>SCDZ01000198.1:0-118360 GCA_004143845.1 Drosophila lacertosa | reverse complement strand
TTTATATTTATATTTATATTTATATTTATATTTATATTTATATTTATATTTATATTTATATTTATATTTATATTTATATTTATATTTATTTATATATTTGAAAATAATTCTTTTAAATCTAATTCCTTTTGTCCTTGCAGACAACTCGTTGTACTTTCAATACGCTGCCGAGGCCAAGAGCTCCTCTGGGTCCAGTCAGTCAACGACGACGGGCAACAGCGGTCGCACGGACTCCTCGGACAGCGATTTCGAGGAGCGTTCGCGCTTTGGTTCGCCGCGGACGCCGCGCAAGCGTCGCGTGCGTGCGAAGAGACGCGGCCAGAACGGCGATCGGGCGGCCAGTGGAAGTGGTGGCAACGATCCTGATAGCTTGGACGAGCTGGCGTATGTGGATACGCTGCCGGAGGTAAGAGGCAGAGAGTCGCGTGGAGCTGCGTGCGTTAATTTGAATATCTTTTTCAAGCAGGAAGTCAAACTGGTCGAGGTGACCTCCAATATTTGGGGCACGAAATTCAAGATACACGGACTTGCCAAAACCGTCCCAGCCAATTTAGGCCAAGTAACTTACAAGACGTCCCTACTGCATTTGCAGCCGCGCCAAATGACGCTGGTCATAACGGAGCTGCGCGACGATTTTCCAACCGGCCCAGATCCCAGCTTCAATCCCAATCTCTTCTCCGAGGACGAGGAGGAGCATCACAACTACAATCACGTCGCCGACAATGTGCCGCACGTGAGCGTAACGAACACAGCTCAGGATGCGGTGGCAGCCCTGAAGCCTCCAATTATGCCGCCGCGTCGCCTCAACGAAGGCGGCGCCTCCGCTCCGCTGATAGCGCCCATGTCGCCGCGACCCAATCGCATCCTGGCGCGTCACAAGAACACGCACTCGCTGAGCGTAAACGGCGCCGGCGGCGGCGGCACCTCATCGGTGGGTTTGAGTCCACTGGCACGTGCCGAGAGCTACGACGACGACTCCTCAAACGAATCCCAGGAGGCCAGCACGTCCACCACGGTGCTGCTGCATCAGGCGCCAATGGCAGCCGCCGCTGCGGTCAGCGCAGCGCCCGTTGCCGGCTGCAGCAAGAACGTGGCGCGGCCGAAGACAATTAGCAGCTTCAAGAACAGCTACAGCCGGTCCAGCTCCAACTCCAGCTGCCAGTCGCGGCACGCGATCTCGCCGCTGTACTGCGACGGATCCGTGCCGACGCTGCAGTCGCCCAAGAACGCGGTGGCGCCTTCGGACATCATCTTCGAGCGGCCGGCGGTCAATGCAGGCGCCGGCCAGACCACGCTGATGTCCTACTCGAGCAACGCCGACTATGCCAACAATGTGGTGCAGGTGAAGAACGCACTGATGTCCGATCCGGTGCGCTCGGCCAACAGCCATGTGAATCCCGTGCCGCTCAATCTGAATCTCAATCTGGAGCGCATGGACGCGCCGCGCGCCAGCGTCAAGTGCGCGGCCACAACGAAGCGACGCGACATGCTCTACATCGACGAGGAGACGCAGTCGCCAACACCCACCACCAACACCACCAACAGCACCACCAGCATGAAACGCACGCCGACTGTGGTTTCTATAGCGCCAGCGGTGCCCGATTCCATAACGCGCAGCTGCAGCGTCGGCTACCTGGACTCGGTGGCCATAACGCCCTCGGACGAGGCGCTGTCCGCGCTGCGCAAGGATGCGCCCAACAAGCGGCTTGTGCTGGTGGACAAGCGCCGGAACAGGAATCGCAAGCGGCAGCAGCAGGCGGACGCGAGGCGGCACAAGCTGCAGCAGACGGGCAAATCGAAGAGTCTGGACTCGTGCGATCTGCTGTCGCTGCAAACGAAGCTGTCCAGCAAGGAGCACGAGCTGGTGGTGCGCAAACTCCAGGAGATCTCCGACAGCAGCGCCTGCAGCAGTGCCGCCAACACGCTGTGCTTCAAGTGCCGCAACAACATGAATCCGGCCAGCGTCTGCAAGCGCTGCCAGCCCCCAAATAGCCTCCAAACAGCGCCGCTCGACGAGATTACCACAATCACGGTCAGTCCTGCGGCTGCTGTCGAGCAGCAGCCCCTCAAGGAGCCTGCACCAGTGGCTGCCGCTGCTGTGCCCAGCAAAGGGCCGCCCAAGAAACGCTTCGATGTCATCACCAGCTTCACGGACAGTCCGCTCTTCACGCGCAAGCATCGCTTTGGCTACGGCCGCAACAAGGAGCTGGCGCCCGGCGGCAGCAGCACAGAGAACTCCACTCCGCTGCTCGCACGCAAGCAGGAGAACAGCTTTAGCTTTGTCAAGCAGCTGTCCGAGGTGCGCTGGCGCCGCAAGGAACCCGCCCAGACCAGCCAGGCTCAGCCACAGGGCGCCAGCAATGCCAGCACGCTGGAACGCCAGCACTCGGATTCAGGTGGGGTTGCCTGCGGCACTGTGGAGGCGACGCCCGTCGAGGCCAAGGCTTCGGTGTCGCTGCACACGCAGGTGAGAAACCACATTAAATAACTTACCAAAAGACTTTGTCTAACTGTCACTTTTCTTGCTTTGCCTTGCAGGCTCTGACCACACTGGAGAACATTATTAGTCGCTTGCGTGACTTGGACGAGGGTCGCTTGACGCCGCCGTCGACGCCGCAGCGTTTGCCGCGCAGCTCGCCCGCCTCGCCGGCGGCCAGCAAGAAGAACAAACGGCAGCAAAGCAATTCGCCCATACGCCATATTCTCAACTCGCCGCTGCTGAATCGACGACAGCGCAAGAAACCGAGCATCATCGAGAGCTCCGACGACGAGGGCAACCAGACGAACGGTTCTGGCGAGGAGACGGGCGGCGCCGGCAACGGCAATGGCAAACAGTATCGCGATCTCGAGACATTCCAAAAGGCGCAGCTGCGTCAGAAGGTGAACTGCAGCTCAAGTATAAACTGAACAATCTCAAATTTAACTTGCTTTAATTTGTTTACAGCTTAAACGTGGCAAGATCGAGCCAAATGGCAGCGCCAGCTGCGCTAATCCCGCGCCCGTGCGTCGCGAGTTCGTCATGCACAACAAGGCGCCCATGTGGAACGAGATGAGCCAAGTGTATCAGCTGGACTTTGGCGGACGCGTCACCCAGGAGTCGGCCAAGAACTTTCAGATTGAATTTCGTGGCAAGCAGGTGCGAAGAAAGCAGATCAAAGATTGTTCCTATAAAACTAAAGAACAAGACTTTATAATCATAGTTATAGTATTATATATATTTACTTGCATTTAACTAAAGCCTTTGTTGTCTTGCAGGTGATGCAGTTTGGACGCATTGATGGCAATGCGTATACCCTGGACTTTCAGTATCCCTTCTCGGCGCTGCAGGCGTTCGCCGTGGCGCTGGCCAATGTGACACAGCGTCTCAAGTAATTGGACATCATTAAGGATATGCCTAATGCTGTATTATCGTAACATTAATATATATTAATTACTATATAGTATATGCACCGCCGCCAGCTAATGCCGCAGCAATTGCAATTGCTTTAATATGCATATTTTTTATACAGAAGAAGAAGACGCGCCTTTGGCTTTTTCATTTGTAAATATTGTATATGTACTTATTGTGTATTGTGGTCTTTAGGTTTCTGAATGCCATATGTAATACTGTATCGATCTGATACATGATATGAACTCATACCACCACTTGATTGACGGTTTAGCAATTTGATATTGGTGTGCAAAACTCACAGTCCGATCCATTTTTGTGCAATATTTGTATGACAAACTTTTTGGCTTAAGTGTAAAACGATTGTAAATGTTAAGCATTAAAACGATAATGATGTACGATGTATTTTTAAATATATGTATGCGTACGTGTACATACATATGTGCGCCACTGTACGCATACGATTTTTTCAGTCGACTTTTTTAAACTAGTTTGTACAACAGCAGCCTTTTTTGCATTGAGCTTCGTTTGTTTTCTCTCGACTTAGGTGCAATAAATCAAATCCTTTCGTTAACAATTTTTTAGTATATAAGCTAATATCGTGAAAAACAAAGCCATATATATATATCTATATAAATGTGCGTGTGCGTATTAATTATCAGCAAAAATCGCTTAAATGAAACAAAACTAAAAAGAAAAGAATACAAAATGAAAATGAAAAAATCGCTTGGCCTAACATTTAAAACAATTGAATGTGTGTTCGAGTACTTAATACTAGCATATTTTTTATATTATAAACTAATTGTGAAAGTTAACACACACACACACACACATTCTCAGACAACCACACAACAAATTTTGTGCTTTTCCTCTTACTCTCTTTTTGTAGCTAGGCTTAATTTCAATGAAAATTCGTTATTGTAATTGTTGTGAATATTGAAATAAACTCAAAACTTGAATCGTAAACGATTAAAGCGTGCAACTAATTAAATAAATTATATTATATGTGAATAAACAACGGCAACAAACCAACAAACAAAATAATACAAATAAAATCATTCTTATTTACATATATTACATAATATTGCACTTAACGCAATTGAGATGTGTATTTATGGTTTCTGCTTGTGTTGTTGCTCTATTTCGATTTCAGCTTTCTCCCAATCCGGCATGGACTTCTCCTTGATGTGCCAGGCATCGGCTTTGGCTCCCTTAACTTCGGCTGCACAGATTAAATTATAGTTAAAAGAATTTAAATTAGTTTTAGGTGCATGCTGCTTACAGCTCTTGAAACGCTTGACGCCCTCCTGCATGTCGGCAACCATAGCCGCTGAGACGTTCATGATCTCATTGTTAACGGCTCTATAGAAACCGGGACGCGCATAGACATTGGCATTCTCCAGCACCGCATCGCGATCGTGCCGCAACGAGGCCATGGGAAACTTGGCTATGGAAACGGCCAGATTAACAGCCTGGCCCAGGGCTGTGCCCGTGGCCACAACACGATTGACGAGTCCAATACGCAGCGCCTCCCTGGCGTACACACGTCGACCTGTCTCAATAATATCAACGGCATTCGAGTAGCCCACAGCAGCGGCCAGACGCACAGTGCCGCCGTCGCTCATGGGCACGCCGAGACGACGATTAAAGAAGCCCAGCACAGCTGTGTCCTCCATGATGCGCAGATCGCAGAGCAACGCCAGCTCCAGGCCGCTGGCTACGCAGAAGCCGCTGATGCCGCACACGATGGGCTTGCGTAGATGCCGCCTGGTGGGTCCCACAGAGCCCTCATGTCGCAGCAGAAAGTTGAGACTGCCGCGCTGTGCCTCCGCTTCCAGCTCTTCTAGATCATAGCCGGCAGAGAATGAGCCACCCACGCCGTATAGCACGCCCACGGGTGACGTGTCGTCCGATTCGAATTGATTGATGGCTTCGCCCAGTTTCTCTGCGGTGGCTGCATCAATCGAATTGCGCTGCTGCTCCCTGTTGATGCCAATTAGCGTGATGTTCGCGTCTTTTTCGACCAGTACGGTAGGTACATCGCTCTGAACCGCATCTGAATATTTGGCAGCACTCGCACTAAATTTTCTGCTGCCCAAATGCGATTGAAATAGTTTAATACAACTGTTAAAACTGCTGACAACAAACAATTTCTGCATTTCAGCCAGCATAACAACTCGAAGTGTTGTGCAGCGTTAAAATTGGACATTTCGTTGGGGTGCATTGCAACACTGCTTGTCAATTCGTTTAGCGACGCTGTCAAAAGAAGACGTGTATGTGTGCTCGTATGCGTGTGTTGGTGTAAAACAAAAAGCGAGATTAAAGAAATACAAGAGTCAAACGCTGCACTGCCACTTTAATATTTATTTATTTACAAAGATCACAATAAAATAGTTCAAAGGTGAAACACCGGCGTTTTGCTTGTGGCACATGTGAATGTGTGCGTGTGTGTGCGTGCTGCATACAAATTCAAATACAAGTGATTTAAGCAAAAGTACAAAACACGACTCCAAATCTCCCGCTGCAGACAAAGGATAGATAAGCAACGGTATTAACCTGGTTTTACATGTGCGAATGCATTTGTGTGTGTGTGCGTGTGTATGTAAATACAGTAAGCACGCAAAATGTGAATGTGCCGCAGCTGCCGCCGTCTGCTGCGGTTTCGCCGCCCGCTGAGAGCAAAACAACAACAGAGCGAAAGTGACGAATGTCCGGCACTGCAGCGGCGTTCGACCATAACAATAAGAGAGCGAGAAAGAGCAGCGCGCCTGCACCGCCTGAGCACTGGTCGGGTCGAATCCCTGCCCCGCCCGAGTCCCTGGCCGAACGGTGCACTCACTCGCCTTGCATGTGGCCGCTGCCATTTCACTTGAACTGTAATTGAATTGGCATATAAATTACGCTTAAGCCCAGCCGCATTGCCGGAGGGGTCGCCGCCTGCATTATTAGAACTTAATTGTATCTATTTTTAACAATGCGCGTCCGCCCAACAATTGGGCAGACAGAAGCTGCCGGCCATACGGCGGCAGTCTGCATAGCGTGCTCCAGAGGCGCCCCTGAGGGCTTTTGTCGCCGCCACTATTGCCATTTTGCTATTGCATGTGTATGCGTGCGTGTGTGTGAGTGATTGTGTGTGTGTGTGCGTGCTTATAAGAATGAGTAAGAGTAAATGAGAGGGTACTCTCAATTTGCTATGAAATCTGTAACGCATTAAACGAGCCATGCCTACGTATATAATAGAAGTAAACAATAGGTGTGCCTGTTTCTGTGGCCACCACTGTAAGTCAGCACTTAGTGCATCTGACCACAAAACTATATATTTGCCTGCAAAGCCAAGCCATTCAGTAAACAATGTGCTTATTTGAACAAAAGAGAATGATTGCCGCAGATTAAATACCCTTCAATGTTTGTGTTATTCGGCGGGTATGATTATTTATTATACAAAAGCTCGGTTTTAACTTAGCTTACGAAATAGAAAATACTGCAAATAACATTAAGACTAACATATGCCAAATTTTATGCATCAGATTATATATACTTAATAGGGACCATGGAATGTCCTTCTATTCGTTACTTGTAGTGCACCTATTTCTATGGCCTTCACTGTATGCCAGAGCCTACCGGATCTGCCTTCAATACTTTAAACCTGATTGTGAACGTGATTCATCCAGTAAACAATGTGTTACAAATATAAAGGAAACCTTTGTTCTCCTTTAAATTATCACTTTGTCGTAGGGAACAGGGTATTCAGAAACGAGTGTGCCATAGTTTTGTCTCCTATTATTAGTCCACTTTGTGTGCCGCAGTCTCTGCCGCATCATGATCTATTTTCGTAAATATTATTTGCGCAAAAAAAGAGTCTCAAAGCGCGCATAAAACTTTCGTTTCGTTTTATTATGCTTTGCGGCTGGGACACACCTTTGGATGGCAGCGCCAGTGCCAGCCTTTGATCGTATATATACTCTTATTTACCCCTCGCATATGTGTGTGAGTGTGTGTGTAGAAACTTGGCACGGCACTGAAAGTAATTAAATTGTAAGTGTGTACGTAAGTGCGGATATATGTTTCATTGCGCTGTCGGATAAGATGTAGCGAGTTGGGCATAGAGTTTATTGCCTCAAGTATAGCTTAATTAATTGAATTAAATGCGAACGCATTCATTCATTCAGTCGAAAAAACCAACGAAAGAGAGAAACGACATTCTGACAAACATATTCACATATTCACATTTCGCTCATTCAGCAAATACAGTCACGACTCGACGATGTCAACCGGAAGGCCCATAAAATGTGTCGTCGTTGGTGACGGTACCGTCGGAAAGACTTGCATGCTAATCTCCTACACAACAGACAGTTTTCCGGGTGAATATGTGCCTACAGTGTAAGTTTTTCCTACAGCCCCCCCTTCCTCACTCTGAAAACTAACTAATGATCTTGATTTGTTTTGTATGCTCGGCACAGTTTTGATAATTACTCAGCGCCCATGCAGGTGGACACAATCCAGGTATCGCTGGGTCTGTGGGACACGGCCGGGCAAGAGGACTACGATCGCTTGCGGCCGCTCTCCTACCCACAGACAGATGTATTCCTGATATGCTACAGCGTCGCGAGTCCCTCGTCATTCGAGAACGTCACCTCCAAATGGTATCCGGAGATCAAACATCATTGCCCCGACGCGCCCATCATACTAGTTGGTAAATACTGTCGATCGAACGATCTTAGCCCCATTTCTGACTGTGTTTCATTTGGATTTTTGCAGGCACCAAAATCGATTTGCGTGACGATCGCGAGACATTGAGCGGCCTGGCCGAGCAGGGTTTGACGCCGCTGAAACGCGAACAAGGCCAGAAGCTGGCGAACAAAATACGCGCTGTGAAATATATGGAGTGTTCCGCCTTAACGCAGCGCGGCCTCAAGCAAGTAAGCGGCACACCCAGATCACATCAATTCCCAAGCGCTGTTCATCTCATTTGCCATTTTGTTTTGTAGGTGTTCGAGGAGGCGGTGCGAGCGGTGTTGAGGCCGGAGCCATTAAAGCGACGCCAGCGAAAGTGTTTAGTTATGTAAATAAGCAGCGGGAAACGGCGTCAGAGAATACTCAAGCAGAGAACATAGAGAAACCGAGAGAAAATACACACACACACACACCCAAACACACATAAACCAATGGAGCGCCCTCATCTCTACCTAAGCGTGAACAAATCAACAGCTAACACCTTGGTTCATTGAGCATTATCATTTGATTTTCGATTTAAGTTATGATATATATTATTTGCATAATTCATTAAAAAAAAAAAAGAACGCATGGCACAAAAGCACACACGACTCCCTCCCATTAGAACTAAAAGTAATTAACAAACAACAAACAATAAGCAACAAGCATCAGATAATCCATATTTCTAAATCAGCTAAACATATGGAAATCTAGTCAATTGAATCGAATATTGTATTGAACTAATTTTAAACAACAGATCAAATTATATAGAACGCAGGCAGATTGAAACTAAATATTGGTTTTGCATCATATCAGCGCTAAAGTTAAACAATCCAACAAAGAAAAAACAATATTTAAGCAATTCCTAATTTTTATTATGTGTATTATAATTATAATGTAGCCCAGGCGTTTCCTAATTTCAACAATAACCAAAACACTCTTAGAGAACAAATCATAAAACAAAAAAAAAAAAAGAAACAAAAATTTAAACTTTATATGATACTTTAGCATAAACGTTTTTGTCAAACTATTTGTAATAATCGTAATTAACGAGAAGCTCATTTTGAATTTGTCTTTTTTAAAAAAAAATGTAACAACTGTTGTTTATTATTTTAATATATTTACTTATTTATTGTCCCTAACTTTAATAATGCAATGTATAAAAACAACTTTTACGGCTTAAGTATAGCGAAAAGTGTATATGGAAAATGGATGTGGATATGAAAAAGGCAAAAATGCATTTAAATGTGACTTGACTCGAATCAAAAAAAACAAACAAACAAAGAAACAACAAAACAAAGCACACAATTTTGTAAACACTTCGAATAGCAATCCGAATAAAACGTTTTTTATATCGATTATATATATATATTAAAATAAAAGAATTAAAAGAGAAACAAATTAACGAAACTCATGTAAATGCAAAATGTGAACGAAGCAGCCGCAACTGATTATCGACTTACGAGAAATCGTTAGATTTATTATATATATATATAAACATACAAGCTGTAATTATAATAAAAACAAAAGAAAACTGTTCGATTTGTATGCTCAACATTGCTAGATATTAAAACTTTTCGTTTCGCTATTTATTTATTTATTTAAATGCCACGTTTCATCATTTTGTCATAAAACAATTAACAAATTTTTTGTAGTAATTAATAGTTAGTAGTTGTTTTTGGTACGTAAGTGCCGCGTGCCACGATTTCAACTGGGTAACAATTCCATACGGTATATATAGGAGATCGCTCGGTGCAACGACACAGCTGGTGTCAACGTGCAGCGTGTTGTGGCAAGTGGCAAGTGTCTGCTGATCAATACAAACAGAAGGGCTTGGGATGCACAGCCTGGCCGGGCTTCTTTTTGGCGCCGGCACTCTTCGGTCGCTTCGGTTCCGAGTTCAGCGAGGGCATCGACACCGACAGGACCAGACACTCCGCCGGCAGCGACATGGAGGAGCTCAGCGTGGTGGCGCGTTGAATCCGTGGCGCCTTCCAATACTGTGTGGGGAAGTGAGTAAAATAAGTGTTATCAAGGAGACATTTAATAAAACATATAGTAACTGTAACTGTTTGAGTGGAAATAATAATAATACTAACTATAAATAGAAACTTACAATTTGCTTTTTAGTTTAGATCAAATTCAGTTCTCATTACCAATGCATCCAAATGTGGTTGATTTGTGCTCTTTAGTGTGTGTTCAGCTTGCGGCGTGGCAATTGCTTGCTACCAAATAGTTACTCATATAAAAAATATATTGATATATATGTATCCCAATTGGCTGTCAGAATTGAGAGAAACTAAGTGCAGGATTTTTGTAAATGAAAAAAGATTTGTTTTTATTACGCGTTTGAAAAGTTGCATTTGTTCTTACAGATTTTTTTTTGTTTTTTTTATTTTTGTAACAGGGCGTGTAAATAAATTGTGAGAATGATGCATTTACCTAATTATTAAGGATACTCGTACAAATTAATAAAATATATATATATAGATGTATATATATTATGTAAGATGTATGCTTAAATTTGTGTTACATTTTGGTTTTTATTTCGTTTGGGCTTTTGCGAAAAAATTCAAAGTATCTAAATTTCAAATGTATCTGATAAATTTAAGTTTGAGTTTACGAATCTTTCAACACATTTAACTACACAGAAAGCACACAGTTAATATATATATATATATATATGTATATATGCATATAACTAACTGGTTATGCTTTGTATCATTTTCTTAATACTTTAGACACTTTTTTTTTGGTTTTTCAATATATATATATATTGTATTTGTAGTATATGAGTTTTGCATATTATATGTGTGTATATATATTCTTTTTTTTTTATATAGTTTATGCTTTTGCCTTGGTATCTGTTTGATAAATAGTGCATAGATCAACTAATCATATACTTTTTTCTTTATTTTATATATGCTGCAACGGAGTGTGTGTGTAGTTGGTGTGTGTGTGTGTGTGTGTGTGTGCTTGCACAATTTCAAATTTGGAGTAAATACTCGTATTGTGTGATAATTATTGCATATTTTTCATTTTGTGTAACTTTTTTCTGCTTAAAATTACAATTTCAAATAAGCATTTTTTTTTATAATTTTATGAAATTTTTGTTTTGTTTTTTTGTAATTTGAATGAAATAAAAAGTTTAGCTCAACATGCATTTTGGACTGGATTTAACTTTGTTGATTTAAATTTTCATCAGCGCCGCTTGTTGAAGCCGTCATGGATGGTTGTGGACTCTGCGTTCAAGATAAAAAAACATATATATAAACGCATTTAAGAAATCGCATAGCAAAAACATAAAAAAAAAACACAAGGAAAGCACATAAAACATAGCCAAGACCCAAAAAGAAAAGGCACGAAAAAGGGGACGGCAAGTAAACAGGGGAACAGAAACGGAAACGGAAACGGGAACGAGCACAGCAAGCAATTTAATATACATACATACATGTATATAGTATATATGAAACCGGGTTTGGTTCTCTGGGTTTGTTCAGTTCGGTTCGGTTCGGTTCGGTTCGGTTTGTGGTACGGTACGGTTAGTCTATCACAGCACTGTTAAAAGATACGCAACGCACACAAGTTTTCAACTGGGCACGCAAAAACTTACAGGACATCATCTTGAGATTATGAAAGTATATATCATATATAATCGCATCGATTCGCAACGAGAGTCGTTTAATGGACGTAACATTTGTGTAGTAAGTACGAGTATACGGTTTTTTTCATTTCGAATTTAATGCACTTAGTTGAGAGTTTGACTATGACTAATAAAATGTATACACATATTCCTATAATAAATTCAAATAAAAACGATAAGAAGAATGAAACCAAAAAGCATTAATTTAAATAAATTAAATCGTGTTTAATCTTATGTAGAATGAGTTCAAGCCAAACCCAAAACAAAGGTTTGTGTGTGTGTGTGTTTTTTTTATGATAGAGCGCAAAGCATTTTTTGATTTGTTTTTTTGCAACTTTATGGTTTAAATGCTGGGCAGACTTTCATATTTATCAGCTAGTAATACACATACATAAAGATTGAGCATCATAATATTCCCATTGTTTTTGTTTTGTTTCACACACCAATAATATTTGTTAAAAAATTTGTACTATTCTACATAGTATAAAAGTTGTTGACATTTGCCATAAATAATACTCAATTGGCATTTGCTTTAGTTTAGTTTTGTTTTGTTTTGTTTTGTTTTGCTTCTTTGAAAATCGTTTGGCTAACAGTGTTGAGTAATTCATGCACTTTCCAAGACCAGTGATTGGAATTTCTTGGAAAGTGCATCAAATAATTTCAGCTGGCCGAAATTAACAATTGTATTTTTTTGTGTTTGTTATATACATTATTTAAAATAGAAACTCCTGCAAACTCATACGAGATTCTTCTTTGTTTTTTTTTTCCATAAACAACAACTTTAACCAATTAGACAATTTTGTGTACTTGTGTTTCTTCAGTTTAGACCTGATTTTCAACATGAGGTACAGCTAAGTAGTATTTGTATTTGTTTTTGTTTTAGTTTAGTTTGGTTTTGTAATTGTTTAAGCTTGATTTGATTTTGATTTTGGGCACTTAAAAAGCGACTCAAATATATCGTTACACACACAGTCGGAGTTACAAAGACCGAATTCTAGGTGTATGGTGGCAACCAAGCGACCCTGCGTCGCAAACTATGAATTTCCAGTTCGAGGATCGAGAGATACGCGCGAGCGAGAGAGAGCGAGCGAAATAGAGAGAGTGTGGGCGAGAAAGAAGAGAGAAAGAAAGAGTTGTAAATCTGTGTACGAGTATCGAGTACTTGTAACGAGTACTTATTGTATGAACATGAAGCACGTTTTATAGAAATTTCGATTCGATATTCAATTTTCTTGGCCAATGCATCTCAGTTTGAGTTTGAAAGAAATTCATTTTTAAATGTAATGTAAATCATTTGAAAATACTAAAAACAACTCATATATAATTAAAGTAGAAATTAAATTAAATAACAAATAAGACCCGCTGATAGTGCCATAAAAATACGTTAACTTGAGTATTCATTAGTCTTTTAGTCGCATTTATGAATTGTTATGGGTTTAATTTATAAGAAAGTGAGCTGTTTAGTTAGAGTTAGATATGTTCTCGGGTGTTTCGTAAGCCTTTGTGGGTGCTGTATTTTTATTTTAATTATTTTTATTGGGTGCGGTGCGTTCAGTTATTGCTTGATCGTAAAAGTTTGTATGCCATACATATATAAAATACACGTTTAAAAACAATGAAATGAAACCAAACGCAATTACAATTACAATAAAAAAATGAATTTCTTGAAGTAAACACAAAATGGGATATCATTTATGTACAAATGAGATGATGTATTGATGTTTGTGTTACCTATTTTTTTATATTTTTTTTTTTGCGTAATGAAATCAAATGCAAATACAAATTGAATAAATCAGATTGAATGTTCTACAAGTTGGGCAACTACTTCGCAATTTTTGAATTTTTGTTTTTGGGGAGTTTACCTGTGTCGGTGGTGTTGTCAGTGCAACAGAGTGTTCAACATTTTTCAAATAATCCTTATCATCGAAAATCTTCTTCTCACCGCCACCGGGCTTGTGCTTAACATTATCCAAAGAGCCAACTTTGCTTTGTGCCTTAATTTCTATTTTTTGCGATTGTATCTGAAAAGTAGGCAGCACCGGCAACGCACAGAAATTGATTAGCAACAAGCATTTAACATACTTTATTTTAATTTTTTATTTTATGTTGGTGGCTTATGAACACACGACAATCGATTTTTGGGCCAATTGTTTATAATTATTATTTTTTTTGTAACTGCAATTTAGAATTTGTTTCTTACAACACATATAAAGGAAAACTGAAAACTCAATATACAGTAAAACATATGCTACATACATAATACAGGACAACAAATTTCTACTTGGGTGTTTGCAGTTATTTTTTTTTAGTTCTTCAAAAAGTGAGGTTAAGTGCAGTAAAAATTCCTAATAATGGACAACGAGTTTCATTTTACAAAAAGCACACAAATAGTTATTTTATATACACATAAAAGAATTAATTTAAAACTACTTACATCCTTTGAGTTGTTATCCTTTTAGTTATTTTTGAGTGTAATTCATTTGTTAGAGGCAAATATTTTATGGTTAAAACAAAATTTAAAATCCAGTAATTCATTTGTGTTCAATTAAGTAGAAATCATAATATTTTGGAGTATAAGTTAAAAGGGTTTTCGGTGATAACATGATAAAAATGTATTAACTTGTATTACACTCAGAGAAAATCTTTAAGAATTTTAAAAGTTGTCAAATTTAGTTTTTATTTTCAGTTTTATGTTTTAATTGGATTTATTTTAGGCTTTTTTATTCAAGAATTAAATATACAAATATTTTAAGAATTATTCAAGAACTTGTTTAAGAATTTTTCTATTTTTTAGAAAGTAATTTTTGTATATTTTATTTAGTTTAAATAATTCAACAATTTTTTAAAATATTTGATTGAGGTCTTAAGAGATTTTCTCTTTATTAAATAGTAATTTTTGTATATTTTTAGAATATATTTAAAGAAAGTTAACTTTTAATTAAACAAAAATATATCTATTAATAAAAAAGTAATTTTTGTAAATTTTTAGAATTTATTTTCTGAAAGTTTCTTTGAGTGTATATATGGTAACTGTTTAAAAAACTGACCAATGCCAAAAAGTAGCCAGTCTTTAAAAACCCCGAACAGCTATTTACAATGCTAGGCAACTAATTAGGTTAACCCAAAAACTGAGATCTCATTTGTTAGCAGATGGTTTTTTTTTGTAGGGTGCAGCGACTGGAGTTAAGGTTTACGTACCCAACTAACCCACAACTAATCAATCGTCTGCGTTATACAGATTCTCGTCCAGGCGCGTATTCTGTGGGCTGACAATTTTGGAGCCCTCGCCACAGACAATGTTGTTAGGGTATCTGAACGCGTGGCGCTGCAAAGTGTCAATTTGATTGTTTTTTTTTTTCTTAATTGTGTTAGTGTTGTTGTTGTTGTTGTTGCTGTTGCTGTTGTCGAACACCTTAAAGCTAGTTGAGAGCATGCCGTAAAATCGAACTAAGAGAATATTGCACAACATGCAGTTGAGCCACAGTCGGAGCGACACATGCCCATGCCCATGCCAAAGTCAAACTTAAACTTTAAGTTAAAGTTACAATAATAAAAAAAAAACACCAAAAAAAAAAAAGAAGTGAAAACTCATATGGAAAAATCAACGAATGGTTCGCGTTTGTGTCACGGGGTCCAAAAAAGGTAAGTAAAAAGGGAAATTTAAATTGTTTATTATACCTTAATATCGCCGCCGCCAGGCTGATGCTTCACATTGTCCTTGGAGCCGACCTTCGGCTTGGCCTTGTCCTTGAAATTCATTGAGAGCGTCTCGATCTTCTTGTCGCCGCCGCCGGGCTTATGGGCCGCATTCTCCAGCGAACCGATCTTGGACTTGGCATTCCACTGCAACTTGGTTGTAACTATCTACAAGTTTGCAATTTTGCAATTTTGCATAGGTGGTTTGGTTGGTGGATTTTTGTTGCGTGGTGTTCGTGAAATTGGTGGTTGCAAATAGATACAAAAAATCAGATGAAACCGTTTAAATAAGTCAAAGTTGTGCTCGGTTAAGTTTAACTAATGCAACTGCAACAGTTGCTTTATTCAATGTCAGACGACGCGCCCAGCTAGAAATTCTAGTTACAGTAAAGACTCTATATATAGAAAAGGTATTTATGCTAAGTGCCGCTTTATAATAATTCATAATTGCATTTCCTACGAAACAATCTACGAGATACAAAAGATTGCATGGCAATAATGTATCTGCAAACTTGCAGATACATTTACAGATATATATATAAATATATACAGACTATATATTGAATCGCAAATCGACCGTGAAATTGATTTTCTATCATTTACTTTGCGTTTGCTTCTCTCTCCATAAAATGGCTACAGACAAAATTTATGAGTGCGCTAGTCGAGGTTGCTCGACTAGGGGTTACCCTGTACCTGTACCAATATACATATAAAAAATCACATACACAATCAGCTACACTATTGGGGTACTAATAATATTTATCGATATCAGTTAATTGTTATAAATTATCGATTATTAGAAATATATGAAATCTATGCTAATTATATGCGAAGAAATATGGCCAATTTAATAGATTTTGTTCTTAGAAATGGAAATATATTTGCCATATAACTATATCAGAAATCGATACTTATCGATTTAAAGTAATTGAGATAATTATCCTTTACAAACATCAACTGTGCAGCTTTCATTCGTAGTTTGGTATTATAGCTATTGTTATGCATATATTATAGCTATTTAATTGTGTCAATTAAGAATCGATAATTATCGATTTTGGTAAATTTTACTAAAGTTCTTTGAGCTCTTTGACAGCTCTTGCTAAGATCAGACAGACAAATTTGACTAAGTGGATGCTAATAAGAATAGAATCCAGGATTTTTCCCTTGCCTCTAATTTACTTACGTGCAAGCACAATATACCCCTTGCTTGCCTATACTAATGTGGTACAGGGTATATTAAATTTATGCGAACCGAAAGTAGAACAGATAAATGACAGACTTAAGTATATATACTTATACAGTTATATCAGGAGATATACAGGCAATCTCGGCCCAATCTCTGAGCTCAGTTTTAGCCCAGTTCGAACTTACCTTCTTCTCGCCGCCCTTGGGCATATACTTGTCGTTCTTGGCCTCGATGCGTGGCGCCGCCTTGATGTCGATTTTCTTGGACTCGATCTTGACGTGGCCGCCGCCGGGCTTATAGGTGGCATTGTCCAGCGAGCCGATCTTCGAGCGGACCGCCTTCAGATTGGGCGAAGGGGCGTGTCCGACCTGAACCTTGTTCATTGGAACTGGTCGATGGCAAGGGATGAGTTTAAGTTTAGCTAAATTTACAGGGTATTGCGTAGTCACCTTTCTTGGCTGGCTCCGGTTCGGGCGTCTTCAGCAGCAAGCGATTCTTGGAGGCGCTGCGCGACTTCGATGCTGATTTGTTCGAGGGCGTGGCACTCGGTGGGCGCGAGGTGCCCGACTTGTCCGACTTGTCCGGCTTCGAGGAGCTCGATGTGGGCGTCTTCACCGGCGAGCTAGGCGAATGCGGTCCGTTGCGATCCTGGCCAAAATATGAAGAAGAAGAAGAAGATGTCGTAGTTAAGCATATTTAATTTTTGGTTAACTTATTTTACTAGGAGATAGCTGGCTTCCGCCATTACGACCAAATGCATGTCTGGGCCCTAATTGACAACTTTACGACTGCTGTCAACGCTCTGGCGTTTATGACTCTGGCCAAATCCTGGTGCCAGGTGCGTCGTCCTCGTCGTCGCCGAAGGATTGCATTGTTTTATCGATTGTGGCGGCCTCCGAACTTCGTGTCGCCTTTCCACACCATATACTATCTACTATATACTATCTACTTTTTGGCCCCCATATCTATTCACATGTATTTATAGCGTCCAAAATGCGCTCCCCGGCCCCAAAAAATAAGCCAAAAAGAAAAACAAGCCAAGACTTTTGTTTCGTGTTAACTTGGCACATAAATCGCATTACTTTTGGCAATTTGTTGTACAGTCGTACCACGCTACAACGAACTTGAGAGTAGGGGAATGCCATAAATCAAACACAATAATGTGTTTTAGACTTGTTTGAACTTGTTTTGACTTGAGTTAAAGAAAATCAGCATAATAAATTGGTTCTTAAGGATTCTAAATTTGGATTAATATAATACAATATAATAATTAATATAATATATTAAGAAATTAATTGGTAATGAGACTACTTAAAATAGCTAACAATTTATGCCTCTGCCTGTTGCATGAAGTATTTGATACCCTTACTTATCATTTTTATCCTTCTTTAAATGTTTAAAATCAAAGTTTATAAAAGTGAAAACTAAATTTTGATCGGAATCGAAAGAAACCAATTAAGACACAAGGAAAATCTGTTGAATATTCCAACAATTTTAAATCTGTTTGCTTGTTCTAAAAATCTCTGGCTAATAGAAGGATATATATATGTTTTTTTATCTCTTTTTATTTTCTAAATATTCTCTGGATTGATAATAAGATTTTTATATATATAAAAGAGAAAACACAATTTTGATCGATAAAGAAAGAAATCATATAAGACACAAGGAAAATCGGTTGAATATTTAATACCCTTCCAACAATTTTAAATAGGTTTGCTTGCTCTAAAAATCTCTGTATAATAGTTCGTTATTTATTTATTTTTTATTTCCATTTATTTCTAAATATTCTCCGGATTGATAGTTAGATTTTGATTCATCAAAAAAAATATTGTAGATACAAGTAAAGTTTGGCCAATATTTAAAGACCTTGCTTGCAAATATTACGTATATATAAAGTATATACTAAAAAATTTAAAATGTAAATTTAAATAAATAACATTTTTAAATATCTGGTTGTCTTAAAAATCTATGCATAAATGTTCGATTTTTATATATATTTTTTATTTCTATTTATTTTCGAAAAATTCACTTCAGTAAAAGTTAGTATTATTTTTTCTTTTTATTTATTTCTTTTGGACTTTTCATTATACTCAATTTTAAGGAATATTCTTTTTGGTAAGTCTTTTCAGATGAGATGTGAAAAGAATGAAATTAAACTTAATTTTATAGCAGCTATATTATATTATGGTCCGATCTGATGATGATTTATTTCTTTTACAAGTAAAAGATTAATCTATTGAAAGCTTTATAAAGCTAGTTTCAGAAGTAAGAGATTATATACAGACAGATAAACTAAGGACAAATAAACTTTGCTAAGCTCAAAGATAAGTTTTTTTTAATTTTAATATAATTAAAATTTACAGTAAACTATCAGATAAAAATTAATGAACACAAATTAAATAATTAAAAAACTTAATCCCAACTATTAATAATATAGATGAATGTAGCCTAAACAGATCCTAAGTTGTAACAACCTAACATTCCTCTATTATTATTTATACTTATTTATTTATACTTGTTCACTTTAGTGTGGTTTTACTGTATTAAACAGTTGCTGTTTGATTTGAACACTGCACACCTGTGAAGTTCTGGATCTAGTTACAAGCTAATAAAACACGCACACAGATAAAACACTTTATAAATGGGCACATATGTGTATATATATATACTATATATACTATATATATAAATTGAGGTATCTTTTGGGTTATTCCGATGGGTCGACTGACGTCTGCTAAGCCACAACTTGGTCTGAACTTTGGCGTCTGCACTCGAGCCGCGAACTCTGTCTAAACTGAGCTGAGCTGAGCTGAGGCGAACCACATTTGGGCCCCAGTTGGAAGCCCATTTGGCTTTTGTCTAATGGAGCGTGGAGCGGGCGGCAACTGGCTGCCATTTACAGATATTTATGATTTGTGAACAGACATAATGACAAACTATAAAACCAAGTTGGAGACGTGACGAAGGCGGTCAGCGGAACTTAATTCATTTGCCAGCCAGTTAATTTCCTCTCAATTAAGACCAGCCAAATAAAATTGATCAACACCACGTACCACAAGCGACTAAATTACACTAGACAACAAAAGACTTAAAAGCAAATTGATTGCACAAATATTTTTCTAATATGTTAAACCTTAGGTAAGATTATCTAAAAAGTAGCATGCTATTTTTTTTATTTTTCATTCAGGCAACTAATCAACACAGTTTCTGCTTCGAATCCTGGGGTATTACATCAATAAAAATATTATTTTACTTAAAACTCGAAGGCCACTTTTTACTGATTTATTTAACTGATTTGCTTATAGTTCACCAATAGTTTTTTTAAAGCTATATTAATATTAAAAAAATAAATTTTAGGTATATTTTATCCTCATATTTTTTAAATCAATATTTTAAATTAATAGATTTGCCTAAAGCTAAATACTTTGCTTATATAGCCTTACATATATTTCTATATATTTCCATCTTTCTTAACTTAAGAGACTTGCAAAATTTATAGAAACAAAATATTGTCTGAATTTTTAGTTTTTAAAATAAAAAATATTTTTAAAATCAATACATTTTTAATTAAATAAATTTTAAAACAAAATAAAGTTTTTAAGATTAACTAAATTTGTAATCAAATAAATTTTAAATTAAATTAAAATAAAAAGGAAATATTAGCAAACAATTGGAATAATAAAAATATGTAACTAAAGTAATGATAGTCGAAGTTTTCAGAACTAATTTGACCTGGTTTTGATATGCATCTATTTATTTAATGCAAAATATCTTTAAATAAAGTTGATATAAAAAATTCTACATAGAATTTAAAATTCAAGAAAAAAATCTAAATTAAATAAATTGCGACTTTTAACTTTCTCCCGCTTGAATATTAAATAAAAACTCAATATAAAATTCTCTAAAAATAAAATCAAAACTATTTTCAGCTTTTTCAGTCACTGCTCAGCCAAAAAAAAAAGTGTTGCTTTGTAGCACAGTGTTTTATTTTTAAGCATAACCCGTTTTGTTTTTTTTCTTGTGCGTTTTGTTTGCTTTTAATTGGGGCGGAAACTCACCTTCTCCTGAGTGGACTCATCGACGCCGCTGTCGTTGTCGCCCTCTGCAAAAACACAAAAACATTCAATTAATCACAAGCTCAAGATTTGTTCTTCCTCTTCTGCTGCTTCGGTTAACTGTTTGAAATGGCTTCATTAATTGGTGCTTACTGTAGCCGCTCGGGGCTTTAACAGACGCCTCCGCCGGCGAGTTGGCCTCAAAAGGCGGCTCCGTTTCCTCGAGGAGCGGCGAGCCCATCGGATCGCCCCTCGGCCCGAATGTCTTGAGGGGCGTGAGGGCGTGGCCTATGACGACATCGTCGTCGTCCTCGTTGTGGGCGCTGCTGGCTGAAGGTGGACGTAGCTGTTGTTGTTGTGGATGTTGTTGTTGTTGTTGTGGATGTTGTTGTTGTTGTTGCAGGTGTTGCTGCTGCTGCTGCAAGTGTTGCTGTTGCTGCTGCTGTTGCTGGTTGTAGAGCGGCGCTCGGAAGGGCGCCTGGAGCGGCTGGCCCGGCATGGGACGCGCAAAAGTTTGCGGCGGCGGCGGCGGCCGCGTCATATTCTGCGGCGGACGAGCGCCCGGCGGCGGCTGCGGCGGCGCCCAGGGAAAGCCGCCCGGTGGGCGGGGCGCGCCCGCCTGGCCGGGCGGACTGAGCGGCCCGCCCGGATTGGCCAGCCGATTGGGCGGCAGGCCGCCGGGCCGCATGTTCGGCGGCGGACCCATCAGTAGGTTGCTCTTGCTGTCCGTCGGACGCAGCGGCGGCGGCAGCGGCCTGCCCGCCATGTTCGGCGGCAGCGGCGGTCGCTGTGCCACGCCCACCATGGGCCGAGCGCCAGCGAAGGGCGGCCGGGGCGGCGGCGGACCAGCAGCGACTGGACGCATCTGCGGATGCAAAGCAAAGTTCGGATTGGAACGTTCCCGCTGCACAAAGTCAGAGGTGCTGGTGTTGTTGTTGTTGTTGCTGTTACGGGCTCTGAGAAACTCGGCACGCTGCTGCTTAAAGCGCTCTGTGTCCGCGTAGCTGGGACTCGGCTGCTGGACGTAGTCAGGATTGGGCGCAGCTCGCTGGGCCACAAAGCGTTCCGGCTCCGGCTCCACAAAGGAGCGAGCAGCATACTCCGACTTGGCTGGCTCCGAGTAACTTGTTGGAGTTGGATTCGGATTCGGATTGGGATTGGTTTGCTCTGTTTTATACATTTTGATCTCGAATCTCGAGTCTCGTCAAGCGCTGCGCCCTGAACCTGAACCTAACGCCAGCGGTGTCGGTGCAGAAATGTGCAAGTGTCGGGTAATCCAATACCAAACCCAGACAGACAGACAGACAGCCCTTCCTTCAGGTGGAGGAGTTGGAGGCGCCACAAACACATCATTTGCATACGTGCATGCATGTGCCAGCGGGTCTGTGTGTGTGTGTGTGTGTGTATAGGGTGTGTGTGTGTAGGGTGTTTAGTTGTGCCTGTGTGCGAGTCTCAATATAATGTCGGTTATCGAGTGGAGCTCTCAATTTTGATGGCTTCTTCTTTAGCATTTGTTTACAGTTTATTGTTTTGGTTTATTTTGAATACCCTGTGACAATTGTGAAAGTGTACAAAGGGTAGCTAGTTTCTAACAGACTAAATGTGAGCCCATAAATTATTGATATAGATTAGCTATAAGCTGTAATCTATAGACTTATTTACCTTGCAAAAAAAATATTATATTAATAATAATTATTCTTTTTCCTTTTTTTGACAAGGCCTTTTTAGGAAATTTTTGATTTAGAATTTTTGTAGATAGAAACATATAATTTTTTGGTGGGTAGCTTAGGAATATACCATATAATTTATGGATATATTTTCCAGCTAAGAATTGTAATCTATTGTCTAGTTTAGCATATAAAAAACAATTTTATACTTTACTTTTAAAGCCCATCCAATTTTTTCCTATTTTGTCAAGATCTTTTTTAACATATTTTGAATATTGACTTGAGTTACAAACACACATTTTTAGGTGGTTAGCTTAGGAATGGACCCCATAAAATATAGATATATTTTTTAAATAAGCAAGATAATCTCGAAAAAAAAATAAAAAATATATAATTTATTTTTATAGCCCATCGACTTTTTTCTTTTATGATACTTATCAATTTTAAGTGAAATTTCTTTTTAGCATATTTTATATTTTGAATTCTAACATATTTTTTGGTAGATAGCTTAGCAAAAAGTCCCTTTTTTGGAAAATCTTTAAGCCTTTCTCCATTTGCCCCCCAAATATTTATATAATATTTATTGTTTATTATTTCTTTAAAGCAAACAGCTTTCTTTAAGCTTAACTCATTTCATATAATTGTGACTAAGGAAAAAATAACTGGTATCCAGGGTATTCCCTAGTCTAGCACTGGCAACTCTCACTTGCTTTGTTGTTGGCATATTTGGGTTTTGGGTTACCATTAGGGAAATTTGTCATGGATTCCGTTAGCTACTTGCAATGTGACCCAAATCGCTTTGCTGTCGCTTATTGATTCAACAAAAGTTCGACAGTTCTAAGACCGGGCCGAAAGCGATTCAGCCAAATAGAAGCCAAATAAACCCTCAATGCGCCATTGGCCAAATTGTTGTTTGATTTTGTTTTGTGTTTCTGGTCGCAAAGGGTTTTTTGTCGAATTTCGGTTGCCACCGCAATTGCTTCGATATGTCTGCCACAGAAGCCCGCCACTTGCCACATGCCACAGGCTACGTGGCAACAGTCGCTGCACAAGGTCAATGCAATAATGTTTACAAATATTAATCGGTTACTTCTTTTCTGAATTTATTCGATACGGTTCTCAATTCCAAAATTGCCTTTAATTCAGCCTGAAAAGTATTTGAATCCTATGAAAGTAAGCTAATCAGAATTTTATAAAAAAATATTTAAAATGATTTAAAAAATAATAATAGTTAACAATTAGTTTTAAATCACATTTGATATCTTTTTAAGTAGTAGAGTTTTGCCTGTCGTCTTAGAAAGTGAATAATTTTGTAGTCAAAGGATTTTTGTTGTAATGTTTTATATACATATTTATATTTATATGTATATAACTATACTTCCATATATAAATAAATGTAGATATCCAATGCTATAAAAAGGTTTTTTTTTTTTTTTTTAATTCTAATTTCTATTTTTTTTCACATTTTATGAATAACCAATTTTATTTGATTATTTTAAGATATAAGAAAATAGACCTTAGCTCATTAATTCTTGTAATCCAATTTGTAAGCCCAGGCCTTAACATAAAGTAGCTATTTAACATACCATTTTTCTTAAATTTATTTAATTTCTGTTCATCAAGTTAAAATAAAAAATATAATAGAAAAGTTGCATATTAAAGTTTTTACACTTTTTACACATTTTAAGCTAATAGAAATCTAGCTTTCAAAAATCTTCAGCACTTGGGAAAGTTGTGTCCAAAAGCTCCTCATAATAAATAAATAAATGTTAAAAAATTTAAAAGAAAATATTTCTACCTTATATGCTTCATAAAGATACCTTTCACTATAAATACACAAATTGTTCCTCAAATAACTTTAATACTAATATTCTTATATCAAAAGCTTAAAAGTTCCCCATAATAAAAAAATGGGCATATAAAATGATTTGATTGCCTGAGTATTTTTTTGGCATAGGATAAGAAGCGAAATGTTAGCGAAATCGTAGCGATTTCATTTTCCAGAACCTGGCTACTTATTCAAATTATGTTAAACCACGACAAATAGTCTCGTAAATTGTGAGGACAATGCATAAATTTGGTTTGCTGCTGGCGTGCAGTTCTCAAGCCTTAAGCACAATTTTATTATGAGTACAAAAGCGAATACAAATGCAAATATGAATATGAATATGAATATAACTCACCGCATCGGCGTCGCTCATATCGAATGAGAAGTGTGTGTGTGTGTGTGTGTTTTTTTTTTTGGGTTTTTTGTTAACGGTTTAAGCGATTATTGGTAACTGAAACTGGTTCTCGGCACTGCCTGGCAATTAAGTTTGGGCCAAAGCCCAAAAGAATCGATAAAATTGCACTAGAAAAACTGAGGGAAAGAGGGAAGAAAATTGGTGGAAAATTGGTGAAAATTGTACGCAGCACTTTAAACTGGGTAGTTGTGACTGAAACTTCGCCTGTGGCCTTAGCACGTGCCAAGGCGCAACTGAGCTGAGCTCCCTCCGAGGCGCCACGCGGCTTCCGACTGTGCTTTATTTCTTCTTTTTTTTTGTGGCTGCAACCCCCAAATTAGTGGCACAATATGATTTGTGCCGTTGCACAGCAGAAATTCCAACAGTTTTTCATATTCACAACTGCCACAACTTGCAAATTGATTATCAACAATTGCTGTATACGATGGATGGGCCCACATCGCGTATACTCGATATGACTGCGCATTTGTGCGGCGCCAAAACAAAAACCTTTGTTTTCAATTAGAATCTTTTGCAAATGCAAATTCAAATTCAAATGCGAAATGCAAATGGAAATGTTAACAAACTTTGGCAAAGCAGAACAGAAAAAACGAATTGATTTTGTTGCCAAAGTTTCTGCAGAGCAGGCAATGCAGTTGCGATTTTATCACACACAATGCACTCAGAGAAAATTAGTAGTGAGAAATTTAAATGAGACTAAAAGAGTCTGTTATTTATAGGCTTATCCAATTTTTTTTTTTTAATTTTTAAAGCAGACAAAAAACACTTAAAGCAAAGCTTTTATAGCAACCAGATAATAATTACTTGAGCTCAAAATTATGTACATTAAACATAATAATAAATTATAATATTCTTGGACTTAAATTTGAGTACTTTAAATAAGCATGAAACATTTTTAATGAAGGCTTAAAATTTCCTAGAAAATCTTATTCTTATTCAAGAATATAAAAATTAAGGACTGAAATGAAAAATTATTAAAAAAGTAATATTAATAATATTAACAAGCTTCATAAATTGCAAAATTCTTGTGATCAGAGAAATCTTATTTAAAGCTGCAGTACCAAAAAATTTACTTAGTTTAAACGAAGGTATGAATTCAATCCTAAGCTAAAGTTGGCTTCCTTAATTTGGTTTTCTATATTAATAAAGGAACATTTTGGCTTAAGACCAGATTTATCATATTATTTAATATATATTTTCTTTAAAATACATATATAAATATATGCATATATAAAACATAGTTCTATTTATGTTGTAAAAAAATTAAAAAATTAATTCAATATGACATTCTGTTTTTAAAAATATGTAGTTAAGGAAAAAGAGAACGCATTCGTTTCTATTATTTTTTCCATTACTGTATTTATGTGTACATATTTTTTTAAAATTTTTTTTAAACATTAATTAAGCTCTAACTGTTCTTCCAACAAATTTGTGTTGATTAAGCATTTCAGATCAGAACGCAAATAAATATATATAAGTCAAATTATAATAATTATAAAGCTAACCCTATTAAAATAGTTCGCTTCTGGTTCTTTTTAAGATTCTAAAAAAATTTTAATGACTGCTTAAATTCTTGTCCTTGTTTTTTTAATTTTAATTTTTTTAATATTTAAAGAAATTTTGCACTTTAAGTGAATTAATTTATTTATTACTGCGACAGTCACCATAATTTCTCTGAGTGTATGCAAATGCCGCAAATGCACGGCGCTCGTTATCAATTGTTGCAGTTGTCCATAAACAAGAACTGTACCCTTCCACAACTTTATCGATTTTGGCCTGGCCAAAGGGCAATAACTTGGCCCGCACGTTAAGGCTAATGCACTTTGCACTCTGCGCGGAAGGAAGGAAAGGGTAGAAAACGCAGATTTTTAAATGCACACAATTTAAACATACACAAACACTTTTATATATATATATATATAGTAAAATATATATATAGTTTTTATATATATATAATTATGATTTTCTTGGCCACAATTGCGTCCTTTTGTTGTGGCTGTTTTTGGTTTTTCTTTTTGGCCAACGCGCTCGCTGCGTTGTGTTTGGCGCGAGTGTTAAAACTCGACTGCTTTTATTTGCTTTCAAAACTTTCGAATTACAATACTTAGAATATATATATATATATATATATTTGTTCCTTTTCGTTTGCTTTTGTTTTGAAAGTTGTCGAATGTCCTTGCGCAGTGCGAGGCTCGCTCGCCGGCGAATCCTGCGCGTCCTCCGCGCTTCTATTGACATACAAATTTATTAGTTGGGCGCCGTACCGAAATGCAAATTCAACACGCCAACAATGTGGCAAACGTGGCCAAAACCTCAGTCGCCATTTGTTTGTTTGTGTTCCCCTTTTCCCCCTTTTCCCCCTTTTCCCCCTTTTTTCCCTTTTTGTGTGTATGCAAATCTCATTTGGCTTGATTAATTTTATGGGCACAAGGAGCGCATTAGACGCGCCTCTGTTCGGCTTGTATCCTTATTAACGACTATTGTAATGCTTAGGGTATACAAATTATGTGCATATGCGAGGGCAGTTCGATGACTTGACTATAAGGGCTTGAGTGGAATTTAGGTCAAACCAGAATTAAAGTAAGGCAGGAATTGGACACATATCCATAGCCGTAATAAATTTACATAAACTTTCGTAGCCACCCTCGTGGCAAGTAGAAACTGGTGCTGCTTGCCACGCATTCGATTGCCTGCAGACAATTTTTTTTTTAGTACACTTTGTCTATTATACAGGTGTTGTTGTCATAGGTTCCTTGATTTCTAGCTAATTGTTGAACATATATTTAGAAGCGAACGTCACGCAAGCCCCATTTTCCATTTCCCATTTCCCATTTCCCAAGCTGAAGGGGGGGATGGGATTTTATTGGGGTGTCTATTGCATGTTGCGTTAACTTTAATGTCTGCCTAGTTGGTTTTTGTTATCGTTTAGTCGCTTATACGACGACTGTCAAGGTTATCATGTCTGCGCTGTAGTTTTAGCTGCTTCTGATTGTGGCAAAGAGTTCACCTTGTTTTCCTTTCGGTCTTTTCCTGATGGGATTAGTTATGCAGTTAGGGGTTGGACTTACCCAGTGCTGATTGTGCAAGTAACGTTGACTTAGCCGTTTTTTGCCATTGATTTATCATTAGTCAGCAGTTTTTTTGGGGTAAATTGTTTTATAATTTTTTAATTGATTTTTTTTGTATTTTAATTAAATTATTTTATATTTTAACGAAAGCTTAATTAAAACTTAGTGCTGTCTTTACTTACACATTTAATAAGTGTGCTCTGAAAAAAAGTTTCTTTATCTTATTTTTTTTGGATTTTTTGGGGTAAATTGTTTTATAATTTTTTAATTGATTTTTTTTTTGTATTTTAATTAAATTATTTTATATTTTAACGAAAGCTTAATTAAAACTTAGTGCTGTCTTTACTTGCACATTTAATAAGTGTGCTCTGAAATAAAGTTTCTTTATTTTATTTATACAATTTTTGTATATAATTTTTTAAATAAAAATTGCTAGCGATATTTCTTTACTGCAAACGCAAGAGTTTAATCATTATATTATTTTATTTATATACATACCAATTTAATAAAGCCATTTCATAAATAAAATCAATAAATGCATACGTTTTTTAATACCTGAAAATAAATTGAGAATAAAATGTCAGTTATTTTCGAGTTTAATATAAAGCGCCAGCTAGCGATAAAAAAGAGTACTGCCGCTTGAATGGTTTGTGTATAAATAAACGACGGCTTTGCGCGGTCTAAAAGCTCAGCTGCTGTGCTAAAAGTTTAACGGCGAATGAAGGGGAATAGCGACTGCTGGCAAACTGTACACACACACACTCACACACAGAAACAACAACAAAACGGGATGTTGGCTTTCAGCAACAACAAAACAAACGCTCGCAGACACCGGGGGTGGCTCTGCCGGCGTTGCTGCTGCTTCTCTGCTGCTTCTCTGCTGCTGCTGCTGCTGCTGCTGATGGCTACTGTTAAAGCCGCATTTGCCTCTCTCTAGAGCATTTGTTTTGTTTTTCTTTCTGTTTAAGGGGTGGGGGAGGAGTGTTGGTGTTGTGCTTGTGCGAGGGGGTTGCGCTGCCGTCCTATTCGGTATCTATCGGCATTTTTGTTGGCTTCCCTTTGGTCACATTTATATAAATGTAGCACACACCCAAAAACCCATATACACACACACACACACACATTCAGTGACATTATCTATATTTGAATACATATATACAGTTTCCTTTCACTACGCGCATTGATTATTTGCAGCTTTATTCCACATTTGTGCAAGTGACACTTGAGGAATCTTCTAAAGATGAGTGCCTCAAAAGTGTTTTCCCATTTTTGCCATCTCTCCATGCACAAAAGCTCGTCGGCACTGCGCATGTATGCTAACGGTTAACAGCCCTCCAAAGGACGCGTCGCTAAAGATGATTCACTGGGCCAGGCGGGCCGGGCGGCTGTGCTTACGAAATTATCAGCCCCTAAACAGATACCCTAGCCGGGCTATTTTCACGTGTCATGCAACGTGCAAAGTTACGCTGGAAACGTCTTCTTCTTTCGTACGCCTGTCTGCCTTGTCAGGCAATCAGCACAAATAAATATATATTTCTAAAGTAATCTGCATTTAAACCCTTATAAACCACAACTATCTAATTATAAAGCAACCATAGACCAAACACGAGATTTTTTTAAAAACCTTTGGTTTTTTTTTTAAATAATAACTCAATATTTTCAAGATTTTCCACAATTCTTAAAAGCAAGCAAAACAGATTTAATAGCTAAGTTCAACACATATTTTTATATATCTTTAATAGAAAATATCTGTTGAAAATAGCTACAATATATTCTGCGTTGTTTAAAGACGTGAAATATCCTATTAATATAATATTATTTAATTATAGGAAAAATAAATTTAACACAGCTGCTTTAAATATTTGATTAATATATGAGTACGCCAATATAATTTTAAATCATATACCATAGAAAAATAAATTTTTATATAGATGTTTTAAATACTTATTTAATATATGAGTAATCCTTTAATAAAGTCAGATATTATATTTTAAAGTTTATTAAGTATACAACTATGTTGGTTATTGAGAAATTCAAATCAAACTCTGCTATAATAAATTTAAATAAATTACCCAAAATTAGTAAAGGTATATTTTATAAAAAACAAATATTTCATATTTATATCATTAACAAAAAAAAAAAGGAAAAAAAAAATATCATTCACAAGATTAAAGCATAAACTTTGTAGAAATAAGTATATTCAATTTCAGTTTAACTCAACCAAACTCTAATAAATAACTGAACTGCCAATCAGCTAAATATAGCAGTTAATTAAATATCTTTTTAATAAGAAATATTGTTCATAAACAATTATAGGAAACTTGGTAATTGCTGACAAGTGTATTTAATATTCGGCAAGCGTGCAGATAACTGTTCTTGCTCGTTAAATTATCAGCAAGTGATATTTATAGCCACTGCGGTGGTTTGGTGGTTTAGTGGTTTAGTGGTTTGGTGGTGCGGTGGTTTGGCTTGAACATTTGTAGTTTTGACGCACTTCGCGTATTGATTGCCACGAAATGTGGCAACTGTGGCCACCAAAAGCGGCAACCGACCAAATAAGGCCCGTTCGCAACGAGAACAACAAATTATGCGACCAGAGCCAAATGTGGCCAACTAAATGTTGGGTAACCAGCCCAGCCGATCTCGCCCAGCGAAAGTGATGGCCATAATCTCTAGATAAATGAAAATGAAAATGGAAACGAAAACGAAAACGAAATCAAAGCAAATCCAATCGAAGCGAAGCTTTGACCGAGTTTAATGAACTAAGATGAAAAATGCAAGGGGTTAAATCTCCCTCTCTCTCTCTCTCTCTTTCTCTGCCTATCTCTCTCTACCATTAGGGTGGCAATTTGCGTGTTAAGCGACACTTTGTCGAGAGCTGAAAACAATTAAGCCAACACCCATCCAAACCACCCACTCATCCCCTGCCCCCTTCCCCTTCCCTCAACCCCCCTTTGAGGACTTCTTTATTAATTTCTGGCTTACATTTTATTGATCAAACTTTTAAATGGCAGCTCGAAAATAAATTTAATTAATTAATAAAGCGGCAACTATGCGGCATTTTGCATTCCGCACACTCAAATTAGCATTCAACTCGGCACACACACACACACACACGCACACACTCGCACACACTCAATTACACACAAATCACAGCTTAACAAATGTTTATTGTGCGCGCTTTTCCATATTAATTGTTGCACCTTGGGACGAGCGCATTTCGAATTGAGTGCAGGTAATTTGCAGTTGCCACGCCCCTTTTGTTGAACGCCCTCAACACCCTACTACCAGCCTTTTGTTTGCATGCAAATTATGTTTGCCACAAAGGGTCACTTTTCTATCTCTTTCTCTCTCTCTCTCTCTCTCTTTCACTCTTTGCTTTAGTTTTCTAATTTTCTAGATCTAAATCTGATTTGATGACTAGCTTGCATTTTCTACTGCAACGCACAACTTTTAAATACCCTTTAAAATATAGATAAACATAGCCAGAAATAAACATTTTTTCTCTCTTTATCTCTTTATAAACATTCAGAATCTTTTACAATTATGATCAGGCAGTATTATTTAGGTCAACTGAAGAACCCATTACGACCACAGATCCAAGGATTATGGAACCCAAAGTCAGCTTATTTTAGCTTTACTTCCAGTCATTAAAATCCTTCATCCTTCCTGCGAACCCATTTCGCGTACTCTTAATCTTTTAAAGCTTAGTCAATTATTTATTATTTTATTAATTAGTAATTTTTGTTTATAAAAATGCTTTTTTATTTTTTTTGGTTAAAGTAAGCCTTTGGGCTGATTTTATATATATTTATATATATATATCTTGCCCAAAGGTTTTTTCAAAAATTCATCAGTGAATAAGTTTTTGACCTGGTTGAGTTTTCTTTTTTTCAATTATTTGAAAGATTCGAACGAATGAATCAATTAATCGACAGTCTAATTAATCATAAAGACCATAAAAGGGCCCACGCATGAGTAGAAAATATCTTTGATCCATTTTCGTGCTTCATTTGCTTGCAACGGGGCGTGGCAGCAACAAATACAAATATGGCACTAAATATTGGGTAATTAAAATTTGTTCTTCTTCTTTTTATCATTAGTAGCGGAAACCGTAACAATTAGTGGCATCTGCTGAGCATTTTTTTGTTCTTTTCTTTTTAAAAAAAAGAGCAAACGAAAAAATCTAGCACGCCCTCAATTAAAAGAAAAACGAAAGAAAATCAATTGCAGCGACAAAATGCAAATGGGAAATTCTCACTCAGCTCGTGTGTTAATTAAAACGGAAAATACTTAAGAGTAGCTGACACAAAATTTTGCCAACTTTTTCTATTTGCTATTTTTAAAGCCGAAGAGCGGCTAAAACAGTTATAGCCAGAGAATCTTACAATTGGCCCGCAAGTTGCGTCACAAAGAGAAAAGTCCCATGGAAAATTATCTCGAGTAGATCGCAGATAGTTTAGCTGCATATAAGACCTGTTATCAGACAAACATAAACGTACTTAAAATAATAATTAATAGACGTAAATGAGGTATATTAAATACCCTAACAGAACTTTAAGGGATGATAAGTTATATGGCTAAAATACAGTTTTTTTTTATTGATAATTTACAGAATATAAAAAGTTGTTTGTGCTAAAAAGATTGATCTGATCAGACTATAGCAGCATTATATACTATGATCAAGGATTTGAACTATATAATTACTGTATATTATTATAACTATAAAAATATATATTTAATTATTAACAATATATAGTATATATAATTAAATAGTATCTTTAAAGACTCTCTTAAAACGTTACAAATTTAATAAAAAAATAAAAAGGCCCCTTAGAAAAATCATATATAAAAATAACTATATATAGTCTATATAGTAAAAACCTCTGCTCTAGACTAACACTAAATACAGAGCCAAACGACGCTGACGCTGACGTCAACTGCGACTGCGACGTCGACTGCGACGTCGACGATGACTTCATGTGAATGACAGTCGAGCGGGCAAACTTACTGAATGAGTGAGTGAGAGGGCAAGAGTGCGGATGAAAGAGATAGCGATCACTGATAGCAATCAACAACAACTATATTTATTTATATTTTTCATTTTTTGTTTTTATGCCTTTTTGTTAGTTTATGTTATTTAGCACTAAACAAAAGCAACTTCTGCTTTTTGTTGTTGTTGTTGTTGTGATTATTTAACAGAGCCGGTTTTGCACTTGAGTCGAGCATTTGATTTAATCAGCGACAGGGGGTGCACAAATGTGTGTGTATGAGTGTGTGTGTGAGTGTGTGTGTATTTGTATGTCAAACAAAACAAACATTTGCATGCTCAATTTGTGTCAAAACGAAATTAAAATACTTGAAAAACATAAATGAGGTTTGAGTTAGTGAAAAGCTTTGGGTGAAGCTTTGGTCCAGTTAGAGAAAATACAGGAAAATTGTACTTAAATGAAGTGCAATTTAATTTATTTCCTATTAAAACTTTTAATAAATAATAGACCTTTATTCATAAAGACTGGAATTAAGTTTATATTCAAATTCTACTTTAAAATAATTTTAAAATTTATTACTATATTTATCTTTTAATACTCTTCTTTCTTATATGAAAAGGAGATGAGTTCAAGTTGAGCTGAAGTTTTTCCCATAGAATAATTAACCACAAGCATGTGAAAATCTAGATCTGTTTATAACTTAATTAATGTTTATTTTATATATTTTATTATTTTTTTTTATTATTTATCAGATTTACTTAACATTCATTTTCTTGATATTTACATATTATTTAATCTATGAAACCCTTTTTTACCCTAGCTTATTTAAACACATGTTGTCCAATACCTTATCTAATCCCACATTTGATCAAATTAAAATGCAATTAAAATAAATTTGCATTCAAGATTCGTTTGCAGGTCAACTTATAAACAAAGTTAAATTGAGATTAAACGAAGATTTGTTTGAGTTTTAGATTAAAGCCAACAAATGCGACGAGCTGAATGACAAAGTTAAGATAAAATCGCCAAAATGTGTTTGCTTAATTGAAACGGGGTCAAATGCAGAGCGACCACAAAGAGCAGAAATGGAGGCAGGGGCAAGGAGCGGGGGCAAGGAGCGGTGGCAGTTGCAGCAGTCTGTGGATAGTATTTATCACAGCGGAGAGTCTGTCACAGATGGCATTGGATAAACAAAGCGTGTCGGGGACCGGACATTAAAACCCAATGTGCCACCCAATGTGGCACGCCCAGTGTGGCATGCAGCAAACAACGTTTGCAGGTCGTTGCGCCTTTGCAACTGCAGCGAGACAAAGCCGCAACATCCTTTGGCGGAGTCCATTGTGAGTGCAACTCTTCAGACGGTCTTGATAAGAACAAACAACTTCATATTTTTAATCGCTCGACAGTTGTGCAAACAACAGGAAAGTGAGTAACAAAATAAGTGTATAGACTAGGCGGTACCCTGTGCGGAGTGGAGTGGAATATTATAATGAATATAGCATAAAGTTAGCTTACAAGTTTAATTTAAGTTGTTGTATATTATGAGAGTCTAATTAAATTCTTTACAATAAATATAAATTAAAAAATAAATAAAATAAAAAAATATATGTATAGAGAATATACTGAGCTAAGTTTCAAACCCAAAAATCCAGCCTAATTTAATTTAGAAAACTATATTCTTAGTAAGAAAAGAAAACACCAAAGAAATTTATATATTTTTATGTATATGTATATTTATATATATTTTTATAATAATACAACAATATAAATATAATATAAATATATGATAAATACATATATGTGTATATATATTTATATAATAATACAATATAAATATAATCATATACATATTTTTATATTTATATTTATTTATTTTTATTTTTATTTATTTATTTATTATTATGATTATATTTATTTTTAAAAACCCCAATGCTAATATCCTGCTCTTCAAAATCATATTTATATAATAATTCATATATATATAATAAATCAAAAAATATATATATTATATATGTTATATATATATTTTACTATTTATATTTAGTTATTATTATGATTATATTTATTTTTAAAAACCCCAATCCCAATATGCTGCTCTTCCCCATCAGTTAACAGTGTATAATCACAACAAATCAATTTGCATAACGGCTAAGAAGCGAACGGTAAATATGACGTGAGTTGGCTGCATGTTCAGCTGACATAAACATCAATGTCCTGGGCCTGCGAGTTTGCCACACTTCGACTAATTGAGCAGTAGATATATATAGTATATATACTATATAAAGCATATCAAATGCAGACACGACTTTATCTAATTGATTTGCTGCGTGTCAACGCGGCGTATGCGTTATGTGAACTCGTTGGTTCCTCACCTTTTTGCTCCTGTCCAGCGCGTGCCGCTGGAACCGGCGATATTCTCTGTTGCTGCTGTTGCTGCTGCTGCTGCTGTTGTTGTTGTTGCTGCTGCTGCTGCTGCTGCTGCTGCTGCGCATCCTGTTGCAGCTGCTGCGGCTGCACAGGGAGCGTTGGGCGCGGATCGGGCAATGTGGGCACCGCAGCTTCCAGGACAGAGCTTTTCTCCATGACATCCGCCATATTGAAAATGCCTCTGTGTGTGTGTGTGAGAGTGTGTGTGTGTGTGTGTACTGCACTCAGAACAGGACTTTTATGTGCGTTTTAACTTTTTGCTCGCTGTGTGTACTCGTTTTTTATTTTTTTTTATATATCTCTGAGTTGAATTATATTTTTCTTCACCTTTTTTTTTCTATTTCACAATAACTTTTTGGAATGCCTTTGCTTTGGCTTTTCTAATGCACTTTTCACACAGTGTAAATCGGCCTTAAAAAAATATATACATATATATTTTTGTATATAATAATAACAAATAATGCTGACAATATTTCGCGTTTATATATTTTTTTTTTTTTGCTTTAAGCACTTTTTCTGCACTTGCACTTTGCTGCCTTCTTCTTTTTAGCTGTATTTTTTTTTCTATTGAATTTCTGTTGGCCAATGCAATTTTTTGAAGCGTTAACGCTGCGCTTTGTATCTTTTGGGTTTGTTATCTCGATTTCAACTGATTTTCAGTTCGTTGAAATTCCTAATTAACGTACTCGGCAAGACGCACAAGCTGCGCCAAAGCTTTTTTAGTACACGCGCAGGGGCAGCGCAGCAAAGCTTTTCGCACGGCAGCTTTCTGCCAGCAGCGCCATCTGTTGTGCAATTGCGGGACTTTATATGCTACACAGGGTCGTAGTAAAGTTGACTTATATTCAAATTAACTAGAACTAACTTATAGAAAAATATAAAATATATAAAACAAAAAATATATAAAAATTATATTTATATATGAAATATTATAGTTATTTATCCCCAATAAAAATTATTATATAAATTTCATTAGCAATTCAACTTAGAGCTTAAAACGTTACCAAAATAACATTAAATTTTTGATATTCCACCTTGAAATATATATGAGCTATATAAGACCTGGCCACTCTTTATTTTAAGGTTAGCTAAACAATCGTTTTAAGCCCAAATCTTCAAAATAACTTGAATTATAATTTTAAAATTTCTATTTCTATGTTCCAATTGCTTTCAAGGATTTATAGCAGAATTTATTTAAAGCAGAAACCCGAATAAAGGCCAGAATTTCAATTACCTAAATCCATATAACATATCCAGCTGCTTTTGCTACTTGGTTTATTTGCGTCTTTCATTGTTAATCAAGAGAACAAAAAATAATCGTAACTTAAGGTTGAGAGGTTCATAAAGAACAAAAAAGAATTCGCACGAAACTTGATTTTTTTCCAGTTTTTTTTTTGTTTTCGTTATTTTTTATAATTTAAATTTTTTTTATTTTTTAAAAAATAATATTATCTTGAAGTTCAATTTTTGCAGTTGTAGTAGCAGAAGTAAAATTTAATTAAAATAATATACGAGAGAGAGATAGAGAGAGTTAGCGATGAATATATATATAACATCTATGGAGAATGGCTGTTTGCTATAAATTTGTTGTTTGTTGTTGTTGTTGTTTTGTTGTTGTTATTTATTTATAGCGCATCTGGTCTGTCACACATTCTGGCGAGGAATGCTAAAGAAAGCAAAATAAATAATATTATTAGTATGCGATGTAAATATAGAGATAGCTACAAAGAGTGGATATTCAATACACACACATTGAAGACGTCGGGTAGACAAGACGACAACTTACTGTTTAGTCGAAGACGACGGGATCGCTCATCAAGCGCTGGATGAACTCTGCGTGGGATCGAACACAGAGCAAGTGCAGGGTGCAGAGGTCACACAAAACGATCACAAAAGACATATAGTTGAGTGAGTGTGCATGTGTGTGTGGGTGTGTGCAAGGTGCGATTTGATTGATTGATTGATTGGTTGGATAACAAGTGTGTGTGTGTGTGCGCAGACAAGTGGGGTGCATGTAAAGAATACAAATAACATTATGTAGAACATAGACAAAAAAAGTTGCACACAAAGAGAAGCCACAACTACTTACGAGAATAGGGGATCATGCCCTCATCATCCTCGGGATCCATGCAGTCGGCGAACAGAGTTTCCACTTGCTCGTCATCCAGAGACTCACCTAAAGGAAAGATGGGCAATTAAATTGATGATTTTTTTAATAAAGGATTTTCTTCTCTTCTCTTACCAAGGGCCAACAGGGCGTGCTGCAATTCAGCGAGGAGCATGGTGCCGTTCTCCTCCTTGTCGTACAGTTTCAAGCACTCAATGAAATCCTCATAGCAGCCCTGCTCCTTCTCCTTCTTCACCTGCGAGTAAATGGGCAGAAATTCGTCCATTTTGATCTTCTTCTCGTTGCGCTTCTTGGTGCCGCCCATTTTCTCGATCAGCGCCAAGGTGGGGTTCAAGTTCAGAGCGCGCAGAGCATCGCCTAGATCGACGGCATCGATGCCCTCACCGGGTGAGCCCATAACTTCGAAAACGAATTCCACATCTGCGCAAAAGTTATTTCAAAATTAACTTCAACTCAATCTTTTAAATGTTTTCTTGTTTATTTGTTGGATTAATTCTTTAATGTTTTATTATTGAGGTCAATTCGATAACCCTGAAATTTAGGGTACGCACATTTTTGGTCATCACCAAATTCTTGACATGGCGGCGCATAAGTTACGTCTGTGTGTGTGTGTGAGGGTGTGTGTGTGTGCGTGGGAGCATTGCCAACATATACGTATACGTAATCCGACACCCGAACGCCTTCGTCTATGCTCAACATACACACACACACACACACTTACACATACACACACACGCACGATCGTTCTCTCTCGCTCTCTCTCGCTCTTTGGCAGTGCGTTTTGAACGAAAATAAATGCGAGGAAATAACTTGGCCAAAATTAGACCGTGCGCTCGGCCCAATAGACACCATTGTACATATACTCAAAAATTTTCCATTCTACGCGTTTTTCATTTAAAATTTTCACTACGATATTTGCCACAACTTTTTGTATTGTATGAAAATGGCAAATATTAATGCTATAGATATATATATTGTAATAATATTTTATGTACTCTTGTTCTTGTGAAACGATTACGAAATATATTTTTTTTTTACTTTTTTTTATGTGTATAAGAAATTTGGTTTTTACTTATATGTTGATTTTATTTTGTATATATCTAACACACGCGCACATTATGTAATCACTTTTTTATATAGTTTTATAAAGCGATTTTTTAAAAGTCTATTTTTATTTGATTTGCCTCGCGAATTTAATTATTTAATTCGTTTTTGTGTGATGATTTTTAAGTGTGTGTATTTTTTTTAAGGTTAGATTTATAATCCTTTGGCGCCGTCTGTCTGAACTTACTTTCAACTTCACGCTTTGGAACATCAGCCTGTCGTTGACATAGTGGAAAAGAAGTAGAAATTTGTGTAAATTTAATTATATCAGCTGAAACACATATATTTATTTAGATGGATAACTGGCAAACTCAGACGGATCACAAGAGTTGTTTCATTTATTTCATTTCATTTTTTCAATTATTTATTATCTGAGCACTCACCATTTTGTCTATTGAATGCGAAAAGCAACTGTATCGCGGATGAGCTCGGTCTCGACTGAACGCTAAACGTCGGTGGCAGCACGGCAAGGTAATTCTGAGGTGATGCGTCGACCAGCTAACACAGACGCAGCAGCAGCCCAAAACCAATACACACACACACACACACATGCATAGCAAGGCTGCTCACACATATACATATATACACATATATCTATTGCTATATAGCAAGAATTTACTTTCATCTGTGCGCTCTCTAAGTTATTCTCTCTCTCTCTCTCTTTGGTATGTTAGCTGTTTCCTAGGGTCCTCTCTTGTTCTTATGGGTCTATTTTTAAGATATATATCGTTTGTGTTTTTGTTGCCGAAAAAAAAGAAAAAAGAAAAGAAAATAATAATCACTTGTGGCATTCTCAGTCGCATAGTGTTGAATATCATTTGATAATATTTTTTTTGTGTATTGTCTCAGGCAACCACCAGACTAGATCTATGCTGATCTGTGTATCTATAACCAAAAAGCCTGTATATATATATATATATATTGGTATCGGACGACCCTGGTTGTCTATTTGGCAAGCTGAGCGCATTTTACTGAAACATGTTATCATTCAAAATGTTTTGGCTGCCGGCTGATATTTTTTGAAACACACCTGAATAGCTTTCAAAATACGTAATTTCTTTTATATATATATGTATAAGGAAGGAAGCTACTCCTCTCTAGCTGTCTCGCTCGCACACTCGCATCGCATCTACATAGAAGGCGTATTACTTGGCCAGGCATCCAATTGTCTGTGTGTGTGTGTGTGTGTGTGTGTGTTGTGCCGAAGACAACAACAAACCAAATTTTTTGAATGTGCGCTATTTATAAAAACTATGACACAGATACAGCGAGTGTATTCAGAGCATTCTACATGCTACAAAGCATATTCGTTCCCACACACACACGCACACACACGCACACAGGCATGCGCATATAAATAGTTACACATTGAGTTGTCTAAAATTTTGGCTGCTTAAAAGGCATAAATTCCCGTTAGGCAATTAACGCCATTTATTTTCTCTTGCCTTTCTGCCGGCCAACTGCAGTCCTTGTCCTTGACATCGGCACCTTGGTGACCCACTTAAAGCCGCACAAACAGCTGTTCAACTCAAATCTCATCGCATCTCTTGGCCAAGCTTCGTTTTGTGGCCTCTTTTCAATGCGCGCAGCCTCGCACAGCCAACAACCTGTTGCCAAATGGAAGAAGGGGGAAGGGGGACTTGCTTTGGTTACCGTAATTGGTGCATGTCAATTTGGCCGGCTCGCACTAAGCAGCTGTTGGCCGAACTCCTGACGAAATAGGCCAACTCTGCGCAGTTGCAATTGCGCAGCCCATTGATAAGAAATCATCTGAGCGAAATTCATTTTATATACATACATATAAATATATATTTTCTCTATTATTCCGAATCATCTTGCTTTACAGCCGCATAAAATCTCTTTTATTTCGCTACCCTAAATCTCAAGCATTGCCAAATTTCAAAGATTATTTCTATTTTTAGTGGGGACTTTAAAGATTGTAAAAATGAAATATATCGAAAATAATTTTGAAAAATGCGATAAAAGTTCATTGTGATGAACAAAACAGAAAGTCAGAAATTTTCCACTATAAAAATATATACACAAAATAAAATAAAACAATAAGCAAATACCTGAAGCAAAAATGTGATAATAATCATTATTGAATTGTACTTCTAATATACATATATATCATAATAATAAAAATATAGACAGTATAAATTTTATTAAAATTTTTATTTATTATTGATTATTAAAATATTTTTGGTTTTTATAAAAGAACTCCAAAATAAGTAGAGCTCTTAAGGTATTTTTTTTATATATGCAAACTAATTTTTTATATTATATAAAATTTAACATTATTTATAAATATAAAAATATGTATATTTAAACTTAGCGTGTTGCTTTAATATACAGCTGACAACAGCTGTGAAGTATGCAGCAGAACATTTGTTTACTTTTGCATTCAACATTTTAAATAAAGAAAATTTATATGACCGAGAGTTAGTTACAAATGGAAATCCCCAAAAGAAATATATAAATTTGATTATTTTATTTTGTTAGTTTTCAGACAATTAAAAGTTGAAACAATTTAGAAAGCATAATAAGTATAAAATTCTATCGGTCACTTGAACTTTACGTTAAAATAGCTTCTATACTTACCTTTATTTATAATAGTTAAGCCCTGCTTTATCCAGACTAAAACGAGCATCAAGTAAATAATATTTACCCCTTAGAGAAATTAATATGGCAGCCAAGCTGAAGCTATCGATGGCTAAATATGCTCAATAACTTTGATAGCCAACACTTAAGACAGCCTTTTGTTATTTGGGCAGAGTTCAGCCTTAGGAAACAACGCACACAAACAAACAAACAATAGCTTTAATGATAAGGGCGACAGCAATTGAGGCGCAGCAACACATGCGGCGTATACGCAATTTTCAACCCTCGCAAAGTTGTGTGTTATCATTGATAACTGTGCCAAATGTACACAGGGTGTGTGAACTAAACTGAAGCTGTCGACTTGGTGCAACTACTGGGCAAGCACCCTGTATGTGTGTATATATGGAGCAGAGCGTTTTGGGGGTGGCTGTGCGTATACTTAATATAAACGTGTGTGTTTGGTTGGTTGTGTATACGCACCGCAGGCTTGCTGTTTTCTGCTCCTGTCGCTGGCAACGACGACGAGAGACGAGAGGGATAACGACGATGTGAACAGCTCGCCAGTTAACGACGCGACGCTTTGTCCCAGTTGCATCCGAACGCTTCAGCCGTAAACGTTATCGAAACTGGCAACGCGCAAATCAAGGTGAAGCCCATAAGAAAAAACCTTGCAAAATGCAAAAAAAAAATTTTAAAATGCATAACTAAAAATATATAAAAATATATATATACATATATATATAAGTAAAAACTGCAAGTTGTTAATAGCAGCACAATTAAGTGTTAGCTAAATTGAAGACAGTTAGCACTTGGTGGAAGCCTTTGTCTGTTCAGGCCAAACCCTTTGTTGGAACAATTTGTTAACTGGGTGCGGTCGCAGTAAACATAAAAACACAACGCTTGATTTGAGTGCGTGTTAAATGTCTGGCAATTGTTAGTTTTGGTGTTCAAATTGTTATATAAGTGAAAAAGTGGCGATGAAGAAAAAAAACTGTTTTTTTTTTCGACCGAAAATTAGCATGTATACCAAAAAGTCCAGTTTCTGTATCTATAACTCAGCCGAGGCTGCGAAGCTGCGGAGTCTGCGTTCTGCGCAGCGTTGAAGGAGCAGCTGCTGCTACTGCTGCTCAGAGCGGGGGCATCTAGAGATTCTGTTTTGGCACTGACCTAGACCAGCCGAGGGACTGGCCACAGTTGTTGTAGTTATTTTGTTGTTGAGCCTGCGCACGCAAGTACTTGTTGCTGCTTGGGGCATGCTAATGCCGTGGCATGCCACCGTCTGTGGCATTTTATGAATGGGGCGCGTTCAGCTGTTGCATGTCATTGAAAGTGTGCCTCTCTTGCGTGTCCTTTCAGCTGGCCACCATGGTGACCAATGCGACTAACAACAACAATCTGCAGGCGAACAACAACAGCTCGACGCCGAACAACAACAACGATGACTTTGACATTGACCAGGACGATGGCCTGCAGGATCTCGGCCTGCCGGTGTCCGTCCAAACATTCCTGTGGCGCCAAATAGCGCCCTTCATCAGGCCGCGACTGGGCAAACTGCACGAGGCCAGCTGCATGGTAAGTTAATTGGTCAAAACAGAGATAGAAAAACAGAACCTTAAACTTGGCGATTAGCTAACAGAAATCCTAAAGCGAAAGTGCCTTCTAAGACCGCATTGGAGGCTGGCTAAAACAAGAGAAAAACTAATTAAGAGAAAAATAATTAATTAATAATAATTAGCTTCGGAATGCCGAAGATTGAATACCCTTGCAGACAGCGGAAGTTTTAGTGGGGTATGCAGAAAATACACTTGCATTTGACTATATACCATAAATTGTATAGTATCCTTGTTGGTGATTTTCTGTGCGTAGCTTAGAGGCAAAGGTACACCCTTAATCTTTAGTTAAAATATATTTAAAAGCAAAAACAATTTAAATGAAAAGAAACATTTTTCAGCCGATTGTTGCTATGAAAGCTATATGTTATAGAAGTCTGTTACAAATAAGATTTCGATTATATAAAATTAGTTTAGTAACACTTTGAATATCCAAATTTGGTTTAGATATTTTTAAAAAGAAAAAAGTTTTCATACAAATATATTATTTTTAAGGAATAATTTTTATGTCAAGTTTCAATAAGCTAACTTTAAAATGATATTGCCTCTATATTGCCTCGGATAAGAATATTTATCAGGAACATATAAACTCTATATAGTCCAAAAATTACTCTTTCGTTTCCTCACACATTTTGAATGCATATTCCCTCTGCAAGAGTATGCAAATAATGAAAGAAGTTCATAAAAAACTGAAAATGTGCTGTAAATTCGCTATGCGTGTTTGTTTTTGTAAGGAAGAAGTGTGTGTGTGTGTGTGTGTAACTGTACAATTGGCACAACCAATTTGGACTTTCCCTATGATGTGAACTTAATTTTGTTTTTATTTCTATCTACTGCTCTTCAAAATTCGATTATAAATTCGATTAATAAATATATACATAAATATAAATTTGATGTTTGATGTTTACTTTATACATTTTGCATACGATTTTCAATTTCTTTTCTACAATTTACTAACACAAACTAAACAAACTGAATTATGCTTTTAATAACAACAACAACAACAACAACCACTACAACAAACAAACAAAAACAAACTGTACAAATTAACATTGTAAAATCTCTCGCAATTTGTCTGAATCTGAATGTAGTTTTGTCAACACGCACCGGGACACCATGTAAGTTATAAATGTTATCTGTACAGAAATACTAACATTTTTACTAGACATTATACGATCATATATCTATTCCTTTTTTTCCCAATTTATTCTGCATGCCTTTATACTTATTTAAATATTATTTATAGCTGTAGTTTTCTGGATGTTCAGCTTTTATTTTGCTGTAGCTTAGCTATTTGAAGTTACATTTAAATACACTGTATATATATTAATAATCTCTTCGATTTTATTTTATTTGTTTGTATTATCCCTTTAAATAAACCTGTCGCACAGGAATCCAAAGAAGCTTGCAAGGTAAGTCTTCCAGTTTACATAAAAGCCCATTTAATTGACTGCGTCTCCTTCTTTTGATAGTCCTTTGAGAAGGTGCTGGTTCAAAACATTCAATTTGGCCTCTCACCGCCGCTGACAAAGGCTTTGGGCGCCATTCCACGCTGGCGTCTGCTCCAAGGTGCCCTGCCGCATGTCATGCATGCCTGCGCAGCCCTATTATACTGTAAGTTGCCCTATGTAATATAATCTTTAAATTCCTTAGTTTAAAAAGACAGCCAAGGGCAGCCATTTTTTCTTTTTATTTTTGTTAGCGCCCTCTTCTGTACACAACATAAATTCCAGATGTTGGTGAACGCCATCTGGCTGCTTTTAAGTTTAAATTGATTTCTATTTGCACAGCCAATGTGAATGGCAAAAATGTCAATTTGATTTTCTTAGTCGGGTTGTATATGACCATCGACCATCACAAGTTGCAATTTGACATAATGCAAAGCCAAACAAATTAAATAAATGCAGAGCTAGTAAGAGTATTATAGTTAATTTTCCCAATCACAATGGTATGACAAACAATTACTATATTCCTGAGTAAGTTGACTTTACTTGTTGCACTTTCAGGCCGCGTTAAGGACATGCAGGCGATTGGCCCAGTTGAGACCAAATTGCTGTACACCATGCAGTGGATTCTGCTCTACGCGGCCGAGGAGTGCGCCGACGATGAAGGTGGCGTTGATCTGGGATTGGCCGAAGCCGCCGAGCCCAAGCCCAAAGCCATGGATCAGTATTTGTTCTCAGTGCCAACTATAACGGTAAGTAGAAAAAGCCATTCACACGCGATGATTGAATTTGACAAATTTAGCTTCTTTTTGCCTGCAGCTTTTTGTTTATCTGTTTGCGCCGATCATACATCATCTGAAGGAATCGGACTTTCAAAACTTTCGCCTAGAAAATGGCATTAAGCTGTGGCAGGGCATGTGGGATAACCGGGCGCCCGGAGCTCCATGCTTCACCGCGCCCGTCAAGCCCAAAGCACGCAATTTATTGTGTGCGCCCACACCGAAAGGCTCGACGGATGTATTCCAGGGACGCAAACACTCGCTGGGGCCGGACGCTATGTCGCCCAAGGCGGACTCGCCGCAGAGCGGGTTAACCGACTATGGCCAACAGGATGACGAAGTAAGCGCTTATGACTTAAGTTATCCATTAATTAACTTTTTCTTGGCCATAACTAGGGTTCCTGGGTGTCCTCGCCCAAAGATTTCTTCCCCGAGACCATACCTGAAGAGGCTTCCAGCGTTGAAGACGAGCGAGTTGTCATCTTTAGGCTGCCCTCCGCGCCACAGCTCATGGACAACTCCTTCTTCACGGTAAGCAGCTTTCCAGGGTCAGAAACTCTACCAGATCTAATTCGATTCGGGTTAATTTTCAGGCTGATGCCAGTTTGCTGCAGCAACAGCAGCAGCAGCAACAACTGTCGCAGAGTCGCCGCGGCAGCCACCAGTCGATGAACTCGCGCGACAAGGAGAAGGCGCCCTCCACCAAGTTTGAGTTCGATCAGCAGGAGCTGACGCGAGGCGCCTCCATGAAGGAAAAACGCAGCGCCTCCATTGAAAAAGAATCTGACACGGATAAATCAGAGAGTGCCAAGGCGGACGTCTCAGCGGCCACGTTTCTGGATGTGGCCGTGATGCGCTGCCTCTTTATCTCGCACTGGCAGGAGGAGGGCATCTTTTGGAGCCTGCAGTACCTGTACAACAGGTGCGCCCCAATTTGCTACCCCAATTCAAATGTGACCTCATATTATTATTCTAATTGCAGGCTTAGCGAAATAGGCGAGGAAGCGGCGATCACGTTGAATCAGCCGCGTAAACGTTCTAACTCGTTGCCCATACCACAAATCGAGATCTCACTCTACCAGGGCCCAGGCAGCAACAGTCGCGACAGTCCCGGCAGCTCTGTGGTCAAGGACTACATTGAAGTACCCGAGCCAGCGGCAACTGTAACCGCCACTGTTGTTGGTGAGCCCTATAATAAATTTCTGAAATTAAGACCTGACTAATAATGCGACTTGCTTTTCAGAGGAAACTCCGAGCATGCCCAGCATTGCGGAGCGTCGCGGCAGCGAGAAGAAGAAGCGCGTCAAAATGGCAGATCTGCGGGCGTTTGTCGAGACGAAAATGTTCTCGAAATCGGAGAAGAACTTGGAAAAAGTAGGGCTCGATACAAACTCTGCCAATGGCAAGATTCCACTGCAACATGCAGTAAGCCGATAGCTGTCACTAACTTTATAGCAAATAGTCCCTTTTGCCTTTTGCTAAATGCCATTAGTATCCACACGTTCTTTGATTATGCGTTAGCACCCTAAGCTCCCGCTTAGACATTGAATACCCAAGTTTTTAAACTATTTATTGTTACTAAAGTTAATTGTTAGCATGTTGATTTAAACTTTATGTTACTAATTGTTTTATGTGCTTCCATTTAGGAATACCATCGCAGCCTTGACACCGGCGAGAAGAAACTATCGCGATCCGCATCGATGATCACCCGAGAACCGGCCAGTAATCTGATCAAAGGAAAGTCCATGCCCAGCTTGAGGTAACCACATTGCCAAAACTTTATCCTTTCACCCAAAAACTCTCAAATGACTCCAAAATGAAACTCAAACAGTCATCAAACACAATACTCAACTTCCCTTTTATCAAAAGTCTACTCTTAAAACTATATCTAATATGAACATATATATCTGTATATACATTATGTATTACTTACTGTCTTTTATGAACTGAACAACCAGCTGTCTGCTTGATAGCGGGTGAGTTTTGGTCTACAACTGAATGCTATATGCCTAAATGCCTATTCATACACAAAGTTTACTTTCAACTCTGTCTATGCTTTACTATATATCTATATACAAAACTATGAATTTTTCTATATATTGTCTATATATGCCTTTAGGCTTCTAAATTTTCACCTACCAGTTTGCCTGAACACCTAACCCTACGATACCCTTCTTTGCTAGCTGATTCCCTCTAGTGCTTGCAATAATACTGCGTAACACTTGCTAATGTTCATTTTAAATTTAAAATGAATATAAACTGATTTTATTTGTTGTCACTTGGAACATGAACATCAGCAAGTAGTGCCTTATCCCGATCCCGATAATCTACCCGCTTTTTCTGTAGAATTTCATGCACTCCGTTTTGACTAATGCTACGCACATTCGCTTCTCGCATGTCTTCTACAATATGCCAGATTTTACAGATACGTTGAGCCACCCAGAGCCGCAAGGCCACCACAGGCCACCGCCTGCCCGCGCTCCACAGCCTTCTATCCGCGCAATCCCATCATCACCGTGACGGAACACACGCCAACGCCCTCGCCGGACTACATGAAGCGACAGGTGAGCTGGTGGAGAGGCTAAGAAAATAATTCCAACTAACTCGTTCTACCTATATGCGAACAGGGCTCGATTGACTCTCAGCTGGATGCACTAAGCAATGGAGGCAGCATCGCTGGGGCCGGTGGCAATGGCAGCGCTGGCGGCGGAAGCACCAGCACCCGCTACCGCGGACCCATGCTGCGCTCGCATACAGACTCGCACATCGACTACACGGGCGTCGACGAGTCCGAGGCTCCCGGCTCCTCCTTCTATATAACGCGCGATGGCGGCCTCGACTACGAGATCGTGTTGCTGGCCGTGAGCAGTGTCTTCAAGCGTGATCCGTCACAGGTCTGTTCACTGCGCGTCCTGGAGGCCGGCCTAAACATCTGTGAGCTGCTCATCGAGATGGGTGTGCTGAAGCTGGGCGAGCACGCGCACGAGATATGCATGGGCATAACGCGACGGGCACTCCAGGTCCTTGGCTGTCCGCATGGCTGCAACGAGGGTGAGTCTGTTTGAAGTATTCCCACAGTAAAAGCATTGTTGCTAATCCGAGCTGGTTTTAGGTGTTCGCGGTCCGCCCGCTGATTTCCTGCGCAATCAGTGCCAGAAGATATTGTCGCGCATGCTGCGCCAGGCTGGCCAGCGGACCAAGCGCTATCTGCAGGAGATGGTGAAGACGTCGCCGCTGCCGGAACTCATCGATTACTTCCATGCGTTTCTGGCCTTCTGCGTGGATCCCAGCTCGCTGCTGTCGCCGCTGAGTAAGTGTGCCTGCCATGAACAGCTTAAAGCAATGTCCAAGTCTTAATCAAGCTTTAACCGAAAATTTCGATGGTGCACCAAAATCCCAATTGCAAGAATAGTTCCTCTTTCTTTTAAGCCAAAATTTTGTATTTGTTTAATTAGTGGCATTTTCTTTTTTTTATTTGCAATATAAATGTGGTTGAGTGATTTCTTCTTGTTGCATGCAGAGATTTTTGCTAATGCTTTTGAGTTGTATCCCTCTTGCGTCTGACCCTCCACTACCAACAAAATACTCGTACGTTGTGTATATATGTATATGTATATGTATGATGCAATAGCTCATAAACGTCAGAGTGGATATAAAAATGTTAACACCGATCTTGGCGGTGTACCAGGTCAGGGCGGCTATTCAACCAATTTTAGCGGCGGCATGAGCGGCGGCGCCGAGGGTCAAGTGGTTGGGGCCGTATTCAAGCAGCTCGTCAGCCGCTTTGTCGATGCCAGCAAGGATCTCAAATTAGCCGAAAATGTTGCGCTCTACGGCGACATACGTCAGCTGGTCACCTATGTGAAGGGCGCACACGGTGGACCCTTTCGCCTGGTGGCGCTCAGCGGCATTTTGGCGGTGACACCACGACCACACAAGAAGGGTCCAACGGCGCAGACCACGAGAGTCATCAGGTAACCTCTCTTGACAACATGATTCTAAACTTAACTAATTACTGATCCCTTTCCCATCTGCAGGCACATACCCCAGGCGGATGCATCACAAGTGGCTCAGATGGATGACAATCGGTCGCAGCGTCGCTTGCTGCTCAAGAAACGCAGCACATCCTCAGCCTGTGCCGTGGTGAGTCACAAACGTCTGCCTTAAACATGGCGCTGATCCGCTTCTGTTGTTATTGTTGTTTGCTTGCAGAGCCTGCTGGAGACGGAACCGTGCGACGAGCACTACAAGACCAGCCAGTCGCCGTTGAGCAACTTTCGACGACGCACCACCGGCGTGCGACCGACGCTGACGCCGCGGCACAGCGAGCGTGCGCTGCTCTCCGATTCCACGTCCAGCTCGGAACGCAATTCGCTGGGACGGCTCAGCGGCTTGGTGCGCTGGTTTCGCGGCACGCCGAAAGAGGCGTCCTCGATTGATCTGGAGATAGGCTCGCTGAATCCCGAGATATCGTCCACGTTCATGCGCCACGCCTCGCTGAAGATCCAAAGGGGTCGCTCCAGCGACGGCATCGGCCGTTCCATACAGCGCGCCAAGCGACGCGTCGAGCGACGGCTGAACCGTTTCGGCGGCATTGTGAAGGGCAAGAAGAAGGTGGGCGGCATCGAAGAGACAGCGGACTACAGCCGACGCAGCTCCTCCGATATGTGCGACGGACCGCGTGAGTCCGAGGTGGTCATACTCAAGGAGCGCAAGCTGGTGCCCACCGAACCGGTACGCGTCGGCATGCTCCGGCTCTCCTTTCTGCTGGAGACCTGTGCACCCGGCTCCTTTCCCGATCCCCAGCTCATTGCAGCCGTCTTGGACTTGGTATGTAAGCACTTGCCAAGCCAATCAAGCCCTAATCCTTATCCCTTGTCCAGCCCCAGGCGCCGCTGGTCACACGCGCCACCTTCCTGCTGGAGTGCGCGCACTTTGTGCATCTGTGCAACAAGGGCCAGTGGCCCATTTGGATGAAGCAGAACGTGGGCGGCTACCGAGCCTCGGGCGCCAACATCAATCCCGCCCAGATGAAGCAGCAGGTCAGCCAGACAAGCGCCCGACGCACGCACATCCTGCTGCGTGCCGCGGGCAAAATGTTCCACCAGTGGGCAGAGATGGTGGGCGCCCGGCTCGAGGAGCTGCTCTTCACCGAGCGCCTGCAGTACGAGGCGCTCAATGCGAGTCTCACAGATCCGGAGAAGCAGCGCGAGCTGCTTCAGCAGGACGAGGAGGAGGATTACCTGGATGAGACATCGGTCAATCCGCACGGCAACGACTGCCCGCATGCGCTCAAGCTGATCGCCTGCGTGCTGCTCTTCGAGATTACGGCCTTCCTGCGGGACACCTACATAACGCTGCCCAAGACTTCCAAGATGCTGCACCGCGACCGGCCCGCGCCCTGGGAGAAGGTGTACCGCGAGGCCAATCGACGCTGGTCCATGGCCCTCAGCTCCATGGGCCACTCGCAGACCTCTGCCCAGAGTCTACAGTCCATCGCAGCTGGCAACGATGGCGGCGGCCAAACCGAGCGCAAGATCTCCTTTGTCCTGCACGAGCCCGACAACGAATCGGAGAACAGCAGCAACACCACCCTAACCAAGGAGGGCGAGGAGGGTAAGTAGCCCCAAACAAATGCTAAACCTAGTTAACCTCTCTTATGCTTTTATCCAGCAGCTGCTCGTCGTCCTGCCGCCTCGGCGGTGCGTCCCTTTCTGCTGCGACGCGGCACGGCTACCACAACGGGCGGCTCCTTTAAGCGACGCTCCCTCAAGCTGCGCCGCAACACCAAAGACAGCAAGGAGATCGAAACAGATTGTAAGCAACTCACCTAAACTAAGTACCAGAAACCTTTTTATACCTTTTGCTATTGCAGTCAACACGCAGTCGCGTCGCAAAGTTTCCTCGCTCTCTGATCGCAGCGACACCTCGGAACAGGGCGTAATCAGCGGCGGCGAGGAGTCGCCGGGCATACTCAGCGACGATCAGCAGCCGGAATCGCCCACGGACTCCAATGAGAACGACGACACGGCCAAGAACATGCCCTGGCTGAAGGCCGTCATTGATCTGCTCACCAGCTACAATTACTACTGCACCCACAAGGGCTACTGTCATCCCTTCTGCTACAAGCGGCACATGCGCTCCTGCACGCGACTCATCAAGGCCACGCGCAAGGTGAGTCCTTGCTAGTCCTGGCACAAAAGATTGTTCCCAGCACTTCTTTTGATTACCTTTTTTTTTTTTAGGTTTATGGTGAAGAATTTGGTTTTACGTTCGATGCAGATCATCCCACCGTGGACACCACGGTCATAAGCTCAGGCAAAACCTCGTCGCGAGCACGTTCGACACGCAAAGTATCCGAGCAGAGCTCCACACAAACATCGCCGTCCAAGCGCAAGGACAGCTTGTCCCGCAAGGATCGGTAAGTTACGAATCAGTTCAACTTTGAGATATCCTCTCTAATAACACCCTTCATTTGAACAGCATAAGCGACGATCCGGACATTGAGATGGCTGAGAAACTGGCGCGCGCCTTCCGTCAGGAGAAGGACAAAAAGCTGCAGGAGGAGGCGCCCATACTGAAGTTCATACGCATTCACATACGCAATCTGTTCCACTTTCCGCTGGCCACCATGCTGAAGGGCGCCGTGGTGCTCTCCGAGGAGCTGGTCATAGAGGCGATGCCAGCGGCCTGGGAGCTGCTGCTGGAGACCAACCACGACACGGCCACCTCCAGTGCGGCCGTCTTCCTCATGGGCTCGGTGAAGGCACAGAATTTCGCCTTCGATATTATGCAACGCGCACTGAAGCACAAGAATCCGGATATACGGATCGGGGCAATTCAGCGGTATTTGGTGCTCTGGAAATGCCGCTTCCACGTCTGGCCACGTATGGAGGATAATGCGCACGATGCGACGTTTAAGGTGCCTCCGGGTGGAATTGAATTCACGCTGCCCTCGCCTAAGATCGGCATTGAGAGTCTGCCCGTTGTGGATCCGCCCTGGATGCCTGTGCAGCAGACCAAGGACATGGATATGACGCTCAACCAGGACAGACATGTGAGAAAGCTTGTCTAAAACTAAACTTTTAAAAATAATACTAATTGGTTCATTTGCTTACAGCGTTCCCTGGTCACCGCCACGAAGAGCCGCAAGATGCAACAGACGGAGGCGATTCGGAATGCGCTGCGCCAGCAGCGTGACAAGCAGCGGGCGGAGCGACACAGCTTCCTCATCACCATGATACCGATCAGTCAGCAGGCCTCGCATGAACCGGGCATGGAGCACGAGGATCATGAAATCGAAGAGGATCTGGATGGCACGCGTGCCTCCTCGCATCTCCACCACGCCCACTCGCTGTTTCCCTCGGTGCTGTGCTCCTCGGTTATGCAGATCGTGGGCTGTCTCGACGATGCGGCCATCGGTTCCGATGGCAATGCCGTTTACGAGGTGGCCTACCAGGTGATCTGGGTGTGCCTGGTCGAGGAGTCGGCCCTCTTTCTGCGCTACGTATTCGAGCGCTTAACGCGCGATCGCCAGGATCAGATGTTCAAGCTGCTGCGGCATTTAATACGCTTCGTGCCCCGATTGCCGCAACAAGCTGCTTTCGCGCTCTACAATTCTATCATTGGCTACATCATGTTCTACGTGCGCTCCTCCAATGAGCTCAAGCAGGAGGTAAATCTTTACCTGAATACCTGAATACCTGAATACCCTTTAAATATTAATTGACAATAATTCCTGAATATTCCAGCTGGTGGGCTCCGCTTTGTCCGTGCTGTGGATGGTGGTGCATTCGGTGCACGGCATCATGTTCAAGGATCTGAAGCAAATCTTGCGCAAGGAGCAGTGCGACGCATCAATTCTTCTGACGGCCAATGTCCCAGCCGCCAAGAAGATTGTCGTGCACGGCCCGGCGGATGACGACTACAATATACCCTCACAGTTTCCCGTGCAGGAGGACACTTTGTTCTGCCAGCTGCTGAAGGAGGCCTTGGACTATTACCCGATTGATGAGAAGAGCATCTCGCACTATTGTCTGGTGGACTACAAGAGCAGTGAGTAAGAGTTTAAAGAGCTCCCTTCCCATTACTCACTCTCAATTCTTTCAGGCAAAATACTCAATCCCAACTGGTATATACGGGATCTGTACTTCTTCAAGCGTTCGCAGTATCCCGAGGTACGTTTAATGCTAATGCGTCCCGAGGAGTCTTTCCTGGCGCTGCAGAAGCAAGAGCTGACCAAGAAGTTTGTCGAAATTGGCAAGGTGCATCTAACCTGGGCTATACTCAAAAACGTGGACATGGTTGTCCAACGCGTTGTCTTCCTGCACGAGGAGCTGATGAAGCTGCCCTCGTTTCCACGCAAGGCGCTCGAAGTTGATCTGGATCTGCATCATGGCGGCGAGTACGGCAAGGTGCTGCTCGGCCTGGACGTGCTGCACAAGTTCATGTGGGTGCGTTTGATAGCCCGCATGTTCGAGGCGATGGCGGGCAACTTTGCCTACTCAGCGGACATACAGCTCTTCCTGAACGTCCTTTCCGGTGCCTCCATTCTCCATGCGGAGGACTCGTGCATCATGCGCTATGTGATGGCCACATTCATCAATGCCGCCTTCAACTTCAAGAACATCTTCTCCACCAACGGCTACTTTATGATCATGCCCACTCTGCTGCAGGTCTACTCGCTGCATCAGACCAACAAGCTGATCACCACCACCATTGAGTACGCCGTAAAGCAGTTTTATCTACTCAACCGAAAGCCCTTCATCCTGCAGATGTTTGGCTCCGTTTCGGCCATACTGGACACGGATGAGGACGGCACCTATGGCGAGGCGCACAAAGTTCAATCCAGCTGCCTTTTCAATCTGCTGCTCAGCCTCGAGGATCCCTCGCCGGATCCACTAAACATTGCCGAACTGGTCAAGGAACCCAAGCCCCTGAAAGCCATTGACTTCTGCTACCACGATGAGGACGACGATGTCACTGTCCTCGATTGCATCACTTTGTGTGTCATGGTTGTTTCCTACTCAGCTGAAAGCACGCGTGGCTATCAAATGTTGGTAAGTAATAATCTTCATCAGGCTGCAATTTATAACCCCACACAGAAAAAGTACGTATAGGGTATCTTCAATTGAAGCAAACTTTATTTCTCTTACCCTAAGTAATATTCAATTAATTATTTAGATCATTCTGGAGGCCATACTGCCCTGTTATCTGCAGCAGATCCAATCGCCCAGCTATATACCACTGCAGGGCAAATCGGAGCGGGACATTATACTGCAGCTGGCCGTGGCCATACGCACCATGGTGCACAATTGCGAGGGACTGGCCAAGAGCTACAACGGACCCTATCGCAACAGTCCCGAGCACAAGGGCTCCTCGCAGCGCAACTGCAGTCGTGGTCCGCCCTGTTCGCCGGGCATGGACTTCGAGGAGGAATCGCATACGAAATATGCCACAGATCCGCGCACCAAGAACATGATGGACTCTGCCGAGGATTCGGAAATGATACGCACCGAGTACCGTAGGCCAAGGGATGTGCTGCTCTCGGTTGTCGCCGATTTTCTAACCAAGTCCACAACGCGCCTGGGCGAGCTGGCCAAGAAGCTGCCGGCCAACGACAGCAAGCCCACCGAGGTGCTGGACGCCAAGTGCCATATACGTCTGGCGGATATTGCGCACTCGCTGCTCAAGGTGTCGCCCTACGATCCCGAGTCCATGGCCTGCCGTGGCCTGCAGCGCTACATGCAGTCGGTGCTGCCGCGTGCCGAATGGTCCAACGATACTCTGCGTAATGCGCTGGTCACCGTGCTGCGTCGCATCGACAAGGTGTTCCTGAAGATCTCGAAGAAGCCCTCGATACGCCGCAACACGGATTGGGAGGCGGCTGCCGGGCTGCTGAAGGGCATACACGAGACGATCATCAGGCATCCCTATGTCCTGCACTGGCAGCAGATGAAGACCCTAATCTCGACCGTACAGAATCTGATTGTTAACGAGCCGGGCAGCGGCATACCCGAGGGCGTGTCCAGTGCAGGCGCAGCGCTCATGTCTCAGAATCCGCCGGCCTTTTTCTGCTCGGCGGTGGTGCGCCTGGTGGCGCTACAGGTCGTCAGTCCCGTTGACTGCTTCTCGCTGGTCCAAATCTGCGGCGGCAGCGCCGAGTTTGCCACGCAGGAAAAGGCCGAAGGATTTCTAATGCATCTGATCATGCCACTGTGCCTGAAGGTCTGCTCCGGCCGCGGCGTCTCCGACGTGGGTGAGCTCAAAATGAGCGATGTCTCGTTCCTGCTCACCGCCGTTCTCAATGCTATGAGCCCGCCGGCTGGTCGCACCGGCCAGGCGGTCTCCCAGATAAATCGCGTTACCGGCGACCTGCGCGCCGGTTCCTTGACCTTCACCGGCAGCCGGGACGCCAAACGGCCCGCTCGCATCTCCGGCTCCCTGTACCAGGCGGCCTTCCTCGCGCTGCGCATCGTCTGCATCTGCTTCGAGAATCGCCTGTCCAGCGAATGGCCACGCATTGTGCGCGTCATGCGCGATCTGGGCAGGCGCAACGAGGCGGCGCCCGATCTGTGGAGCTTCATGGAGTTCGTGGTCACACACCGCACGCCGCTCTACATTGTCCTGCTGCCCTTCATTCTGCACAAGGTATGGCCTGCTTAAATATATCCAATGAACTGAGTCTATTTTCGTTATTCGCACAGATCTCGCAACCGCCCATTGGCGATCACGAGCGGCACATGCAGTTCATCATTAGGGAGCGGTTGCGCGGCACGCCGCCGCAGGGCGGACTCAAATCAAAGGGCGCCCTGCTGCTGGAGCTGGCACGCGAGCTGCGCGACCTGCGCGACGAGCTGGAGGACAAGCGTTATGGTAACCATGCACAGCTGGCCAAAGACCTGCCTAGTTCTCATGCCACAACAGTCTCCACAGATCGCGAGAGCTCCGAGCAGAAGAAGAGCGATACGCCGGCGGCGACCAGCGCCGCGGACGCGCACAAATCACAGCAGCGACCCTCGCTGATCTCCATTTTCACGGGCACCACCACGGGCCAGGCCACGCACTCGCATGTCTCCGCCGTACCGATCGATTCGCGCAGCGGCTCCGGCGGAATATGCACACCCAGTGACACGCTTTCGCAGCAGACGCTGCATCCGCCGCGCGAGTCTCTGTCCAGCAGCTCGACGGGTCGCGATCCGCACACGACGACCAGCGAGAGTCACAGCGGCGACGGCGCTGCTGGCTCGGCGCCCACGTTGGTCGGCCAGACGCCGGGCAGTGGACCCAGCGGTTCGGGTCATGGCATGGCGATCGCCTCGTCGCTGCCGCCGGGCATTGCATCGCAGCTGTCGCACTCGCAGTCGCTGCAGCAGGCGCCGTTCAAGGCGCAGCCGCCCAAGTTGCGCTTTGTCTCCTCTGTTGAATTTCGGCACTCGTCCGGCGAGACCTCAACGACGCCGCTCTCGCCGGAAAGTCCCGCCGAGGACAGTTCGGGCGACCACACGCGTTCGCGCCTGCAGCGCTCCAAGGCGGCCAGCCGCAAGACCTTCCGGCTAAAGCGCAGTCGCCTGACGCCTATGGAACCGCCCAGCATTGTAAGCACAGTAAGAATCCCAATTCAACTAGTTGTTTTGCTAATGCCAAAATTTACAGGTCACTTCGTTGTCACAGGAGGAACAGCAGGCCAAGGCGATTGGCGAAATATCCTGGGACTCAGTCTCGCAAACATCGTCCACGTCGGGCTATCGCGATAACAACAGCCTGCAGACAGGTCTGCTATCGCCAGACGGCTCGCTCGGCGGCCTCACACTGGGCCGCTCGCCCTCGCAGCACTCGCTTTTAATGGTATTCGAGGGTCAGGACGAAGATACGCTCATTTAACAATCACAGAACGGCGACCGGGCCTACGAGCTTTAGGACAGCCTAATAAACTTTAACTTTAACTTGATTAACCAACAGATCTTTTAGCTAGCCTTAATGATATGTAGACATATACATATATATATGCATATATAGTTGATGTTAAGTTTTGTACACTTAAAATTAGTTGTTTTCCATTATGTGCCCGATTTTGTATGTTTTTTGTGTAACTGCATTAGGAATTAAATAAATTAACTTGGTAGCCGTTCGCAAACTACGTTTTTCATTTAAAATTAAATAGAGAAATTTGGAATATAGATTGGAGCGTTCATATGTGCTAATTATTCAATAACTTACTTTACGGGAATAAAATCCTTTTAAAATGTCATTTAAAGGTTGACAAGTTACAATTTGCTCAAAAATCATTATTATTATATACCTTAAATTGTATAAATAATCTTCATAAGAAGTAAAGACTATTGGTTAGTTTGAACAGCCTTTAGATTGGCTCGCTTAAGATCATTAGGATTCGGTAGTTTTGGCTGCTGTGACCGCCTTCTGGCGATTCTCCTTAACCAGCTTGCGCCACTCCATCCACTTGGCCAGCTCGGGCTGTTCGCTGCTGCTGCTCTGCTGCTCCAGCTGCATGTAGTAGGCCTCGCGTAGTATCTTAAATGCTTGGATGCTGTAGTAGGGCTGCTGGGTGACGGGATCAAAGTAGCGCGCCGGCAGCCGTGTTATCGGGCAAATGCCGCTCGAGTTCTTCGCTTGGCGTTTCGGCCGGAAAATCGCATGGAAAGCCTTGTCATTGAAATCATTTTCAATGGTCACGAAAGTGCGCTCGCATTTGGAAGCCGCATAGATGGGATCGTTGGGCTGTGTGGCGTTGCGTGTGGGCGGCACGTTACGTAAGACGGGCATGGTCAGTGAGTGATAGCGTATTGTTGGACCCGTAAAAACACGTTTCGTGGGACGCGTCTTCTTTTTCTCCAGCTCCATTTTTTGGAATTTTTCTGTGAACGTTGGAAAATATGTTTTAAATTGATTTCGACAATTGGGCAAGAGTTTGTGTAGCAAACCTAAAGATTTGATGTTCTCCTCTTCGGTTATTTTCGCCTCCTCGAGCAATTCCTCCTGAGTGGGCATATAATCCTCCACGCGGACCTTTTTCTTCTTGCGTTTGCGTGCATCGTCCAGTTCCTTGAGCCGTATTTTGGTAGCCTGTGTTTTGATGGCAGTGGACGTACGTATGGATTTGCGGCCCGAGTCCAGAACCGTAAAGCGCGGACGCACTCGACGTTTAACGACGCCGCCAGCGCCACGCTTTTTATGCAGAGCAGCAGGCGCGGCTTTCGTTTCCTTCTTAGCAGCTGGCTTAGCCGGCTCCTGTTGAATACAAATATTATGGTTAAAACATATTATTTACTAGTTGCAATAAACTTGCCTTGTAGGCTTTCGTGTTGACGCCGCCGCGCTTGCGTTTCTTGTCGGGCGCCTCCTCCTGATCGGATATGGGCTCGTCCTGCTCGTCTATACTGAAATCCGAGTCGACCACATCTTCTTCTTCGGCTTTTTGACTGTGAAAAGAGCGGAATTTTAGAATTTCTATTTAGCTGCTGTTTCGTTACTTACACATATTCCTTGTCCCCGTCTTCGTCCTGAAAGCCGCCATACGAGGTTTTGTAAAAATCATCCTCCTCCTCGTCGAGTAGCTTGGCAATCTTGTTGCCAGCATTGTTTCGACGCGAACGCGAAGCAGCCATTAATTATTAAACAATTATTTGTAATGAAAAATAAAAGCTTGCAAAACTTGTATATTGTAAACAAACTACCGCAGCCTTCTTCTTCTAGTCATTCGCATTCACTGCTGATGCGATGCCATTCACACAAAAGTGCCCAAGTGGCAACGCTGACCAAATAGGGTTGCCTTATACTCAATTTTTAATAATATTAACATTCAATTTAATAATTTTAAGTATGTTTATATAAAACAATAATAAATATGCATTTCTTGTGTATCTTTAATGTTAGTTAACAAGAGTGATGAGTAGTTTGCGGTGGCTATATAGGATTCTCTTGGCTGAAGCGCATACAAAGTTCGACTTATGCCGAACTCCGCAGCTCTCTCTTTAAATATGTTGTCGGGTCGATCTGATTGCACTTTGGACTTTTGTCTTTAATGTTGATTGGTTGTGTTTCGAGTTGATTTCAGTTCAGATCGTTCAGACTCTTCAACGCAAGCGGGTTAAACTTTGGACCACAAAATGATTAATTCAGGCAAATTAGCTGGACGCACACTTTTCATCACCGGCGCCTCCAGGGGCATTGGTAAGGCAATCGCCCTGAAGGCGGCCCGCGACGGAGCCAACATTGTGGTCGCAGCCAAGACAGCCGAGCCCCATCCCAAGCTGCCGGGCACCATTTTCTCGGCAGCCGAGGAGATCGAAAAGGCTGGCGGACGAGCCCATCCGTGCATTGTGGATGTACGCGACGAGAAACAGGTGCGCACCGCCATCGAGGAGGCGGTCGCCAAGTTCGGCGGCATCGATATAGTCGTAAACAACGCTAGCGCCATCTCGCTAACCAGCACGCCCGACACGGACATGAAGCGCTACGATCTGATGCACCACATCAACACGCGCGGCACGTTCCTCGTCTCCAAGATGTGCCTGCCGTACCTGCAAAAGAGCAATCACGCCCACATACTGAACATCTCGCCGCCGCTCAGCATGAAGGCCAAATGGTTTGGCCCACATGTCGCCTACACGATGGCCAAGTACGGAATGTCCATGTGCGTGCTAGGCATGGCGGCGGAGTTCCGTGATCGCGGCATCGCCGTTAATGCACTTTGGCCCCGCACCGCCATTCACACGGCCGCAATTGAGATGCTGACGGGACCCGACAGCGCTAGTTGGTCGCGTAAGCCGGAAATAATGGCCGATGCCGCCTATGCCATACTGTCCAGGGAGCCCAAGCAGTTCACCGGCGAGTTCTTTATTGACGACGAGGTGCTCGAATCTGTGGGTGTCAAGGATCTCACCGACTATGCCTGCGTGCGCGAAAATGCCGACAAGCTGATGACCGACTTTTTCGTGGAGCCCAAGGAAGGGACGGCAGCGTCTGCAGGACCTGCAGCAGCGACGTCTGCCTCAGGTGATGACAAAATACCACAGCTCTTTAAGAAAATTGAATCCTTGCTATCAGCTGAGATCGTCTCTAAGACGCAGGCCGTCTACCAGTTCAATATCAGTGATGCCAAGCAGGGCACCTGGTTTCTGGACTTGAAAAACGGCACCGGTGCTTGCGGCACAGGCGCCCCGCCCGCAGCGGCAGACGCAACACTCTCGATGAACGCCAACAACTTCTTTGACATGTTCTCGGGCAAACTGAAGGCGGCGCCTGCCTATATGTCCGGCAAGCTCAAGATTAGTGGTGATTTCCAGAAGGCCCTCAAACTAGAAAAGCTCATGAAGGCACTCAAGTCCAAGTTGTAGATATTAAGTTTTAATACAAATGTTAAAAATAAAACCCTCCTTTAATGAATAAAGACTTTCAGAATTCGGCTTAAATAAATATTCTACTATAAATTAAGCGAAAAATTTAATTTTTATATTAATTGTAATCTTTAAATATATTACTGATACCAAAATAAATATGGGTAAAATACCAAAATAAATTTCTGTAAAACTCAATTGGCTCTATTTAATCAGCTGTGCACTTCTGTTAACAAGACAACTCACCTGCTGCATCTATTAATCTATCTATTTGTGCAAAAAAAATCGTTTCGTGTTTAAAAAGCTTACAAAACAAACCGAGCAAGGTAATAATTAAAACAACCTTCAAAACCAAACGAGCAAGATAATATGTCGGTATTCTTATCAAAAGAGTCTATTTATTATAAGTTTGGAATATGCTAAAGTTTATATTAGGCCATGTCGTCGTCATATTAAACAAATACATAAAAGTATAGAGTGCGCATAGCTTGAGCTTGCACTGGAGAAATTCATATTTCAAAAGTGCTTAATGCTGTTAATAGAAATACTTGATTAGCCGAAAATTGTAGGCTAAGTTAATTTAAATCAACATTGATTTTAACTTTAATTTTAGAAATTCAGAAGCGGACAACAAAATGGATTTTAAACATATTTCCAGTTTAACAAAAACCCCAACTCTCTTACTTCAAAAGCAAGAAGCTAAGGAAAATTTACAGAGTTTTGCTGAAGACCGAAAGCTGCTGTCATTGCGTGAACATATAGAGCTTTATGATTTTTGCGAAATGTTGCAACAGGAACAAGATCGACCGCTCACACAGGACGATCTCGACAAATTGTTCCATATGGGTATTCCACTTGCTAGTAGAAAAGAACTTAAGAAAGCCATACACGATCGATCCGTGGTTGAAGCAAATCGAATTATCAAAGGAATACAGGAAAATTGCGCCAACAATATCGCGCTGCTGCCCGAGTTCAACGAATTCGAAAAATATATATTGCAGCAAGCAACAGAAAAATAAAAAAGTTGTAAAATAGTTTAAATTTATTTTTAAATTAAACAAATTTAATGTATTTATGTATTGAATATGTATACGTATCATATTTACTGTCAATTTCAATAAAACATTTTTTAAAGTTTTAAACACACATTGAATTCTAAAAGCGCCGATAATGTTTTTTCATTATTGGTATATCGATGTCACTACTCAATTATTTTATATCTGAAATCGATAGCTGGGGAGCTACATACTAAAATATCGATACTCATCATAGACAAAATCACACCTCTACCTTTGTTGCTAATAGATGAATTCATCACGCTTTTTAACGTCCACTGACAATCCGTCCTTTTGCTCGGGGCCAGCGGAGTCAGTCAGCGCCAGTCTGAGAAGCAGGCATCACGGACGACACCAGTTGGATTAAAGCCTATAGTTCACTGCATTGAGATGGCAACGTCGTCATGCAAGGTTCGTATCCATAAGGCACACTCCCAACATAAACAAACTCATAACCCGAATTTGCTTTAACAATCAGAACAAAGCGGTACGTCTGATCAAATGCTTCTGCGGCTGTTCGGACATGACCGTTGAGGAGGTGCAGCGCATCTACACACTGACAAATAGTGTGCAGCAAACGCTTCTGGACACTGCGGCGGCAAGGTTGCTACGCCGCTACATGGAGTTTAAGCGTGAAGGCGACAAAAACGAAGCGGAACAGTATTTGAACATATATGAGAAATGCCATGAATTTCTGCAAGAGGAGCAGCGCACCTTTACGCAGGACCAAGTAGATGAACTCTTCGAGCTGGGGTTGCCCGTCGACCTGGAACAGGATCTAACCAGACGCACTCGCAACGGTCAAGCTACGCAGATTAAACTGGGTCTAAATAGCATTCAGGGCAGGTGCTGCAACGAGATCGAAGCGAGTGTAGATTTCAGCGACTTTCGAAACGCCATACTCGCCAAAATGCAACGCATTCCCAAATGATAGCCGATGTGATCCAGTCTTGTGAAAATTGTGTTCACTTAAAAATGGTACTTATTGTTGTTAAATGAAAACATGGAGATTCATTTTCGTTAACCGCACTCTGCCTCAATCAATTAGATCCCAGAGCCTTTTTGACCACCTTTTTACAGCATAACAATCAAAGTGCATCGATAAATATTTAGTCATCTTAGCTTCGAAAACGTACAACGTTTAGCTTTTGTAGAATAATTAATATTTTCTAAACATAAGAGTTCCTCACAACGCATTACACTTAAATGAAATAAATGTAATTTGTATTATACACATTTGTGGGCTTTTAAATCGTATGCCAGCTATTTGCAAACTAACCACAGAACATTTCACCTCAATAAATCATCGGCAAGCATTCTGCATGAGCGAGATAGCAGCTATGCCTAAGCGATTAGTCATAATATAGAGAAATTGGGGGAAAGAGATGGAAGCAGATAAGGGGGAAAAATAAGTTAGCTTTAAAGTTCTGTGATTATAACCAATAAAGTCAACGTATTTTAGTAACATAAATTACATTAATAATTTCAGCTGGCTTCAAGGGGAAAAAAGCGGGTGTGGTGGATTTCAAAACGGGAGGTGTAAAAATATTTGTTGCATACCGTAGCGGGTGTTTAGACCTTGGCTTAGAACACTGATCACTGTGAATAAGTATTGCGTTGTTCAAGTGCCACTTTCTTTCCTCTTTTAGAGATTCTTTCGTAGTTGTTGCTGATGCGTCCAAGCTGCTTGTGTTCATACAAACAAAACACAATTAAAATTTTTTGCTACATTTTATTTATTAGAATGCAATCATTAGTCACTTTTGAAACATTTGTTACATATTTTCACTTTCTTGTGGCCAGATCGTTTATATAAGTTTCGAACTCGCGGAACTCGTGCAACAAGGTGATTTTATTGGCGCAGGATTCCTGTATTCCTTTGATGACTTGGTTAGTCTTCGATCGATCGGTCGCAGCTGCCTTCAGCTCACTTTTAAGGGGAGCTGGAATACCCATATGGATCAACTTGTCCATTTCTGCCCGAGTGAGAATCTTAACTTTCTCCTTTTGCAACATCCCGCAAAAATCAAAACGTTCGATCGCCTCCAGCAATGGGCCAAGTCTCCTCGCCTGAGCAAAGCTCAGCAGGGCTGCCTTGGCCTCTGTGTTCTGAAGCAGAGGAATAATTGTTTTGATCAATTTGCTAATTGCCTTAGCTTCCGCTTTGCCGATCATTTCTGTAATATATACACACAATTGTTAGTAAGTTCAACTAAGCTTTAATTTAAATAGTTGTTACTTTTATTTTATGTTGCGTGCACTTCGAAACCACAAATACAAATTTTGGCTGCCCACAACCATTTTTGCAGCTCTTTTATAGAAGACTAGAGGGAGCTATAACCACGCAGATAAGACAGTTCCAAAATTCAAAAATATATTCGGACTGGAATTCAAGTACGAGTTGTGGGAACCTAAAACTGATTTTATGAATCGAAGCTATCTCTTCCACTGGCACTAAAGGGATAAAACATGCCTAATTTTCTATTATCGGCATTTTTCTCCACTTGGGACCTGACTTTTTGTTAGCATAATTAACTTAACTTAACTAAATTTGGTTTGATTGTTGTGATCTTCATTTTATTATTATCATAAAGGAAGAAAAGAAAAGATTTGGGGGCTATAATGGGCACATTCTGGGCTTTCTAAAAAGGTATCGCGTGTTAAGTTGGGAAGACTGTAAGAATCTCAGCACTTAATTAATTAATAAATTAATTTATCCCCCAATGTATATGCACAACATAAATTAATATATTTACAAAAAACGAATTAATGTTGAATTTTTGGACAACTCGATTTAATCTATAAAAATATTTGGCCTAATTAGTTGTAATTGAACAATTGGGTTTCCAAGAAAGTCTTCTGAGTGTTGAACAGACCCGATAAATATGCTAGATAAAAAGCTCGCATCGATACTCCCGAATTATTGCCAGCAGAAGATAAAGCTCCGATTCATGTCCAAAATCAGTTCCGCGAATTAAACGCATACTTGATTTCAATTCGGATCAAAATTCCGGAATATCGGAATTCTTAGGCTTATCTTTGAGCTTATCTTCCGCCCAGTCTGCTATAAAAGGGCTAGAAAGATGGCAGTAAACAGGATTAAGTCTGCATTTGAGTTTGAGCTTTTGAAGTGAACGCAACATTAAGCAAAAGTAATTAAAGCCTTAAGCTTAAAATAGTTTGTTAAACTTATTAATATTGTGTATTCATTACAGAAATGGTCGGCAAGGAGCACGCTAATGAAATCAGCCAATTGATCAAAACAATTGCGAATCTGCTTCAAAATAAAATGGCTAAGGCAGCACTTTTAAGTTTTGCTAAAAAGACGAAGCCTGGCCCATTGCTGAAGGCTCTTGAACTATTTGATCTGTGCGAAAATTTGCAACAGGAAAAAGTTAAACCCATCGAACAGGACGACCTCGACCTGTTGGGCAATATGGGTGTTTCCATTAACCTAAGAAGTGAGCTGAAAAAATCTGCGGGCGATCGACCGAAGTGCAATGAAATTATCAAAGGAATACAAATATCCTGCGCCAACAATATGACCTTGCTGGACGAGTTCCAAGAGTTCGAAACCTACATATATACAAAAGCTGGCTACGAGCGCATGTACGATTAAACGAAACTTATAAATAAAATGTAACAAAAAAGTATAATTGGGTTTCTTAGCTTTGTTTACATCTGCCTGCCACAATAAGGCGAACGTATGCAACATTTTATTCGCAATAAATAAAAATGGGAAAGAAAGTTGCCTTACATTATTTGCACAAACAAAAGGAGGAAGAACGAATGCGCTGGGGTTTGAACCAAGGTTTTCTCCTGTGTAAGACAGGCGCATCTGAAATTTGCCATATGTTGTATTTGTATATATGTATATACATTCTTGGTAAGCACATTAATATTAAACTATACATATACGATATTTCGATAGCGGAAATAAATGTTGACTTAAGAACTAAGATGCCGGAAAGCTTTAGGTTTTCTTCCAAGAGTAATACATTTCCATGGGCTTGTTCACCTGAAATCATTGAAACAAGATTAGCTGCTATATGCTTAAAAGTGGTCATCAAAAACTCTTTACCTTCCAGAATTTATCGTTGACCTGGTGCAGTGTCTGGTTGCCGTTTAAGATGACCAGCTGCTGCGGCTGCGGCGCCACGTAGATGCAAAAGTTGAGCAGCCGACAGGCCTCGGGCAGATCGTCGCCCAGGTCGAGTGTGAGGCGCATGGCCAGGTACTTGCTGAGATGGTCGACGGTTGCATTGGCCGTGGTCTTGATGTACCGTATGCAGTTGTCTTTCAGCGCTCGGATCAGCTGATTGTCGGCGGACATCTCGGTGGGATGCGGCTTGAAGACCAGCTCGATTTCATCATTGATGCCCAGCTCGCCGTTGCCCTCGCCCTCGGTATCGATGTTGGAATCACCCTCGGTGCGGCAGTCCATTTGCGAGTCCGACTCCGATTCCTCCGAACGCTCCGAGGTCATCACGGACATGGCGCGCTTTGGCTTCGTGCTGCTCGAATTTGACGGCACCGGCGACGGTGTGCTGCGCACCGACGGCGGATTGGAGGCGTCATCCACCTGCATGCGGGTCGACGAGGTGCTGGCGCCCGATGTTCCGGCCGATGTGGGTGCCGGCGCTGGGCTGCTGATGGGCGGTGCACTGGGTGGAGGCGCACCACCGCCACCGCCAACTCCACCAGCTGCAGCTGCGCCAGCTCCAGTGCCAGTTGCAGTTCCTGTGTTAGCTCCCGGTCCAGAGGCGCTAACGGATTCACGGTCGTTACCATTTGTGTTACTGTTGCTATCATTGGAGGCTGTGTCGTGGGCGTTCACTGCATTGGAGCCAGCACGAGTGGCACTGGCAGCCCCACCACCACCACCACCACTGCTATTATTTCCTCCGCCACCACCCTTGTTTGTGCGGAACCGTTGTGGGCGATTCTGCGACTGCAGCTTGATGCCCTCGTTGATGGAGTTGACGAGAGCCTGCTGTGATTGAGTTTGATTGAACTTGGCCATCACCTTTTCCTGCAGCGCCTCGTATTCCTCGCGGCTGGGATAGATTTTCGAGATGAGTAAATCAAAGTTGGGATCGGCGCGCAGGGAGCGCTTTGAGACGAGCTTCTTGCGGCACGTGGGACATTCCTTGTTACCGGAGCGCAGTGCGGTCACAATGCAGTCCGAGCAGAAGCGGTGCAGGCACTCCTTCGTCGTCATCGTCTTTTTTAGCATGTCCAGGCAAATGGGGCACATCAGCTCGCTGTGCAAGCTGCGCGGCGAGACGGCGATTTCCGTGTTGTCTGTAATTATTTCCTGCGGCTTGCGCTGCAGCTCGTACAGCGACAAGTCCCATGTTTTATTTTGCGTTGGTTCCAGCGAGGCCATCCTCTTAATTTATTTTAATTGTTTGCTTTTATTTTTCTTTTCTCGCACAATTTTCACTTCACGATAAATCTATATTCGATAGCTGCATTGCGTTTGTTTACCATCGAAGGCATGTTATCGCAACACAACAAGTATCGATAATATCAAGACAAACTATCGCAGAACGAATCGTTTATACTGCAACTATCTGGCAACACTTCAAGCGTTTTGCTTTGAATGTACGTATGTATGTATTTACATTCTGCATCTGCTGCACATTGTGCATTGCCTGCACTCTCTTCGTACTCATTATTGCTAATTGCATTGCATCTAAAGCCAAATACAATTTGACAATGCGTCAACACTTCCAACCAGCTTTTCCTAGATTGACAGCCATCACTCAGGCACGCTGCATTCTTTAAACATTTGACAGAAAGCCTCCAAATATGGTCTAAATATAGCGTTGCCGTTAACTAAATTGCATTCGCTTGGAATTTCAGCAGCGCGTCCCAGTTTAACGCTGTGCGGGCGCCGGAGAATGTGCCAAATTGCCAAGCGCGTTGACAATTGTGCGCACTTCAAATGTCTTTTCAGTATCCATACACATTCTTCCCAGCCAAAGGTTTTTCCAGTCATCGCGCAGTCGCCGCGTTTCCCCATCTCTTGCGCCTGTCAAACGCACACACACACTCTCGTCGCTCATGCGTTCCGAGGCCCGGTGACGTAGCAATTACCTTGTGTACATAGACAAAACATATATTAACATATGTACACAGTGAAAAATTAAGGCATCGATTTTGCAATCGTTTAGATGTTATCATAAAACAGCTCCTTAATTTAAAATAATAAGCTTGTGTTACTTGAAATGCGGTTTAAATAAGCTTAGGCCATTATTTTAATTGAAAGCAATTTATTTATAACAGTGTATTTTAGGGGCGCCGCATAGCTGGACTCTGCTGCGCGTGACAGGCGAATGCATTTGTCACCTAGCATGGCTATTGGTCACTGCCAAGGCCCGCACCCGGCACCTTTTGGCTTAAGCTTAAGTGCCTCATTAGGCTGCCCGGCTAATGGGCGGTACGTGTGGGTGTGCCAAAGATTTTCTCTCGAGAAGCAAAAAAAAATTACTGCCAATCATCATCATGAGGCATGCCTGTCATTTTCGATTTATCGATATACCCAGAGCAGCTCTGACACCAATTGCACCGTTTGCACCCACACGACGCTTGAGGATCGTGGCGTCGACTATGCGCAGGTTCACGACCCAAATGCTGGACGGAGGTGAATGCTTCAACTTCCTACTTTCAAGATGACTTCTAGCATTTTCTGCGCAGCGCTGAGTTGGCGCTTTATTGACATTAATCATTGGCAGGCTCTTGTTAAAAGTTGCAACTAAACGTTCAGTACTTGCAACAGCATTGCTTTTAAAACACTGCACCCATAATGTTGTGAATAGGGTATAATAGCCAAACTTAAGTTAACTATATTCAAAGAATTTTATAAAAGAACGTTAAGCTCACTTAACAACCTATCCAACAGATGGCGCATCGCTTCCAGATATATTACTGAAACTCACCATTAGCTAATAAGTTCAAAAGTAGATCCAATAGGATATGCAAATTTAAATCAAATTTAATCAGAGGATATCTTCTAGTCGAGTGTTCTACTCAAGAGCAAACATTCTTAGTCGTGTGTATTTTATGTCTTGTTTATGGTTAGTTGTTAATGACAATGCATGACGTTCCCCTTTGGAAAACTGTGCACATACCAAACAAAATGGCCTTTTCTTTTTTACCCACCGTTCTTTAACACAAATGCAATTTCTATATACGTATTCTCTGCTTTACTATTTTTTTTTTTTGGCTGTCAGCCTCAATCATTCGGCGCAAGACCGGAAGGATGCCATGGCTATTGCTTTTCTTTCTTTACGTTTTTTGTGTTCTTTCTCTAGTTCGTTTTTCGGTTCTCTCGTGCGAATTGTCTGCGCCAATTTTTTTGTTGTATATTTTTTTTGTTGTGTCTGCGCCATTGTTCGGCTAGGCAAAGTGAAAGTTTTCTGATTTGCAAATGCATAATTGAGGCAAGCCGCTAGATGGAGCCACAGCACACAGTGCACACTGATTACAGTGCCTCAAAATATTGTGCTGCCAACATGCCACTTAACCCTAACTTAGACCCTGCTCGATGGCCCGTATTCAATTCAATTTGCAATGGATGCAACTGTAGTGCTGCATTCCAGGCCAGCAGCAGACAGTTGCCATGTCAAAGTCAACTCATAGCGGGCACCCACACACACACACACCCCACACACACACAAACAGACACAGGGAGAGCAATCTGCTAACATGTCCACTGGCAGCGAGCACTTGGCCAACAATTTGACAATAACGAGCTGCCCGCCCAATTTTCAACCCAAACCCGAACCCGAACCCGTTGCTTTTGTATTGTTGTTGCTGATGCTGCTGTTGCTGTTGCTGCTGTTGCCACCGCATAACAATAATAGCAACAAGCGCAACAACAATTGGACTTTTCAATTGCCTGCCGCTGTCCAAATATTGCCCAGCTCCGGTGAACCACTCCGCGTGTTTGGCTCATTATTCTGAAGCGCTCTTTGTCTTTGGCTGTGGCTTTGGCCTGGCCATAAATAAATCTCAATTAAAGTGCAACCCTTTTTCTGTGATACCCTAGCCAAGGATATCATTGTTTACTGAGACAACTTTGAACCCAACACTTATATATCTTTATGAAAAGAGCTGAATAGAGTATATTGGGTTTGTTCTAATCGAGATAAGGTAGATCTCGATTATTAAAAACAGACTCAACAAATTGGCGCTTCTAATTTGAATATTTTGCAGCTGTTTTTAATTGTGTATAATTCTAATTGGAAACACAAGTAAAGTCAGAGATATGCTGATAGGTGGCGCTGTAATCTGAGAGCAGTTTAAGTTTGCGGTACTTTTTGTTTGATTTATTATTTCTTATGTGCACAAATACATCTGTAGTAAGTGTTGTTTTTATTATATGACTTTAAAGGAATATTTCGCCATTTAATATGCCCGATTGCAACGTCTGTACTTGAACTTGCAGTCATGAGTCATAAAATATGTCAAATTAGTTACATTAAATGGCTGCAAGAGTATTTAAAGTTCACCAGCAAAAACTTAACTGTTCCTGTGTGTTTCGTTTTTTGGACAAGAGGGGCGTGTATGTGCGGGATAACAATCAATCAGCGGCCAAGTGAGCGGCATGAGCTGTAACAACAGCATCAGGACTTGCAGTCCACCCCAACCCCCATCCTGTTAGCTCGCCAGACTGTCCAAAGTTGTCTCAGGTTCACACCACGCCCGATCCAAACAGACGCCTTTTCGGCAGCCATGCTTTATTCTTTTGTATACCGCCCCCGCAGCACACCGAACACCGAACACCGCAGCGCACTTGCATGTTGTTTGTTGTTTATTTTTTCCTATTCGTTTTTCGTTTTTGGCCCCAGTGTCCAGCCTAGACCAGGGCCAAGTCGCAGTCACAGTCGTTAAGCGTGACTTTCTTATTGTTGTTTGTTGGCTTTTTGCATACCGACAGCAACAACAACTGCGAACGAACGAACGAATGAACGAACAAACGTCGCGACTCGCGACGTAAACAAAAAAAAGAGACCCGAAGCTTGCCGAGCAGCCCAAATCTAAGCCGAAGCCAAAAACGATGGCCACTTGGCACTGGCCGTGCCCACGGTCCATTCAGTCTTTGGCAAGATTTTATCGTGTGCGGATGTGCTGGCGGCTTGCAAAATAAACATAAGGAAATTAACAAATTCCAATTCGATAGTGAATAACAGACGCTGTTAACTTAACAGACGACGCTAAATGCCTGCAACTTTGGCGCCACCAAACAATGCGCTAGGCATACAAATTTAAATTGAACAACAGCAACAAGTTAAAGTTAATCAATATGTGTGCAACAAAAACAAAAATCACAACGACAACAAAAACAATAAAATCATTTAAACGCACAACCATCAGATGGCGCTGGGTCTGGTAAGTGAACTCCTTTAGTTGTTGTGCCGCAGCCAAGAGAATCCCCTCACGCGATCCGTTTGCGTGGCAGCCACCGCAAAGCTGGCAACGTGACCTTCCAGCTTCGTTTGGGTGCTGCAACATCTATAAATATGACAATGTATTGAGCTACAGGGTATCATAGATATGATGAACACTCACCTTGTTTGCACGAGATTTGACGGGGCTTGTTCTTGTTGTTGTTGCTGCAGGAGTTTTGCTGATGTTCCCACTTTGATCCTTAGCCTGGCCAATTTCAGCTGTTTGCGCCACTTGTGCGCCCTGTAAAAGCAGACTTTTGGCATTAACTGTGCTCGTCCTTGGTGGCAAGCATGTTCACCTGCTCGCCTGCAGCTGACGCAGCTTTTGTCGCCGGATCGTGTCCTGCGTCCGCTGCTGTGCCTCAGCTTCCACGCGCTGCCTTTGCAGCTCCAAGTGCTTGAAGTCCACCAGCTGATTGATGCTTTCCACGCCACGCAGTAGCAGGCTGCTCTGACAACTCAGCGATCCCAAGAGCAGCTGGAACACCTGCTCATATGGCTGAAGCAGCTCCTCCACATCCTCGGGTCGCGCTGTCTGCGTGTGGCTGTCCCTGTGCAGCATCAGGTCCAGCGTCTGGGTGCAGCCGATGCTGCTGAGGATGGGCGGCGGCTCTGTTTGCGTCCAGCGCGCCTTCAGCTTCAGCTCGACCTGTGTGCCACGCGCCTCCAGCTGCTGGTGCCTCGTCTGGCAGCTGGTCGAGCCCACGTGGACAATGGTGGTCTGCTGGTGTCGGCAGATCGCCATGTTCAAGTCCTTGGTGTCCACGCCCGCCTGCGCCTGGCGCGGCTGCCACGTCTGGCAAGCCCTGTCTTGCTGACTGGGCACTGTGGACGTTTGGCCGACGCTCGTCTGACTGCTGGCATCGCTAAAGCTCTGCAGCCACGTCTGGCTGAAAGTCTGCGGCAGCGAACGACGGCGCCGGCAACTTGCCTGTGATGCAGTGCAGCCGTTGCGTGTGCGTCTCGCCCGCTCTATGTTAAGGTAGCCGTCCTGCAGTGCAAAGCATATCAGGTAGCTAACGGAAGGAAGTGGTTACATAGAAATTCTCAAGTTATCCTTCAGTTATTATAACTCACCTCCACTTGCCACACTTTATGCGCTTGTGTCGCAACTGGGCGCCCTCTTCCGCCTTGGAAAGCTGCATCAATTCCTTCAAATTCACTCGAAACATGGCTAAAACAAAAATTCTATTTCGAGCAAATTAAGAGCTAGCAATATTTTTGAAAACTGTATTTATACTTACATAGATTTGTGTACTGTTATATTCTAACAAAGTGTTTTCTTATTTTAATCAAAATATATAATCCGAACTTGTCTTAATTTTGAAACTAGTTTGATGGAACCTTTTGTTGTAGAGATTACATATTTCTTGTTCGGCTGGATCGAACTACTATATCATATAGTTGTCATATGAATTATTGGCATAAAGTTGCACTTTTGTTTTACAAAATTTCTTATTTTATATATAATTTATCATAGGAACAATCGTTGTAGAAACATACAGTTTTGTATAATCAACTTTTTACTCATCAAAGATATTTTTACCAAACTTGGCAATTAAACATTTTACTGTACTCTTGTTTACTAACCAAGTCTTGTTAGCATCAGACCTTATTAGTTCCCAGACTTTATTTATTTCCCATTGAAACAATCAGTTAAAAAATATGGTCCTTGAAGATGTCCTTATCGAATTTAGCAATTGTGAGCTTCCCTTTGTTTTAGCCAACTAAAACCATAATCCAACTACTAATTAAAATTTTAAATAAGTTCACAAACGATTTAAAGTCACAATTTTTAAAGCTTACCTCTTTCAAATCTCTGCTAGGGTATTTAAACTTCGTCCTTGTTAAGCTAACTGTTTAAGCGTGTTTTTTATTGTATTAAATTGAAAAGCAAAAATAATCTGCTGAGTTGTGTCTGCGTCTGGCCGCAAATCTGTTCAATTTTGACACGCAGCCCTTTTAAATTTGTCTTTGCCAACACGCAAACTTTGTGTTCGATGTTTTCGGGTTGTCTTTTGTTGCAGTTGTTGTTATTTTTTTTTGTATTTTTTGTTGTTGCTGATGTTGTAGTTTTTTGTTGCCGGGGGCTCCTTTGTGCTGGTTACATTAATAATTCACAAATGCCACATATGCTGTCTGCTGTCTGCGGCAACCGCACACACATAACAGAAAAAAAGGAGCTGCATTCGATTATTCTGCAATTTATCAATAGGTTGTTGGACCACAACTGGACCGACGTCCTCGGGCCAAACCACGAAACTGGCAACAGCCCGCAGCGGCTGCAATTGGTGGTCTGTGCTAAATACGTGTCGATTGGAATGCTTTTCGATTTGACTGGCGTGCCTTATGCCCTGGCCGGGCCCAAAAGAGTCAACGACTTTTTAAAAGACCACGATGACTGCGAGTGCACTTGCCTCTGCTCGGGCATCCATCAGTGGCGGCAGCCTCTAATCCCGCCTGGGGGGCGCATCGGTTTAACTCTTGGTTCACAATTTATGCCAACTTCGATCAAAATGCTTGCATACACTGGCTGCGAGTGCTTTAGCTAAGCAAACACTTGTGTTATGCATTTAAAAATTAAACTAACTCCCTGTTGTTATGCATGCAAATTAAAAGTTAAAAGTCTGGCTTCACTGCTGACACTTTCAATTTCTGGCAAGGCTTTCGATATGTTTTTATGCCAATTTATACCAATGGTATTTTAAGTGCGTGTAATTAGTGCCAATTAGCGTTAACAGACTACAATAACATGTCGCTTGTAACGCATACAAAAGTTTGAATTATTCAAATTATAAATGTTAGTTAAAAGCGTGACTGAGATTTTCAATTTCTGGCAAAGCTTTCGCTTTACTTTTATGCCAATTTATACCAATTGTAATCTAAGCTTACCAGACTGCAATTACAGCACATCTGGCAGCACTAAACTCAAAACTTTTTAAAATGCTTGCTCTTTGGTCAGATTTAATTTGAAATCGCTTTACCATATGTAAGTTAGAGCATTTGAAATTCTGCACGCTTTCTTTGAAAATTATTCTTTTTTTTTTCGCATAGAACATTGCATGCATTATGTGTGTGAGACTTCGGGCTGTGTCTTGTCTTGGGACCCACTGCCAAATGCCAAGCACGTCGCTTCTTTGCGGTCGCCTTCGGTTACATTTGATGCATAAAGCCACGTCAAAATATGTATGTATATGCACATATGTATGTACATTGGCGGCATGTGTCCAGTATAATTTGTTGCTTGAGCTGCCGCCGCCTGCTTAGTCGGTCAATAACTTTCCGTTGAGAAGACATCGATTGGCACAGCTAAATGATTTTCTAGAGCACTCAGTCGGTCCCCGTTACTCTGTTAAAAGTAGTTGTTGCTATTTTTGTTGCTGCTGTTGCTTTTGCTGCCAATTGGAATTCTTTCACAGTCATGTGTCATCGTTATGGGTTTTCCACTGAACCGTAGCGCATGTGATTTTCGTCTATGGCCGTTTCCTCAACTTTTCACTTGCACACACATTTTACATTGTAATTGACTTGTTTGTGTATGTGTGTGTGTGCGAGTGTGTGTGTGTGTGAACGTGCTCATTTGCATTTTAGCTGCTTTGCTTTGCGCTTTCTTCCTTATTATCGGTGCCCACTAGCAACAACAACAACAACCAGTAAGAGTACTCTAGTCGACTAGCAGATACCCTGCGATTAACAAGATTTGCACACATACCGTGTCGGTGTGGACTCGATCACATTCATCATTATACCCTCGTTTAGTACATTTTACTGGGTACAAGGTATGGCAACAATAGAACTTTGTGGCATGCACCCGAGGGCCCCCTGGTTAGTTGGTTGGGTTTACAATTTCAAAGGTTGGCCGCTGCTTAAATTCAGCTCGAAATGCATTCACTTGACTCCGGGCTCAACTTGGCAAACGAGGCAGCCCCCGACGCTTGATTGACCCTGAACCTGAGACTGCGAGCAGCAGCAGCAGCAGCGGCAGCGGCGTCAGCAATCAGCTTAATCCCTTATAGAATTTCGCACATAAAATCCAAAAATACAGCCATATAAAAAACGCACAGCCCATAAAAGTTGTTTCGTTTTGCAGTTTGTGCTGCTTCTTCCTTTGCCTGGCCGCAGCGACGCAGGCAGCGGACAGCAGCAGCAGCAGCGGGAGCAGCGTTGGCAGCAACTACTCAGCCAAGTCATTGGCAATGGGAACGCCACCGATGGCCAAGGATGCTGCACATGTGTACAAAATCAAGAGGCAGGACAAATACCAACTGCAGCAAAAGCAAAAGCAGCAACAGCAGCAGCAGCAGCTGAGGGGGATTCGGGGCGAGGCTGCGGCAGCTCCTTTGCCAGCCGCAAAGCCACAAAAACAACTGACAAGAGGCGCCCATGGACTCAACAAGAAGCTGCTCAAGTGAGTATCGATTAGAGTTGGTCGCAAGTTAAACACGCACGAAAGCGCTTCGTGCGTGACTAAACACGACCAAAGAAACACTTTCAAAAATATGCTAAATACTTTAAAAAAGCAATTTAATTAATATTGAAACCTAATTTATTATTTAAATACCTTAAGGGATTACAGAAAAGTATAATTTAAATTTTGTTCGTGTCTGAATAATTAATAAGTAGACACGACTTAAAGTAATTCAAGAAAGTTTGGATAAAAATGAAATTAGGTGTTAAATATTTTTAATATAAATATTAGCTTCGTGCTCGTGCTCGTGCTCGTGTTTCTAACAAAAAGCACGACACGCGTCCATCTCTAGCGGGGGCCAAGCGGAGGGCGCAACTCTCATTTTGGGCTTAATTAATGCAACGTGTTTAGTGCCAAAGAACAAGAACAACAGCAAAACTGTTGCACGTCTGTTTTTTTTTTTTTTTGTTGCTGCTGGCGTGTCTGTGCGGCCATAAATTATATTATGAAATATTCATGGTAAACGTTTAGAACTTGCCAGACAGCGGCCCTTAAGACCCCCGCGGCCTCATACCCCAACTCTGCTGGGTAGAGTACACTGACTAATTAAACACAGTGGCCATTCAATAAGTAGAACGAGTTGGTTTTGACTGAATAAAAATTAAATAATAATTCCATATTAATTAATTTACTGTCTAACTCTCTTTATTGTGTCTCTTTTGCTGATTGTCGCACCTGCAGCAAGATGGGCTTCATGAAGGTGAAGGCGCCCAACAGCCACAATCGGAAGCGCCTCGCGGTTGAGTCACGACGACACGCATCGCGGGATGATTCACACATGTTCATCATCAAACTGCCGCCAAATCTGCACTACTACACGGCGCCCAACAGTGTGCGGAATGCGCTCGATGCGGCCGCCAAGGTGCAGCAGCAACAGTCGCAGCAGCAGCAACAGTCGCAGCAACAGCAACAGTCGCATCCAATGAGCAGCAGCGTCCACGACAACGAAGCTCGCGAGGCGTCGGCGTCGGCGTCGGCGTTGAAAACTAACGGGAAAAAGGTAAACGGGATTCCATTAGGTTACACCGAAAGCAACAAAAACAATGCAAAGAACTGGCTCTAATATCTCTTGACTGGCCTCGGCCTCAGTTAGCCCGGCCCGGTCTGGCCTGGTCTTTTCTGTTCTGTTCTGTTCTGGCCAACTGCTGATAAACATCGCGCGCGCATGTGCACAAAACAAATTGCAAAAAAAAAACAAACACACACACACACAGTTACACACACACACTCGCACACACACACTCTGTTAGTTATAGACAAACAGAGGCAGAGCAGAAAATGGATTACCCATTTGGGCCAATGCATTTCGTCGACTACTGCAGCAGTCATTTCTCAGCCATACAAACTATAGCTCGACTAGCAGTTACCCATCATTCTTATTTACACACACACACAACAATAACTTTGTTCTTCAGACAAACAGATAAGACTAAGATAACACAAGCTTTGCCTTCCCCATCTCTGTTATGGTTACAGGGTATAAATAGTTGGAGCGCACATGCAACGGGCAACTGACGACCGACTTACCAACTTTGGCAACAGCTTCCAGACACTGTTCAGTGGCACTGGCAAAAGGCAAAGGCAAACGCAAAGGCAAAGGCAAAGGCAAAGGCAGTAGCTGTGACAGGCACTCCACAGTCTCAGCTATTTATATACGCACAGCGAATGCCATTGCCTGAAGTTGTTGCCGTTGTTGTTGTTGCTGTTGTTGCTGTGTCAATGTCAATGCTGTAGGATGCGGCAGGCATATGAAATTATTACGCTCTCACGGTTCCCAGCTGTAAATACGCAATATGCAAGCCATGGCCATTAACCAGCTCCAGCTCCAGTCCCAACTCCTGCCTGATGCTTCAATTAAAAATGCAATTTGTTAGAGACACTCGTTGACTAATTTATGGAGCCTACAGATATTGGTCTATGTAAATGTAAATGTTACGGTTACTGTTACTACTAACTTTAATTGAAATGTTAGTTGCCGAATGACAAATTGCAAGCTCTGTGAAACGTGATACTAATGGTTAATATAAAGGCTAATGGAAACGCTGTTACCGTTAATATTAATATTTATTAGCTGTCAACGGAATGAGAAATTGCAGCTTAATTCCAAGTAGTGGCATATTAATTGTTACAAGTAATGTTAAAGTTGCCTAATATGTTTATATTTTTGATTATTTAAAATGTTTTTGTTTCTGTAAACCTTAACATCTTTATGCATGTTACTGGTAAAGCCACTGCTAACACTGCTATAAAGCTGTAATGTTACTGCTAATGAAACAGCTCGAATGTAACAGTGCAATCTTTCTGTTAACATCGCTGTTAATGGCACTATTTAAGTAACAGCCTTACACTATTAAGCAGTTGTAATTGAAATGTAGATACTTAAAGAAAATATGTTAATATTTATCTTAATCAATATGGTCGGCACGTTTCAGGTCTCATTTCCGTTCAGCTCGAATGGCCGGCCGGGTCGCATTTACCATTGGAATCTGCCCGTGCTGAAGCAGGCGCTGCACAAGAAACCGCATTTTGCGCACGTCTCGGCGGAGGATCGCAACCGTCTGCTGGACATTGAGAACATACCGACATGGCGCAAGCCCTGGGAAAACGACACCATCGAGAAGTCCTTTACAGCGGGCAGCGGCAAATCGAAATATAAGAAATCGCTGAAGCAAAAATCGCCCACATATTATGCGCCCGCCCAGGCGGTCAACAAGCAGAGTTTCCACAAATACTTTGCCGGCAACGGCAAGCCGAAGGGCTTCTACGTGATCAAGGAGCACCAGACGAAGCCGCAGTTCTATCAAAATATCATATCATAAGCTTAAGCTTCACTTCACATTTCGTAGCCCAACTTCAATTTGGGCATCTATAAGACTGTGGTGTGGGCATCTACTAACTATATATATATATATATATATATATAAATATATTTACTTTATTTATGCACCGCTCGTATAACTATAAAAACAAAATCTAGCTACGAGTTAAGTTCCAGTCTTATTTGGGCTGTTTTCGTTTTCAAAAATTTCCGTCCAATTTCTTTAAAAATCTGAAAAGTGAAAATGTATTTTTCTATTCGAATAAAACACAATTAATTCGAAGCAGCTCTCGTTTGCCTGTGCCACCCCACGTTGGGCGCCACAAATGCAACTGTGACTATCAACTGGAATTTATAATAAAATATCAACTACTCGTATGTTTAAGTGCATGTACGAATTTGTTTAAACAAATAAATATGATGACTGATTTAAAAAAAAAATAAAACTTTAATTAGATTTTCAAATTGGAAAAAATGTTTGCGGCCTTAAAAAGTATAAATACTTAAGTTAATAAATAATTTAAAGAATTGATTTCTTACTCATGTTGTGCTAAGGTTCGACTAAGAAATCACGCATGATTCATTCAAAAAATTAGAAATCTTATGGAAATTGTGAAGAACCAAACGATGCAAATTCCTGAATTTATCACGGGATTTTTCACTGAGTAAGAGTGTGAGGCATTAAAAATTAAGAAGAAGCTAAATAATAAAACGCTTTCAACAGAGACCCGAAAATATACAAAGAAGTGACAGAGTGACAGCTGCTTGAGATGCAGATAAAGATACAGATACAGTATCTGAACTGGCGCCTGAGAGCGAAACTTGAATAAGTTGTTTTCTGACTTTTTTGTCTGTTTTTTTGGCAGTTTTGGGCAAAGCTGCTCACGCAGCGTAACGTGAGCAATTTCTTTTTGAAATTTGTTTGCTAATTATACAAGAAGGTGAACTCGTACTGGCAGTCAAAGTTGTACTCGCGATCATGATCGTGGAAGTGCTCCGGCTAAGCTCTGGGCTAGATCTGCGCAGTCGCCTGGAAACGGAAACGAGGCGAGCATGCGCAATATCTCATTTGGCAGATAAAAAGCTTGCGCTGCTCAGACAGAGACAAGCTTATAAGTGAAATACACAACGAGTCGCACGGGTTAATAAGCGACAATAACAATAATAATAACAATCATAATGATATGTTTGCAGAGAAAAAAAGTCGGAGTAGGCGCACCTTCAAAACTGGCGCATAAATTCTGTTGACTCTGTATGCTCTGTTTACGTGGTATAAATGGGGCATATTGGCACATATTAAACGTAAATTATGATATTATTTTTAAAGCGTTTAATGCTAACTAAATCAAACATATAAAATATTTTTGTTTCTGTTAACTTTAACATTATAAAGCATGTTACTGGTAATGCCATCGCTAACATTGCTGTAAAGCTGTAATTTTACTGGTAATGTATTAGTTCCTATGTAACAGTCAGTGTTAGTATCACTGTCAATGTTAGTATTAACATCGCTGTTAATGGCACCATTTAAGTTACAGCTTTACACTATTAACCAGTTGTAATTAAAATGTAAATACTTAAAGAAATATATTAAAATACTTTTAAATCAATATTCTGTGCACGTTTAAGTTCACATTTCCGTTCAGAAATAATAATAAAATCGTGAACTTTAACTTTGTTTGGGAAATCCCAGTTCATTTTTTTCCCATTCCAACTTCAACCACGAACAGAGTATTTGCACAGTCGGTTGCATTCCATTGCAACATTTTTACGCCGTTTTTTTTTTTTTGCGACTTTGCCGCATAATTGTTTTCTTGGCTTGGCTTATGATTTTCCTTCGCCGCTGAATCACGTACATTGAACTTTTCACCCGTGCCTGCAGACAGATACATATGTATCTGTATCTGTAGCTGTAGCTGTATCTGTATCTGGCTGGCGCATTGAGTGCCCATCTTAAGTAGATTTAATGACTTGTTGTTTTTGTGCGCAAAAAAAAAATGAAAAAAGAAGAACGTAACATAAATCACATTTATGACAAATGCCGTCAACTGTTGGAGCTTACTGAAAGCCACCTGGGCGGGAACTTTTAAAGGTCTGGCTTTGATTGTTTTTATGGCAAGTCTCTCAAATGCAAATTGCCTTGCCTGTGACAAACAGTTAGATCGGGCTATCAAATGCCGCATTGCAGTCGGATAACATTGATTGGGATAAATGTGGCATGTGGCATTAACTAAGTAAAGGCAAGCTCCAAACTACAAAATAAAGCGTCTTGATATCAACGCTGGCCGCTGCCAGAAGTTGCAACTTGTTAACGCCATTCCATTTCCGCCTGTCATATCAAAATAATTATCTCAAAGTGTTGCTTAGACCAACTCAAAGTCCTAAGAACCATGACTGCGATATGCGGCAGCAGCAACAGCCACAACAACAATAACAACAACAGCAGCAACAGCAGCAATCAGTAACGGGTGACTTTGGTTTGCGTGCGAGAAGGCATTGGTGACTACAACTTGATCTGCAGAAACTTGTTTTACACGCAATCTTGATTGCAATTATGTAATTCCGAAATGCGCACTAATTAAAATAACATTTCACTTAATTGTATTTACATAACTTTTGAGCTTGATTATTAATTTGTGTGAATTTATAGCCGGATTTCGGCAATGGGTGGTAATGTCAACTCGTTAAATAGCTCACGCTTATCAAAGAATTTCCTGATGTTCTACACAACAAGTTGCCGGCTACTTTAATTGCAAGTTTTAATTGCTTCGAATTAATTGGTTTGAATTTAAATTTAAATTAGTCCGCCGTTGTGGCGCCATCTATCTATGACTTGTGGACAGAGCTGCCACTGCGTTGTCGATATCGACTATCCGTAATCGATTATTTTCGATATATAGTATTTACACGGCTGATTTAAGGACCGGCAAAATTCACAGCAAAATTTATTTTATGGCCACATTGCAGGGAGCCAAGTTGCGCGATATTATTCTAAACACACATGTGCCTCTAGTCCTACAGGATTTCCCCCTTCACTGGGAGTGCTTCGATGACTCGCTGTTCGACTGGTGCGCCCGCTACGACGAGGATGTCCCTGCTTCCAATTTGCCGGCATTCGAGAGCATGTGCGTCACGGACTGCGATACGCCGCAGTGGGAGCGCAAGCGGAGCCATGTCCAGATGACAATGCTGAAATTCCTGCAGGACTACGACGGGGTGAAAACAAAGGCGAGCACGGAATGGGCTGCCTATCAATATATCCGTGCCAACGTGCTGCCCGCCAGTTGCTTAGCCGGCATCGACTTCAAGTGCTTTGGATTCGCGGAACACCAAAACGACTACAGCCTGTGGCTGGGCTCCAAGTGCGCGAACACGCCGTGCCACTACGATACGTACGGCGTCAACATTGTGGTTCAGGCATATGGCAGCAAGTCCTGGCTGCTCTTTCCACCCGAGACGCCGCTGCAAAGCACACGCATTCCCTACGAGGAGTCGAGCGTATATAGTCTGGAGAACTTTTACGCACCGGCGCCCGATAAGCTCAGCCACTACGAGCAGTTCCAGCCACAGGCCTATCAGTGCCTCTTGCATCCGGGTGATGTGCTGATCGTGCCGCGACATTGGTGGCACTACGTGGAGGCAGTAGAGACGTCGCTCAGCGTAAACTACTGGGTGCCGCTTAAGAGTGACCTTGATCTGACACTGGATGAGCTGATCGTCAAGCACGTGGTCGAGAGCTTTGCCAAGGGCGAAAGCGATCAGGTGAAGCAATATCTGTTGAATCCCAATCAGCTGGACGAGATTGCCGATTCAACCAGCTCACTATTCAGCGAGTTCGAGCGCGCCGTACAGTACCAGAGCACGGAGAGCAAGCGTAAACTATGGGACACGGATTACTTGAGCCAGACCGAACTATTCGCACTGCTGGGCAGTGTTGATGTGCGCGTTCGCGCCCTGGACGTAATGCCTAAGGAGGCGTACACGGAGCTGCTCAGCAACAATTCGAAGCGGCATGGTGCGGCCAGTTCCCATTGCGATGAGAGCATTATCAGCTCAACGCTGGAGCAGCTGATCAACAGCATGTGCGCACCGCGTTGCATTGCGTCCATCAAGCGGGAGTTCTTTAGACGATTGGGCCAGAGTGAAAGATTATAGTGATAAGACGGAACGTTTATTGTGATACGTATATGAGATTAAAATCCAATAAGCATTCAATCTGCCATATGATACAATGTGAAACAGAACCAAATTCACAGGGGGCGCGCATTAAATGCCTTTACCATTTGGTTTCGATAGAATCTAGAGACATGGATAACATAATATGTAATTGAGCCGCTGGCCAAACACAGTGCGAGATAAATGTAACGGGTTTGGATCTGGTGGCAGTCTACCAGCCAGGCGGTTTCTGGTTGGGGAAGCCGCCCTGTTGATGGGCATAGCTGCCGGGATAGGTGCCATACTGTCCGGGTGGGGGTCCCTGCGGGAAACCAGCATATTGATAGTCTGCAAAAGGAGAAGCAATCAATTAAACTCTCGTATTTTGGCCAGGTTTAAACTATACTTACTGCCTGGATAGGGCAACGTGGCATAGGGATTAAAGCTCTGGGGCATGGGTGCGGGTACGTATGTCGGATACGGAATGTTCGCCGAGGCGCCATAAGGCACCGGCATATGCACCTGGGCCGGATACGGAACGTTGCCAGGCTGCATGGCTGCTGCAGGCGGAGCTCCAGCAGGAAAATCTAGAGAAAAATAGAAGATTGAAATGATATTTCCAACAGGATAAGGTTAAAACGCACCGCTGCCACTGCCCGATGTGGATGCATAGTGTGAGGGCAGGGCCGGAGTAGCCGGCGGCGCCTGGCGACTCGACTCCGTGGTCAGATCCTTGAGCAGCTCCTCCTTTTCGGTTTTGCGTGCAAAAACAAAGTCGCTGATCTTGTTTTGGAACACGACCAGCAGCTCGGTTAGGTCGTTGTAGAACTTGGTGCCCTCCTGCAGGTTGCTGGACAGCTGAATGTAGCTGTCATAGGACGTAGCCAGCTCCTGGTAGAGCTTATCGCGCGAGCTGCCGCAGTTGCCTGTCTCCGAGATGAAGGTGCCGTGGGCGCTCTGAATGTCGGCAACCAGCGTTTGCTGGCGCTCCACGCTCTCCTTGACCTGCGCCTGCAGCGGATTCAGCACATGGCCAATGCGCGACAGCGACAGGGCGGGTTCATCGATGGCACCATCCTTTTGCAGGGCTTGCAGGAACTCGTCCTTCATGTTGAACGTGGCCGACTTGAGCTCCAGCTCGACGGCATCGCGCTCCGCCTTGATGGTCTCGACGGCCTCCATCAGCTGCTTCAGGCGCTGCACACTGGAGCAGTTGGGATCCACGCTGCCGCTGGCCGAGGGCAGCGACTGCTGGATTTGCTCTGGGGGCAGCGAGAGCAGCTCAATGCCCTTCTGGTTGGCCTCGAACTTCTGGCGCACCACCTTGTCGGCCTCGATGGCATTGTTGATCACATCGCGGTACTTCTTCAAGTTGCTGCGGAACATTTCGGTCAGCTTGTCGGAGCTGATGCGCGTCCAGCGCTCCTTGAACTGTGCGCGCAGTTGGTTGTCCGAGTCGCGCTCCTCGTCCAGCACCCGCTCCGTTTCATCCAAGATCTCGCGATTACGATTTAGCAGCTCTGGCAAATCCGTGAGCATCGTCTGCACGTTCTCAATGCCGCCTTTCTCGCGCACCTCGTTGGCCTTTTCGCGCAGCGACGGTGGCAATCCGCTGTTGCTGTCCGCTGTCTCCACGGCCGCCGGCAGATTCAAGCTGGCCAGCACGGCGTTCAGCGTTTGGGTGGACTCGCGCAGCTTCATAATCTCCGCATTGACAATCTCATTCTTGCGCATGTCGGAGGCGGTCAGCGCGCGATGCAACTCCACGGGCACCAGGTCGGTGAAGATGTCTCTAAAGTTGCCAGCCATGGGCGATCCCATGGGCAGCGGCTTGGCCAGCTGCGCCTTGCCGGGCGAGGCCAGACTGCTCAGCTCGGGTATCATCTCATTGTAGATGAACTCATTGTCCTTGGTGGACTCGGCCAGATTGCGCTTGGCCCGACTGAAGTAATCATCCAGATAGGTTTCGTTGCCGCCACGAGATTGTGCCGCCTTGAACAGCTCGACGGAGTTGCGCAGCCTGGCTATTTCCTCGCCAACCTTCTTGGTCGAGCGACAGACGAGGCTCTGATAGAGTTGGGTTAGCGCATGGAAACCTGCCTGCTTGCCGGCCACTGTGGGTATCCAGTCCTTCTCCCACAAACTGCGCACAGACTCCTTTTGCATGGCACGCAGCACGTCCGCATAGAACTCCTCGCCCTGGCAGCACAGCTTGGCTATGATCTGGTCTTTCATATTGTCTGCGGAGAGTGGAGTTTATAGCTGTGTAAAATATATAAATATTTTAGTTTGTTCACCTTTAATGGCCTTTAGTATGAAAACTTCCTGGGCCTGGGCAACCATCAGGGCCTGCAGCACAATCAGCGCATCCTGACTAAGATCTGGCGTGGGCTCTGATGGCACCGCTGCGGGTGTGGCACCCTTCAGATACTGAAATATGCCGGCACTCTGTTGCAGCAGCTTTATGGCCAGCTTAAGACCCTCGTCCGTGTCCAGCTGCTGACTAGCAGCCACGCTGCTCTGTAGAGCGGCAATGTTGAAGAGCACGCACACCTTCTCATACAGCAGCGAGGTATGAGCTAACCGGAAGAAGCAGGAGTGGAAGAATAATTATTAAACCGGTTGTTTATTGTATATAGTATATCAGCAGCACTTACTCAGACTGATTTTACCACCGAAAATGGAACCCTTGTCGAAGGCATCTTTCCACTTGAAGGGTATCTGCAGTTCGCTGGACGAGATCTTTGTCTCTAAAGCGCAAATCTGATCGTAATAGCTAAAATAAATAAAAGGGAAACCAAACGCCAGCGGCGCCACATTAAAGACGACGTCATCCGATTACTTCTGTTTACGCTATTCACCGAGAGAGAGAGAAAGAATGCGAAAGGTTGCTCAAAGAATTTTACGCTCTCGTTAATATGACTTGCGAATTCTATACATATAATGTTAATTTCGCAATTTTCAATATGTTTTTATCAGTAAGCTCCTTATAAATGTGTTTTTAATAGTTTTTTAATAAAACATGTGCCATTATCAGCAATGTAAACAGACCACAAATCGAAATTTTGACGTCACTTTGCTTTCTCAGTACCGCATTCTTTTGTTTTCAACCTCACCTTCTATTTCGCTTCTCTTTCTCACTCTTGCACACAAACTCGATTAATTAATGATATCAACCGCTATGACTCATGTGGTTTTATTGCACCCTACGCATTTAAATGTGCTCTTATCATAAGAAATCAGACTTACGCGTAAACGATTTCCAGTGATGCCTCATACTTTTCGAAAAACTTCCAAATTGCTGTATTGCGTTGCTTGGAAAACTCATTTACAGCCTCCACATATCGCAGTTTCTCCTCGCCGCTGGCGCCGTTGTAGGTGCTTATTATTAGATTGTTCAGTGGCTTTATAATGTCTACCTCTGCTGGTTTCTTCAGCGGCACAGCCAGTAGTTTGGACATTTTTAATTTTGTTCTTGTTTTGACTAAAGTCTATATGCACTAAGTTTTTTAACTTTTAGAATGAATAGGTAAATTGAAACTGCAGACTAAAACTTGATTTGCTTATGTGTTGCCCGATGTCTCACCAACAGCTGCGGCCAGTGTTGTCGAACTTGTAGGCAATTGGTGAGTAATTCCTCCAGAAATGTTCATAGAGCACTGCTGTCAAGAGTGGAGCAGTTCTATTATGTGTGGAGTAATTCTGTTAAAATGAAATGCAACTTAACATAATGTTTATACCGGAAATAAATAAAACTTTGATTTATTTTCACATGAATTACTCAATAAACAACGAATATTCTTAGTGCAACTATTTTATAAACGTTTTATGCAAATTATTCAAGTAAAACGACATTAATTAACATATTCAAGTAACAGCGCTGCTTTCAGGCTTAAAACATGTTTAGATAATTGATGTTCTCCCCTTTTTATAAGCTCACTTAAACTTTTCAGCCAGATTCATTTCTCGCACTATGGTTATAATGCTAAAAGCAAACTTTGCTACCTAAACGGAAAATGGAGAAAACATGTCTTTAATTATATACAAATTTTCACAAAAACTTACGCTGATATTGCTGTTCATTGTGATGGGAATAATGCCTCCAGCAATAAACATAATCGGCTGTTGGGCCTGGTGCATGAAATGGATCAGCGTGGACTTATAGCGACGCTCGCCATCGATCCACTTGGACTGGAAAAGGACATTCGACAACTCATCGCAATCGTCAATGAGCCAATTGCAGGTGTAGCAGAAGGGAAAGGTTTCCATTAGAACAGCCACGACGAACATAAAGGAGGCCAGGCCACGCCATAAGTTCGAAAAGAAGAACACATTGATGAGGGTCAGGCCCAGAACTGAGCCAATCAATCCAAATTGGACGAAAATTGTGCCCGATATAATTGGACGCAACAAATCGCAGCATCTGGCAGGGTAAATAGAAAAAAACTCAAGGAATAAAATATACAAAAAAATCGTTTACTCTAAAATTAGTTTGTGATCCTTGATGCAGTTAACCAGCTCCTCATAGTTCATCTGCTCCGTCATATTAGGATCCATGCGCAGATTACGCACGTGATCCTTCAGCACATCGAAGTGTCCACGGATTATGACCAGAAAGACAAGGAGGTACGTGTCGGCCAGTTGATCCTGTATAACCGCAAAGGACATAATGATGTACTCAAAGAGGGCTTGTATCCACAAGTTGCGCGTGCTCTCGCGCCAATCCATAAACGGATTGTAGACGGACCAAGGCGGCCTGCCGCTCAGCACATAGGCCAGAAACGTCGTGCCCACATAGACGTTATAGACAATGGTGAAGATCAGAAATACCAAATTGCTGCGTGCCACAGTCAGGTGCAACTTCTGGCGATCTGCCTCGCTGCGCGCCCGCCTGTCCAGCCTATCGAAAATGTTCTCGGTCTCGCTGAGACGCCACAGATAGAGGTACAATATGGTGGCCTTAACTGCGGTACCGTAAACATTGAGGGCCACCTGCAGTGAGGTGAGAAACTCGTCGGGCGTGAAGTTCTTGAACTCTATCACATAGCTCAGGGCGAAACCCGCTGGCAGATAGACAGTCCCGAAGCCGAACGTTATGAGGGTCCAGCATTTGTACAAATAGAGTAGAAGGCCTTTCTCTCGAGGCAACCAGCCCATAAGTCGCATGCAGCGATACATATAGATGCAGCCAGTCCGGGAGCTAACTGGTTCAGTTGTTGGCGCTGGCTTTATGAGCCTGAACAGCGGTGACTCCATTGCAGATCCTGTCAACTGTGTGTCCTGCCAGTGCAATGCATGCTTTTTATAGGCTTTTCTTTTTGGCCAACTTGAAATGACATTTAAAAGCGGCAGCTGTTCATTTCTCGCAACTTGTTCTTGTTTTATGGCTTGTATTTGTGTAAAACAAGGTCAGAGCTTAGTTACAATTCTATTTATTTTTGAATAATTTAAATAAAAAGTTTCAATTACAAATAAGTCAGTTTACTCCCACAAATAAAACTACGTGGATGCATATTTGCATATATATGTATTACATATATATATATACACATATTTCTACATGTGCGCAAGTGCCTATCAGTAACAATTGCTTTTTGGGTTGTGCAGAAAAGTAAATTTATAAAATATATATTTAGCAGAATGGCAAAAAGTGGCAAAGGCCATTTTCGTAAAAGTGCAAATAAAGGGAAATTGTTTATTTATTTAATATTTTAAAAAATAATATCTTATTGTTTTTAAAAATTAATAAATGAAAAAGTATAGAGAATGACTTTAAATCCTGTAAAATTGTTTCCTAAAAAATTGTCAACAACATGTGCAAATATCTAATTTATGCATGAAACCTTTTAAATAATACTAAACAAAGCAATTTTTGTTAAAGAAGCACTGTTTTTAATTATTTGCATAAGATATAAGAAAAGTAACGTGTTTAACCGTTATTATATATTTATGGTAATTCTTGGGAAGTACCAATGTTACGGCACTGCTTAGTGTGCAGCACTACTGTTAAGCAGCATGTTAAATGGAGTCTGTCAAGAGCATGACAGTCTGTTAGTTGTGCAGCAATTCTGTTAGCTATTGTGAATATGTGATATACCGGCCAGCTGACAACTCTGCCATAACCGCAAAGCAGCATGTCAACTCTAGATACTTTCTATTTTCTGATTGCGTTGTTGTGGAAGAAAACTGGGAGAAAATAAGAAATTTCGGCACATATATTAAAAGCCAATCAAATCAATTTTACAAAACACGTCGCAGTGAAAGACGGTAAGCGAGACAAGCGTACGAACAACGACTGTGTTTGGGTGTGTGAGTGTGCGAGGAGGCGCTAAGCACAAATCTCTGTGATAAACATTTGCAGCGACAGCAGAAAGAAAGAAGGGAAAAAATCGAAGAATCGAAGAATTGTCTTGCAATGGCCGATGTTGAAAAAATGACGGCCGCTCCACCGACCGATATACCCCTTGCATCGCCCAACGCCAGCGAAACGGGCGGCGCAAGCAGCAGCACAGCCGAGCTGGGCACCTCGCCCACACAGGAGCCGTCGAGCAACTCGCATCCTCACGACTCCGAATACGACACGGCCAGCGACCAAGAGGGCGGCGACGGTGACTACGATGACGACGAGACTGCCAGCGAGGAGCAAACCGAAACCGAAGATGACGAAGGCGGCAGCGAGACCGAGGAGGATGAGGACGAACACGGCAGTGGCACGGTCGGCGGCAATGGCATGGAACGTAGCGCCGTCGACAGCGAGGCACAGAAGAAGGTCGACGAGGATCGCAGCAATCCACAGTACATACCGAAACGTGGCACCTTCTACGAGCACGACGACCGCACGGCCGAAACTGAGGGTGACTGCATTATTGATCCCGGCAGCGACAGCGGCCAGGGCAGCGTCGAACCCAGCGGCGGCGGCGTTGTTGGCGGTGATGTTGCAAATGGCATCATTGCCACCGGCTCCGCGCCGGCCGGACAAACGCCAACCATTTCGCAGGCCTCCAAGACCATGAAGAAATGGCAGCCTGCCTCGGGCGGCGATCGCTGGTCGCACGATCGCTTCGAGGCCAGCGAGCAGGCGCCCAAGTCGCGGGCTGAGCTGATGCAGGCCTATGGCTACGACATACGCAACGAGGATGCGGCGCCGCGTGCGCGCAGACGTCGCCGCTACGGACGCGGCCCTAGCAAATACTCAAGAAACTGGGAGGACGAGCAGGCCTACCTCAAGGCCAGCAACAAGGAGCGCAAGCCACCCCGTCCCCAGGACTTTCCGGCGCTCAACGAGCGCAGCAGCACCAGCGGCAAAGTGCGCCGTCCCCGCACCTCCACCTCGCGCGAGGAGAAGGAGAATCGCGGCGAGCGTCGCAGCATGACGGGAGCGACTCCGGGCGGCGGCGGCGGCGGTGAGAAACAACATGGCGGCGCTCCAGGTCCTGGCAGTGGAGCCAAATCGGAGGAGCGGCGTGAGCGTGAGCGTGATCGCGATCGTGAGCGTGAACGTGAGCCCAAGAATCGCGGCTATGGGCGCGCCAATGGTGGCCACAATGCAGCTGGTCGCCAGAATGCCATGGAGTTCAAGCCAAAATCCAATCGCCCCGCGCACGAGCGCCGCGGCGACCATCGAGATTATGCGGAGCCGCGTGCCGAGCGAGATTACCACGTAAACCGACCAAATGGCGGACCCAAGCAGATAATCGATTTGCAAACGCACCAACAGCAACAGCAGCAGCAACAGCAGCAACAACAGCAGCAGCAGCAACAACAGCAGCAGCACCAGCAACAACAGAGACAGCCACAACATCAACAGCAGCAGCAACCACAGCAGCAACAGTCGCAGCAGAAACATCTGCCGCCGCAGCCTTTGGTCACCTCGAATTTGTCGCAGCGCCTGCAGCAAGTGCAGCAGCGCAACGATCCCAGCCATGTGGGCAGCGTGCAAATGCACTCGTTAGCCTCACAGAACCAGCAGCAGCAGCAGCAACAACAGCAGCAACAACAGCAACAACAACAGCAGCAACAACAACAGCAGCAGCAACAACAACAACAGCAGTTGCATTTGGCACAGCAACAACAGCAGCAGCAGCAGCAACAACAGTTGCCGGCGGAGCAGCGCAATGGGCCCAAGCGTTACTCCAGTTTGCGGCGGTCGCAGCACGAGGCTACGCAACAGCAGCAGCACCTGGCCGAGCAGCAGCAAATGCAGCAACAATTGCAGCTGCAACAACAGCAGCAACAACAACAGCAATCACAGTTAATGCTACAGGATCCACATATGCTCATGCAGATCGCCTATCAGCAGCAGGAGCTGCAGGCGCAGCTACAGACGCTGCAATTGGGCCCGGCGCCGCCGCCGACAGCGGTGGTGCCAACGCCACAGCCCAAACAGCATGCGCCGCCAGCAACAGGATATCCTCAGGCGCAGGGTGCGCCCTACTATGTGACCGGCGGGGAGCCGGTGCCGGTGCCCGTTTCAGTGCCCGTGCCCGTCTCAGTGTCCGTGCCGGTGCCCGTTGCAGTGCCACAGGCGCCCTATGTGAATCCGGCCAGTGCTGCCTATTTGCCAGCGACACCGGCGGCCGTGGCCTACGCACAGGCGCAGTCGGCGGCCGGAGGACCGCCACAGCCAGCGCCGCAGGCAGCACAGCCCGCCACGCAAGGCGCACAGGCGCCGCCGCCGTCCATGAACTATCACCAAAACTACAATACTGTTGGGGGCACTACTTACTTTGTGCCGCCGGCACAGACCACGACCCGCCCCGCTGTGCTGCCCCAGCGGCGACCCACGAACGCGATTCCCATACTGCCACCATCCGAGAAGCACAAGACGCGCAACGCCAACGTGTCCAAGCTGGACGAGGCGAACAGCGGCAGCGGCGACAACATTGATCACATCATCGACAACATGTTCGTGCAGCGACCGGCATTCCAGCCGCCGCCCACAGCGTCCACAGCACTGCCGGGCGAGACGAGCGCAGCGAAGGCGGCCGGCGAGGAAGTCATTGCCGTGCAGCAGGCGCCCGTTGTTGAGCAGAATCATCAGGCGGTTGCAGTGCCTGGGCAGGAATGAGTGCAGGCTTATGCCAATCCGCGACAGCTGCGACATAGACGCGGCCACACGGGCGAACTAATGCCTAGTGGCTACGCCATGCTGCCGTCACAGATTGGCTACTATCGCACCAACTAGAAGAACGCCCAGTTGGAGCAGCTGCAAAAACCGAAGATTACACTTTGATTTTGTTGCTTTGCGGTGAGGGGTCTGTGACCCTTTGCAACGAAGCCATTTTTTTTATAGACCCGTAGAGACACACACAGCTCACACACACAAGCGAACACACACGATCACCATTTGTAATTAGTAATTAGACGCACCTATTTGAAATAATTAATGTCGACCCGACTATTTGCATTGCATAAGCCCGAGTTCAGCGTAAGGCTTTCCACGTAATCCGTATAAATATATATATATATATATATAATATACACATAACTATATCTAGTAATCGAGCACTGCCTTTTGGGTGCAGCTCATTTAGCAAGTATAATGAATTTTAAACCAGACCCAAGTCGCTGGCGCTTATAATATAAATACTAAAGCATATAGTCGCATTTTTGAAGTTGGATTTATCGTGAAATGTAATTAATCATTGGACATTTGAATTTCAATAAACGTTGTAACACAGAAAAAACACCCAAAACATATTGTATCAATAATAATAATATTTAAACAAATGGTAAATTCTATTCAGATAGTTCCTGGAGCAATTTCTTTTTACTACACACGAAATCAAAAACTGGCTATAAAACTTTGCTTTATTGACTCGACTGTTGAAAATAATTATAAAATTATATGTGTGGTATATTATAAATGGTTTCAAAGATGTCCTTTTAAATGCGTTACACATTTCGTCCAATAAGTAAAACACCCACTGTAAGGGCATAAAAACAAGTAATTTAAAACTTACATTTATAGATTACAAGTACATAGATATATATTTATGTTTCATAAATTTCCCTTTTCCTTTCTGCAAACAGCAGCTGCCAAAAGAGTCTGTGGGCAGCTCCTGAAACCTGATATGTGCGTTAGGGCAAGACATCTCTGATCCAATCCTAGTTCAAATGGAATTGCATAATCTAATGCTGAAAGATGGCGACTTTTGTACATAGTTGTTTTGGCTGTGCAGTTTACAGGTTCGAGCCGGATTTCTGCTGTTCCAGGAGTCGGCGTATGCGACGGAATGACTCCTTGAAAACAATGTTGAATTTGCGAGCGCTGGTCTTGATGCTGTCCCGATAGGCAGTCGAGTTTATGTAGATGCTGCAAGATTCACACAAGAGATTTAAATATGTTCAGTGATAAGTGCAAGTGTGGAACTCACGCATCTGAGGTAATTGCGTAGAAGACACCATAGCCGTCCAGTGTCATGGGCGCCACGAAGCCCACATTGGGCGTAAAGCCCAGCGTGCTGGAGGACAACACAAAGTTGCCGCCACCGCCGCTTTTCGCATACAGCGGATCGTCGTATAGAGCGGGAATGTCGAGCTTCTCCTCAAAGGCAACGCACCACAGTCCAAAGAGATGCCTATCGATGGCATTGCCCTTGCGTGCCTCGTCCATTTGATATCTGTGATCACTGACAGCGGCGCGGAATGCCTTGATCAGCTGGTCATCCGTGCTGGTCTTGCTGCCGGCAACCTTAAGGAATTCGTGTACGCCGCCCGTGCAGGAGCGCAGTGTCTCCGTGCGTCCTTTGTAGTAGTGACGCATCAGCGCCGTCTCATAGGTGGGCGCAATTCTGCAGAGAGAAGGGATTAAGACCAGTTGTGGTTACAATTTTTGCGATTGCTTACTCCTCGTGCATTTGGAAGTAGGTCCACTGCATGAGCACCTGCACAAAGGAATCAGGATGGAGTTTCTGTGTCTTCATAAACTCCTTGCCGTAGTCGTCGAACACTTCAAAGGTGGCGGTGACATCAATGCCCTTTAAAGAAAGGATTTAGCTTTAACTACAGATTACAATTTGCATTCGCTTGTACTAACCCGATCCTCAACCTCTTGCAACACGCGCTTAATTTCCGCCCTCAGCTTGTCGTCCAGCTGGAACTTAAGCTCCTGTATATCCACCACCTGCGTGTCCTTCACCTCAGTCCAGTCGGGCTCGGGCACCTCCAGGAAACTCAGCTGCATAAATGTGGCGAAGCTGGCGCTGAGCGTGCCGTCGTAGCAGCTGTGCTCGCCGGCGAAGACGTAGTGTCCGTTCTTGAAGGCGATAATGCAGCTGCTGCAGTCGGCCCAGCGCGAGTGGTAGTCGCCGTAAATGGACAGCTGCGAGGATTCGTCCTTGTCGCGCGGCATGTGCTCATCCCAGCAAACGTTTATGGAGCAGCTCTCCACCAGCTTGAGCTTCTCCTTGTTCGCCTCGGATAGGTTCATGAGGTAGTTGCGATTATGGGCCCAGCTGGTGCGATCGTCATGGGTCAGCGACGGCACACCATCGCCTTCCGGCTCATAGTCGAGAATGCTGCGCAGTCGCTGCAGGACGACGAGAATCTCTTGCGCCGTCAGAATGCTGTCGTCCTCGTGCACACAGTTTATCGTGAACTGACGCCCCTTGCCGCTGATCATCAGGTGCGTGGGTGTTAGTCCCTCCGACTTGGTCAGGAAATGCTTTTCAATGTGATCCTGCTCCACGCCGGGCACTCGCACAGTGGAGTAGAACTGCTTGTACAGATCCGAGGAGTACTTGATCTTGCCGCCGTTCGAGGAGAGCGGCTTGATCGACTCGTTGCGCACCAGGTTCCAGAACTCCAGGGTATGATGAATTTGCCGAGCAAGACTCTGAAATAAGGTTAGGCCATGAAACGAGGGGAACATTAATGAATGCGGTATAGGAAATTACCTTGAGCATATAGTCCGAAGTTTCGGACACGCCCACATGGGAGAGCTGGCAGGGCATCGACATGATCTGATAGGGTAGCAGCGGCAGACGCAGCGTATGATAGGCATAGTCCTCCCACCAGTTGCCCAGCCAGTTCTTCATATTGGCGGCTCGCTCCTTGAGCTTCGCCTGCAGCTTGGCGCCGATGCCATTCTCAAACTCCGTGATAATCTTGCGCGTATTGGCCAGCTCATCCTCGGTGCCAAAGGGCAGCAGACCGGCATAATACCGTTTCAGTGTGTCCCGCAGCTCGGGCAGCGGCAGCGACGGCAGTGTCTCATCAAAGCTGAACGTGCTCTCGTTCGCATCACCGAAAAACAGGCTGGCCCGATCCATAATAAAAGCAGCTCCTACAAAAGGCGTGGACAAAGCGTTAATTGGGTCAGTGCGAGGCTATAAAAAAGCCGCGTGGGTCGTAGCATATCTACAGGTGGGTTCCGATAAGCGGGCGATAAGCCAAATTTTCGTGTTTACGCCCTAAACTTAGGGTATTTCAATTTTGTAATTCATTTCGCTCGATATTCTAACTAAACTTGGAAATTTTGAGATTATCGAATATCTGTTTTGAATAGCCTCCAGTAGAAATAAATGGTAAACACCGTTAACTAACTATCTATAGCGCACATCTCCGCTACGTTGGCGAGGGTATTTAATCTTCGTCCGCACGAAGATAACCGTTCTTTGTCGCACACTTTGGTCCAAAGTACCAAAGTCAAGTGCGCGACGGCAGACGACCAAAGGTCGAATTTAGACACGCATACACATGCATACCTATGTATGTATATGTGTGCTTATACAGTGGATGCTGGCACTTATATTTCAGCTCGTGCCGTGTTTATTGTCACTTTTGATCTGACCTTTTTGGGTATATCCAATTGCAAAAAGCGTCCAACCGCAGCGTTGAAGTGCCGCTAAACAACTAAATGACTCGGTTAGCGGCGCACGGCACAGCAAAGTTCGGTGGGCGTGGCGTTGTAGCGCCTACTTGTGAGTCGCTTAAGTGAGCTGCTTTTTTTGATAAAACGACGATCGATAAGACCGGTTGAATGAACGCAGGCAAAATAGAAGTGCAGAGAAGCGCGCAAATATGTATGTATGGCAATCCAAAGTGTAGCAACACAATGGCATTACATTCAATTCATTTGCATCTTTGCAATGAAAAAGAATATAAAGCAGGCGCAACTGTGACGTCACGAGCGAATTGCTTGTGAGAAATTTGATGGACTTTGGACCCGCACCCACAACCGAATTCGATATCGCAATCGCGCTTACCAATTATCATAGCAAACACAAGCACACATTTTAATAAATTAACTAAACAATAAACACACAAGACTTCACTTACTTATCAATGCATATATAATTATGTCGGTATGTAAAAATGCCTGAATTGCTCTAATTAAAAAACTAGCGGCTTATGCCAATAAGCAAAGAGTTATGCACTACCCAGTAGCAAACGTGCGATTGGCAAATTGCCTTTATCTCTATGTAGCATCGAAAATAGTTTTTTATTTATTTTATAATCAGAGCGCAGTTTGTGCATCGGTTAGGAATTAATATCCACTTAGCAGTTGCTCAATTGTGTGCACGTTAAGATTTCAGATTGTTGTCATATTTTCTACTGGGATGCTGGCTTGTTTTGTTTATATGCTCAGCTGTTGCCACAGGGTTGCCACACTATCGAAAGTCTGGCAACGCTGTGCTTCCCGATTCGCAAAACATCTGGCATTAATTTCATGAAATGAGCAAATACACAGAACAAAATAAATAGAACATTATATTTTCTACAACGCTTGCTTATTAAAGCTGCGATAACTAATTAAGAGAGCGTAAGCGGCCAAAACACAAACAATGCTACCATCGACGGGCCTCTTCAAGAGCTTCGCTTGCCCCTACTACAACACCACCGGCAGCGTCCACAAAGAAGGCAGCGCGGAAGCGTCCTTCAACTGCAAACGTCCTTTCTGCCATTTCAAGCATATACGCAAGGGTAAGTGTGTGTGCGCAAGTCTGTTTATGAGTGTACATGTTGCGTCTGCATATCATGTGCAGATTCCGAGTTATGCAAACGCCTAACGCCAGTTGCTTTCAGACGATGTGGAGGGGCCGTCGCCAGGCGAATCGGTGCCAGAGTACAAACCAGCGCCGGTGCCCAAGTTGCTGTCCCTGCCGCTGCCCGAGATGACGATGTGCGCACCGAAAAAGAAGCCAAATCTGGAGTATCATCCGGAGAAGCCGGCACTGAATGCTTCGCCGGCAAAGAAATGTTTCGGCGAGGCCAGTGCGCCCCAGTACGTGCCCTCCCGGGTAGCGGGCACAAATGGCGTGAACGGCGACTTGGAGGAACCGGAAAAGGATATGATGGAGTCGGACATAGAAGTGCCCGAGGCAAGTACTGAAGTGAAGCCAGATGCGCAGCAGGCGCCCGGCGAGGAGGCTGTAAAAAGCGACGGCGAAAAGAAATCGTCCTCTGCGCGCAGCGACAGTCGCAAGCGTGAGCACAAATCCAGCAAGGAGCGCGACAAGGAGAAGGAGCGCTCAAGTTCATCGCAAAAGGTTAAGGAACGCTCGGAGCGTCGCAGCTCCAGTTCAAGCTCCAGGCAGAAATCATCTACATCCTCCTCAGCGTCCTCGTCGCACCGAAAGTCCTCCAGCAGCGATAGGCATCGCGATGACAAGTCCTCCAGCAGCAAGGACAGAAGCAGCACATCTAAATCAGCCACAGCATCCACATCGTCCTCGTCCTCGTCCTCCAGAAGCCGCCAGCACAGTAGCTCCAGTTCAAAGTCAACATCACGCAGCTCCAGCAGCAAGTCGAAGAGCTCATCAGCTAGCTCCAGCTCCAGTAGAAGTAAAAGCAAACCCGAAACGGAATCGGCAACAGAGACGGAAGCAACAACAACAACGGTAGTTAAAACAGCCGCCCAAGCTGCAAACGAGTCCATTGGAGACTTTGACATGGACTATGACATCGATGTGGCCACCTCCGAGGCGGAGATCGTGCGCCAGTGCGAGATGATATTCGACGAGGTCGAGCAGGAGTTTGCCCAGCTGCACAAGGCTGAGGAAGCGAGCGCGGAAGCCGTGCGTAAACGCAAAGCGCCCTCGCCGGACATCGATGCCTACACCGAGGCGGCGACAGCCGCGCTCCAGAAGCGTCGCGTCGCCCACGAGAACGCCGACAAGTGCAAGCCCCAAGCGCCGGTGGCGGTGCACAAGCCCAACCACATACGCAACGCCATGCAGGCGATATTTGACAGGCGCGCCGAACTGCGCCGCCAGGAGAAACAGCGCGCCGATGCCGATGCCGAGCAGCTGCGTCAGGCGCAGGAGCGTGTCCGTGTCGCCCAGGAGGAGCTGCGCGAAGCCCGCGCCAAAACATTAACGCCGCTCATCTCACGCAGCGCACTGACGCCCCCAACACGCACAGGTGGGTCAACCCCGATCAAATCTTGTCCTATTTATAATTGTTGCTGGAAAGTATATATATTTATATAGTTGATATAGCCACCACTGTTTGTCGGTGTATATATAAAGCAGTCCTAGTTTAAAGGCATATTGCATGCAGTTTATATGTTGGATAAGGCAGGATCGGTCTACTATATCAAAAAGCTTCCTTTGAAACTCACTCAATGAAAGACACTCTTTTGTTTTTAAAGCTATCTCAACCAAGGTCAACAGTTAGGCACTTTGATACCCCCTAAGAATATCAGCTAAATCCTATTATTATCACACCATTATATTATATAGATCCAATAGGAACAATCAGATGAAAACTACGTTTTTGTATGAAAACCCTATTCAATTCTTGAGATATCCTAACCAAACTCAGATGTTATGATCTATATAACGCCTTAACTCTATGCCAATAATTTGATCAACATCGGTGAAGTATATTCAATAGGAAAAATGAGTCGAACAAGTGTTTTCGTACAAACAACTGTTTTGTTTTAATATATTTTAATCCAACCAAACTTTTTAATTAAATGTGTCACTAATATTATAAAATGTTTACAAGATCTTATCAACATCGGTTGAGTATAGCTTATAGCTTCCATAGGAATAATCGGTTGAATAATGAGTTTTTCTATGTGCAACTATTTTGTTTTTATTGAAATTTAAACAAGGGTTGTTTATGCTAATCAGAACCATTTTAAAAAATAGAAACACTACTGCTTTTAAAGAAATTTGGACTTTATGTTCCCCATCCTATCTATTGAGATATATATATGTATATATAGTTTATCTTTCCTTATACTCATGCTTCTCTTTATCCCGTTTAGCACGCACTATAACGCCGGTGGCCAACGTGATTGCCATTGCGCGCGCCAAGAAGAAGATCGAGGAGCTGCAGGCGGAAAAGAAGCCAGCTTTTACCACAGCTCAAACGTTCAAAGGTGGCAGCCGTTTGGCGCACAAGCCAACGTCGGCGCTGGACAAGGTGGCGCCGGCGACGGCGGCCGGAGCTGCTAAGCCGCCGGTGCTGGAGCCGCAGAGCTCTAAAATATCCTATAATATACGCATGCAGTATTACGAGATGATGGTGAAGCAGTGCATCGTCATCTATCCGCAGCTGAACGACGCCTGGGAGCGGGGCCAGGTGGAGGAGCTGGCCGTGTTCAAGAAGTGCAACACGCCCGCCATCTACAAGAACAGCTGCTTGCTGGCGATCAACAAGCTGCGCAAGGAGGCCCTCGAGGCGGGCAACCAGCCGAGCGTGGCCAACAAGACTGTCTCGCACGAGATGATGCTGGGCGGCAAGCGGGCGCTGACCACATCCTGGAGCGTGGAAAAGAAGGAGTAAATTAACTAGAAAGCTAACTCAATTTTATATATTAATTTGTTTTCTTGCCCACAGTAAATTTGGTTCCGCGTCGGAGCCCTTTGATACGCTGGACGCCGAGAAGGCCTACGACATGGTCTACGATCTGCACCTGACCGACGAGCAGCTGGTGGAGAACGGATATCCACGGCCGGGCTCGGGCCGGGGCACGGCCGTCATACGCGCCTGCCGGCCCAATCGGCGGCCCAACGAAACCGAGCGCTATTGCACGCGCTGCGGCAAGGTCTTCAATCTGGCCATTTACGACACCAAGTGCACCGACATGTGCAACTATCATCCAAAGAGCACGGGCTATCGGCGCGGCTTCACCGACAATCAGCATCGCTGCTGTCAGCAGCCGGCGGGCACGCCCGGCTGCAGCTATGCCAACTATCATGTCAGCGACTATTACGATCCGAATAAGCTGACCTGCTTTGTGAAGACCATCGAGCGACCGGACGACTATGTGCCCACCAAGAAGGATATCTATGCGCTCGACTGCGAAATGTGCTACACCACGCACGGCATTGAGTTGACGCGCGTCACCGTTGTGGACATCAACGGACGTAGCGTCTACGACGCTCTGGTCAAGCCAGACAATCAAATTGTGGACTATAACACCGTGTAGGTATTCCTTGTGCTGTCTTAGTGAATTCTGTCTAATCTGTTAAATGCGCTTTAGCTTCTCGGGCATAACGGAGGCTATGCTGGCGAAGGAGACGCGCACGCTGCGCGACGTGCAGGCCGTGCTGATGTCCATGTTTCATGCCAGAACCGTGCTGGTGGGTCACAGCTTGGAGAGCGATCTGAAGGCGCTGAAGCTCATACACGACGTGGTCGTTGACACCTCTGTGCTGTTTCCCCACAAAATGGGACCGCCCAAGAAGCGAGCGCTCAAAACGCTCTGCATTGAAAATCTAAAGCGCATCATACAAGAAAACGGTAAGTGCATAAGGATCCATAAATAAACCCTATGTTATCTATCTTTTGGTCTTGCTGCAGAGGCTGGTCACGACAGTGCCGAGGATGCGGAGGTCTGCATACAGCTGATCAAGTACTATTTGCGCAACAAGATCAGTTGAGTGGCGCCCCAATAAGCGCTGGGTTCTTGGGGCGACCATTTCAGTTCAGTTTCATCAATGCAGGTGCATTACATAGATTGCTAGTATGTAAGCGGCGTTAGCAACAGTTCCCATCCCCACTCTCCCATTGGAATCAAAACGTATCCACTAAGTGAGCCTTAAGATCGCAAAACAAATATTTATATATTAAATAATAAGCTTAAAAACACAAAGATTGTTTGCGTCCTTTAGCATCTGCAAAGATTCCAGATGCGCTCGAACTCCTCCTCCAGTTGCTCGGCTATGGCCGGCGCGCTGGTTATGAGCATATCGTCACAGCTACGCGGCAACGATTCCCAGTTCATGGACCCGGTCATGGCAATGGTCAGCGCTGTATCCTGCGGCACCTGCAGTCGGCGCTTGGCCTCGTTGCCATCGATTACGCAGAACTTGTGATGCATGCTCAACACGTGGGGCTGGTTTCTTGTCGGCGTCAGGCGCCGCACCAATATGCAGTCCCTGTAGCCGATCCTCAGCAAGCCGTAGTTCCGGAAGCTTAGCAGGCGCACCCGCACGCCCCGCTTGGTGGCGCGACGCAGCGCCTCGCCAAGGACCGGCGAGTCCATCATATAAATGGCCACGTCGATCGTATAGACCGCCTTGTCTAGATGCTCGACGATGCGCTGCAGCTGCTTCCAGATGCAGTGCGGCTTGTCGCAGCTTGAAACGGGGCTCTGATGGCACACGAAACAGCCGCTGAAGTACTTAAAGGACACGAACGCGACCTGATTCACGCACTGGCCGACACGATGATTGTACCGTTCCTCCTTCAGCGTTGCGCAGTGCTCGAAAAATTGTTTCGGCTGGGCCCACATGAGCTTTATGAACTTTATGATATAGTATAACATTTTAGTCTGCCAATACGTTTAGAAAAATTGCAGTTGTCAAAATTTGTGCATTCACAGTGCTGCCAAGTATTAGCTTCTAATTGCAGCTTCCATTTGCAGTGCTGCCAATGCTGTGTGTAAAAGCAATAACAGAGTTGCTATTCGTGCGCTTTTAGTGCTGCCTATGTTTAATATGACAATTTGTCAAATGCAACTATTGAAATTTGTGTACTTGCAGTGCTGCCAATGCACAATGCGAAACCATAAGTAAACAGCGCAATTTGAGTGCTGCCAATGCTTAACGGAAAGCAACTTAATATTTTTATACTTAAGTGCTGTCAATGCTTAGTGCAAAGTCGATATCAGACATGCCAATAATTAAATATTGTTGCTATTGATTTTCGTACGTCTTTAGTGCTGCCAATGCTTAATTTGGATGCAGTGTCATTTATTAAGCTAAAGCGTTTACAGTGCTGCCAATGTTTTCCTTGCAGGCAACAGCACTGCTGCGAATAAGTTTAATTTTGATAAAGTGTAGTGCTGCCAATGCAATGTGATAGAAACTATTAAAGCGAATGCTAATACAGTGCTGCCACTTCAAGTAAAGGCGACATTTTCAATATATAAAATAATATATAGGGGAGTTCATCTAATTACAACGTGAAAGTATCTAGCTTATGTTTAATAAAGCGATTCAAAACTAATATTGATACTACGCATACTATGTGTACACACAAGGTTTATGTTTGTATTTAACAATGAAAATTATTTTAAAGCTTCTTTGATCTAAAGTTTTTATTATACAATTTTTGGCTGATCGATCTTGGCCTCTAAAATTGATTTTTTTACACTACACAAATATGTCACATATTTCTGTTAATAATTAAGCAATTTTTTATTAATTGTCTTTAGTCAAAATTAGGCAGAAATTACCTTGTCAGTTCAATACTTTTGCCAGTATTTTCTTTCGATAAGTATTTTCTGCGCACAATTGAAAAGTTTTCCAAAACAAAAAAAAAAAAATCCTTAGCTTTCAAGGGGGGCATAAAAAAGTTCATAAATTGAAAGTTTGTAAGTTTTATTTTTGTTGTTGCTTGTGCTATTATTTTAATGTAATTTTAATCAGATTGCCGCAGTACTTGATATTTTTCAATTACACGGACAGCAACTGTTGCCAGCGCCGGCGGCAACATCTGTTTACAATTTTTGGTTGTTGCTGTTGCTGTTGTTGTAATTGTTTTACAAGTATTTGCATGGTGTGGTTTTTCAATTTTACCGTTACGCCAGTTTTCAGTTTTCAGTTTGTGGCATTCAGCTTTCATTAAAGAACGCACAAAAGTTGTTTTCCATTTTTTTTATATATTTTTTTGCGTATCGAACTTTTTTCAGCGTGAAATTCTATTAGTTGAAGCAAGAAAAAATATCGGCCAAAAGTTTTTGTGCTTTTATTGCCGCTGTAATTCTCAGTAATTGTTTCCGCCGGGCAGGGTTGGTCAAGAGGGGGGAGCAGTCAACCAACCATGTGGCCAACTGATGAATAGATATGCCAGTCGATCCGGGCCGTAGATACAACCCGACAAATGCATGTATCGAGTGGTTTGAGGTTTGAGGTTGGCCCTCAAAACACCCTCAGCTGTCAGATGGTGGAGGGGAGGGGGGGAGGGGAACTGCTCTCCACACGTTAACCTAACGAAATGTAAATAATATTAGTGGTACTTGGCAATGACAATGTGCATATGTGGCCCAAAAACCTAAAGACCGCACACAGTGCAAACAAAACACACGCAAGTGCCGCTCGAGGGCCCAACAGGAGCAGCAGCAGGCACCATTCACTAGTCGGCGCCGAAGGAGTCTAAAAGGAGCACAAGGAGCATAAGGCGCCCGAGGGCTAGTGTGTGCTAAACAAACACAAGCCCAAATACAAACAGAAAACACACAAACACACACACATAAATACGAAGAAGCTAGAAAAACAGTGGGCGGGGAGCGGGAGGGATGGGCGTGGCAGGGGTAAGTCAGTGCTGCTTGACTTGTCCCTGTCACACATTGGCCGACCTGGCCAGGCGGAAGTATACTTAAGACCGTCGAAATAGAGGCATTAAGATCTTTACAGTTAATCCCTTGAGTAAATGTTGTGCGAGTGTGTGAGTGTGTGTGCTGTGTGTGTGTGGTCGCGACGACATTGTTGTGTCATTCTGTGTACGCGTGTGTGTGTGTGTGTGTAGTGCAGTTAGCACAAGATATATACACAGTGAAGAATCTTAGTTTCAATTAACAACTATTTTGCATATTAAAAATAATATAATTGCAAAAAAATATTTATATAAAAGTTGGTTGTTACCAAAATTGAATAAAAATATATTTTAGGCAAATTCCAAGAAAGTTTAGTGAGAATAATTTAAACGAATACACTAATTTTCTTGCATATATTAATTTTTTATTAATTGTTCCTATGGCATAAAATATATATTCTACGTTAACAAAACTTAGAAAAAATATATAAATTAAAATAATAAATAATATCCTTAATTAGTAAATTTTGTCAGGTTATCTTAAAAAGGAAAATGTTCTTAAAAAATCCTATTTTTTTATCTATAATTTAGATGACAGCTATATGATATAATTAGCCGAGGTTAAAAGGATTTCACAAGGATATTGGCAGCACAATAAGACTTTCAATTGCCAAAGTTTGTGGGGATATCTCAAAAAAGAAAAAAAATGTTTTTCATATAAAATCATATTTTTTGACTGTTTATTCCTATGGGAACTATATTATATATTGATTTAATATTTATTAAAATCTGCAGGTATATAAGAAGAAGAACTTTTAATTGCCAAGTTGTGTTAAAATACTTAAAAAAGAGAATGATTTTTTCTAAAAAAATATTATTCAAAGTATTATTATATTATAAATATATAGTATATATTTTTGACTGTTTTTTCCTATGGCAGCTATAGAGTATATAATATATAGTATATTATATAGTAATTTGATTTTTCAAGCACCATTAAGAAACTCTCAATTTACAAGTTTTTTCATCATATCTTAAAAAAAAATAAGTTTTTTATATAAAAACCAATTTTTCGAGTGTTTATTTTTATTCCTATTTCAACTATAGAATATAGTGAAAATTATTATATTATAAAGTGAACACAATATTGTTTGGGATATGAAGAAATTAATTTTCATTTAAATACAAAATTGTCGACTAACTGTTAATATAAGAACTATATGTTATAGATGTTCAATCAGGTCAAATCCGACAAATGTTTTTTCAGCAACAAAATAATTCCTGGCGTTGGCTCTCTAAGTAAATAATTCCTGGCGTTGGCTCTCTAAGTATGTGAATAGATTTTCCTTTATGTATTAACTCAACTATATATGCTGATCGAGTATATATATATTTATATATATTATACGTTCTTACAACTGTATTTGTTACCCTTTGCTGGGTTTAAAAATAAGTCAACTAATTGCTGAAGCGGAAAATTCGCTTTCAACTTTGTTTGTGGAAATTTTAAACCGAAAAAGTTAAAAGTTCCTGCGAAAAGCTTATTTACAGCAATTATTTTTTTGGTGGCTTAAATTGAACGCGGCCTAAAGTAAAATCAATACCAAAAGGAAATTCAATAGGTAGAATTCTTGTTTTTTCGAATGAATTTAATGCCAGGCAGCACATATTTTTTTTAAGTGTAGATTTTCTAGTTGTTGTTGGTTGTTCTTGAGGGCATTAAAAAAGGCTTAAAAGCTTGCCAACATTCGTGTTGGCCTGTTGGCTTGTTGTTGTCCTGCGCCTTGGGCCGCGCTTTATGTGCGCTCCTGAATATTTTAGCTAACCAGCGACGAATAACAACAACAACAATAACAACAATAACAAAGGCCACATGCGTGCAAGTTAAGTGCTTAAAGCATTTAGCCTAACGGTTTTGGCTTTTAATTTGCACTTTCAGCTAAGGAGAAGGGGCGTGGCAGGGGGCGGGAGGCGTCATCACGTATTTGTTTAAGCAAATTGCTGGCTGAAAAACTGAAAATAATGCGTGTCTTTTCCCCCCCCCCCCCCCCCCCCCCTCTCCTCTTCCCCTTCCCCCTGGACAGACCAGAGCAGCTGGCAAGCTGGCAAAAACCTTTTTACAACTTTTCTAGAGCCAACACCAAAAAAAAAAAAAAGAAAAAAATAAAACTGTTAAGCTGGCGCCGCCTACGGCCCCGCCCACATATATATGTATATGTATAAATAAGGCGGCGAAAAGGCAGTGCCGAAAAAGCAAAAAAGCGAAAAAGAAAATAAGAATGAAAGAAAGCAGGCGAGAAAAGCCGGCGGTAAGCGCAAAATAAAGTCATCACAAACATATTAGCAGCGAAAAACACCTGAGCAAATAGATTTATATGCACGATAAAGCACAGAGTAATTTCCCGTAGATCCTGTCGCCGGCCCAACTGCACCAGGCACCAGGACACAAAACCCACCCACCCAAGTTCGCCTGTTGCCTAAGCCACAAAGTAGCTGGGGCCCAAGATAACATCACTTTATTGTAAGAAAGTTAAAACACAGAAATGCAAGCCAAAGTCAAATAGCCCAAAAAAAAAAAGGTGGCTAAGTGTGGGTGTGTGTGTGGGTGTGTCTGTCTGTGTGTGTGTGTGAGCTAGCACTTAAAAAAATGCCAACACATGCTCAGCAAAAACATTTAGATAATTGTGACGAATATCAAATGCTCTGTGAAGAGATAAGTTTCTATATTAAATCTTTTTTAAATTAAATTAAATTTATGTCAACTTTGCTTTTTGTTAACTATAAATTTTTTCGGAATATTTAAGATGTTGATAAGATTCATATTAAATAAATTACATACATTTTCTATTCTAACAATTCATTTTGTTAGTTTAATTAATTTGCTAGCATTGATAAATAGGTAAGCCTTAATTTATTAGGGTCCATAAAATATTATGACAATTTATTTTTAATAGTTTTTATGTATATGTTAGCTGGTCCTAAAGTAAAAGTGTTAAAGAAAATTAAAAGTTAGAATAACAAAACAATTTAATTAAATATAGATTTATGCACTACTTAAAATCTGCCAAATTAATCAGGTTATTTACTTATTATTATTATTAATTATCATCTGGAATTTGTCAGTTTAGTAAACTAGCAGTAAGAATATATTTTTAAACAATACACAGATTCTAATAGAAAATAAATAAAATATTTTCAGATAGTGTGAATAAATAGAATAAAGTGAATATAAAGAAGAACAAATTAGATTTGATACAGTGATGGCAAAAATAATAGAAAAGCATATTTTCTTTTTCTTTAACTTTATATTTTTAAATCAGAATGTCATATTGAGTTTAATTTTTATATTTTTCTACAACATAAATATAACTAACTTTCATAATTAACAACAAAGAAGGCTTAGTTTTAATTGATTTAGGAAAAATATTTATTTGTATGTATTTTAGTTTTTTGTTTTCTAAGATATTTTAGAGATAGTAAAACTAAATTCATGCTTAAAGCTCATTTAATAAACTGCTGGCTATGATTAAGTATATGATAGAGTCTTACATAATTATATTGTGCTAAGAGGCAGTTATTATATAAGGACACACTCAACAGGTGTCTTGGTTTATTAAAGCCAACAATTGATTACTCTGGCTAATATTAAAAAACTCACTTGAGAAAAAGTTGTCCAACAGCGCGTGAAAGCTAAGCTACCCTTTGTTGAAGGGTATAAAAACAAATCGGGCGTGTGAAAGTTTTCGATGCCATTTTGGCATTGGCTTACGAGCGATTTCCGTTTTGGCGGCTTTCAAGTGCGAAATTATAAAATTTTTGTGGCATACTTTCAGGCGCAACGGGAAACCACGCGACCAAACTAAACTTGGCTAATAGATACATATGTATGCCGCTAGGGGGCGCTGCAAGGACTGGTTGGGGGAGGGGCAGGGGGCAGGGGGCAGCTGCAACTTACGTGCAGCACGTGCAACGGCCAACTGTGGCACACACACGTCGCGCTTTTATTTCGTACTTAGCCAAGGAGAAAACAGAAAAAGTTTTTGGCCAGAGGACGCAAGAGGTCAGCCACAGCCCAGGCCATTAGCAGCTGAATGGTTGACAAATAATTAAGGCAAAAACACACACACACACACATAGAGAGAGACTTGAGCGATGGCGTCTATCGAAGGATGTCAGCCACTCAAGGATGACGCACACAAATTGGCATTGCCCGACATGACAGTCAAGTGGCAAAGTTCGGGCACAAAAACTGGCTAAGATTTGTCGCGGTCGCTTACTAAAAAAAAAAAAGTGGAGGATGAGAAGCAGAGCCGAGAAAAAAAGTTAATTGCAGTTAATGACGACATTAATCACAAGAAAATGAAGCCCGACGCAGTTGACAATAAGCGCCAAGCGACAAATGAAGAGCCAAAAGGCAACCAAGCCGACAGACGACAGACGGACAGACGGACGGACGGGCAGACGGGCAGACAGGCAGACCAGAACCGGCGAGAAGAGGCGACTATTAACACCGATCCCCAGACTTTACAACACTACAAAAGCCAGCAAAACAATGGCCAAAGTTAACAAGGGAAGAGGAGACGGGTACGGGGGCTGGGAATCCTTGGGAATCCTTGGCGCTTGTTGCGCCGGCAACAACAGGAAGCGAGCTTCGCGTCGTAGGAAAAGCAATTTTACTGCGAGCTTCCTTTAAGACAAATAAGTCAGCTGGATCAAAAGGGGCTTTCAGGCGTGGCACAATAGAAATGAATTATAAGCGGGCGGCGGACGCCCAACTCGAGGCAATGTCAGCGATAATAATGAACTATGCAGCCATGACGGATGATGCTGCTTTTGATGGGGTGTCCCCATCGCCGCCACATTGCAGCGGGAACAGCGCAAAACAGGACAATTGCCAGACGGCGGCGTGTCCACTGCGATTAGGATTGTCTTGCCACAAGAAATATTCTCTTTTTGTTGTGCTTATATATATATTTATATATACAATATGCACAGTATGGATAAGTCTGGCTTTGACCCTTTTTGGTGCTAAAAGTTGAACGAGGTTGCTTTAGAAGGCATTTAATGAATATATATATGAACTACATGCTATAAATATATCTAGTTTCGGCCTATTTGGCATTTCACCAATACAATTTAATAATTTTAATAAAATTCAATTTCTATGTTAAAGAAATGTTCTTCAAATTTGCTAATTTCCCTTTAAATATGGGGAATATCCCCGCGAATTTCCCTTTAAATATGCGGAAAATCCACGCAAATTTCACTTTGTATTTCTTTTGTGCTAAACTCAAAAACGTTTTTTTAATTATTTTATACTTTTTTTTTTTTTTTTATATATCATTATTATTTTGATTATTGCATACTTTTTTTAATAATTTATTTATTTTAATTATTTTGTCGTATTAAATTTCAAAAACATTTCTTTTGTTAAATCAAATTGGGGATATTTTTACAAAAAAAATTAATTTTTAAAATTTAATAAATTTTTAATATATGTAGAATTTAAAGGATTATTCATGACTAAAATGCTATCATATATAATGGTTAAGTTTTATTTAAGTTGTGGCTGTTTGCAATTAAGAAAGAGGCTCTTTGATAGATCTGAGGGCTTACATGATAAAATATATTTTATTAATTTTTATTTTTATTATTTTATTTTTATTTACTTTGCAATTAATTTGTGCTCCCTTAAAGTCCTCTTTTTTTTCCCTTTGTCCTACGTATGTGATCTGTTTAATCATAGCTAATAATCCTGTTAGGCTCTCAATCGTTTTCATATTTCATCCATTTCGTGGTTCTGATTTCACATAATTTGCCCTTAAATTAAAAATTTCCCCAAATTGACTATTTCTTTGGCTTTTAAATGGTTTCCATTGTCATTTTACTGCAGCAATAAATTTCCCTTTAGCATACAATAAAATTTCCCTCTCGCCAAGGCAGGTTAGCGTTGAAGGGGGAAATTTGCTCTGCTTGTTTAAGCTGCAAGTGGAAAAGAGTTTTAAAAATCAAGTATCGATTATCAGTGTATTATTAATTAATGCGCTTTAATAACAACTGCTTTAATTATCAATTACAAAAGTTGGAACATCCTGAAGGAGAAAAAAAAAGCTGCGTTCGTGCGTAATTCGGAACAGCTCGAAGCTAAATTTGTTGGCCAAACAAAGCGCGTTAATTGAACGCAGAGCGCTAATGAACTTCTTCTTATTGATTGTGCTGATAACTGCTGATAACTGATAAATGATATAGCTGAGCTGAGTTCGAACGGAGAGTGGGAGGGGGTGGGGGGTGGGAGGGGTGAGTTCGGTTACCTGGTCAGGTAATGAGGAGCACGTCGCCGGCAGTTGCCGCACGAATGCGCCGCATAACAAGGAAAACGGGTTGCCGCAAGTGCCACACCTTTGAGTGCCCCCTGCCCCTTGCCCCTTCCCCCTGCCTCTCCCCCTGCTGAAATGTGTGGGTGCCAAAACAAAGATGTCTGTGGAATTTATGCAACATGAGAGCGTCTATAACTTATCCAATTAAAACTCAATAAACGCGCCAAGCCCAAGCCCAGCCCCAGCTCAAATGAAATGAAGATGCCAGCGATGCCAAAGGCAAGTTAAGAGTGGGCCAAGGGGCAGGTCCTGGAAGGGGACGCGTGTGTGTTTGTATGTGTGTGTGTGTGTGTGTTGGCTGTTCAATAACAGGCAGCCACTGGGCTCTGGCTTAACGCAGCGATTACAAGTGCCTTCAGCTTGTAATCCACTTTTGGAAATGCAGTCGGAGGCAACTCCGAGTGCTGCCACTGCCTCTGTCTGTCTGTCTGTCCGCCTGTCCGCCTGTCTGCCAGCCCAGCATGACAGCCACAAATTGAAGATGACAAAATGTCTAAACAAGCTACCTTTGTGTGTGCGGGTGTGCGAGTGTGCGGGTGTGTGTGCGAGTATATCTAGCGGAATAATCAATAAATTACACACCTGTCTGGCCACAGCAAATTTATATATACAGTGAAAACTCCAACTAACGCACAGTCTTCACTTGCGGTGCCGTTATAGCAAAGTTTAGGGCAGTATTTTTGGCATAAAAACTTATATTTAACTATTGTTGTTAATCTAAAAGCAAACTGAAAAACTAAGCACAACATTTTTTAATTTTAACTAATATGACGTGCCAAGGTTCGAACTAAAAGCTGAGAGAAATTATGTAGAAAAAAGGTTCATAAAGAGATCGATTTAAACCGTTTACAAAAACCATCGATAGCTTTAATTGGTTTCGCTGCCTTGTTTTTGACAATATTTTAGGTTTAAAAGAAACTCCTTAAATATTTAAAATAAAAAAAAATTAATTTCAATTTTGTTAGAAAATTATACGTAAAAAAACTGACAACAAATTGTAAAAATTTGAATTAACTTGTTAAATGTTTTTTTTTTGGATCGATAGACCTTTTTAGATTTCCATGTGGGCCTAGGTTCGAATCCGCATCCTTGCCTACACATATCTATTAAATCGAATAATTGTAGAAACTTGAACAATTTTTCTAATGTTTATTTCAAACTTTCGACTCTTTTCTGTTTACCTGGGTTCGAATCTAGATTAGTGTACAGAGTGATATATATAAGAAATTCATTTGTTGAATATTATTATTATTATTATTATTATTATTATTATTATTATTAATTATTATTATTATTATTATTATTATTATTATTATTATTATTATTATTATTATTATTATTATTATTATTATTATTATTATTATTATCATTATTATTATTCCCCTTCTTCACTATCCTGTTGACATGTATTCAAATCCTTAATATTATTCTTACATATATATTGATTTCGATCTTACCTATCTATTCCCTTATCTATCAATTAACTATAATTGTGTATAAAGGAATTTTTCTACATATTTTTTTTTCCTTCAGCGGGCATTGTCGAAGTGTTCGTTAAAGTCCGTTTTCACTGTAGTTGACTCCTCGCCGTGTAGATTAGAGTTATGGCTTTGACTTGGTCGCCAGCGCAGCAGAAGACGGCGCCGGAATATAGAAAATATTTTTCAAGAGATTCCGACAGCGCATTCCGCAGGTGCCATTTGCCAATGCGGAAGATGCCGTTGTTAATGCCGCCAGTCCTGGCCGAGTCCGAGTCCTGGCTCCTGCTGGCTGCTGCCTGCTGGCTGTTGGTTGCTGGGGCCAGCTTCAATATTTCACGCTGGCTAAATTCTCGATTGTGTGCTGGGCTCGGCTCGGCTGAGGCTGAGGCTGCGGCACTTGGTGGTAATTGTGCTGGCAAGCACTGGACTAGCACATTGTTAAGCATTTGCCAGCGAGAGTCCAGCCTGGGCCCAGGACCCGGCCTGGCCCAGGACCTGTTCCTCAACTCAACTCAGCTGAGTGAGTATTTGTGCGTGCCATTCTGACAGGCAGCGCTGGCAGCACTGAATTTTTGATTTATGTGCATTACTTATGCTTTTACTTAGTTGTCTTGCCGCGACCCCCCGACTCCTCCTCCCCCTCCATCTCTTTCTTCCTCTCTCTTTCCCTATTGCTGTCTCAGTTCGACGCTTATGTACGAGCCACCAAATTGATGCTAAGTGCTGGGCGCGCGTGCAAAATGGGTTGAACGGGAGAGAAAAGCGGTAGCAACAACAACAACAACAACACCAAAGGCAGCCAGCTACACTTGGAGAAAAGAAAAGAATATCAGCTTATATTTATTATATATATTTCATTTCAATTAAACTTATGTTTCAATACAAGACTTTGTCGAAGAATATATCTTTGAGTAGATTTTTCAACTACAAAAAAACATATACACTTAGAGAAAAGAAATCAGTGTATATATTTAAAAAGCAAGTATATTAAGAAACATTTAAAATCTGCCAGTGTCAAATTGAGTAATCCACTTTGAAAGTTATATTAAAACATTTTATGTTGTCTTTTTTTTAATATAAAATATACTTTAAATAAGAAATATTCACTTTAAATATTTTGTCTATTTATTAAGTTAGGTTTACACATTTTAAATACAAATAAATTGTTCTTTAATTAAATAGCCTTTGAGTCTAATTAAATAATAAAAAAAGCTTGCATAAATTATTTTAAATTTAATCTAAGTTTATTTTATTTTAAAACATATAAATATGTGCAAACATCTCAATAAAAATATATCTCGCTATTTTCATACTTTAGTTTTAATTTTAAAAATGATTGCAATATATAATTTTAATATTCTTTTTTTTTTTAAATCTTTATATTAAATTAGTTTTATGCCTAACTCCTTTCCATTCGATCTTTCTTTCAGTGTAGTTGATAGCAATAGCTGCTGCTTGCATTGCAGTGTCGAGCCTTTTACACACAAGCCACACACACACACACACACACGCACACTCATGTATGTGCATATATATATTAAATACCATCCTTGGAGAGTCATCAGCATTCCTCGAGCGGTTTTTATTTCCGTTTTCATTAGTTGCTTTTTACACAAGTGCCGCCCACACACACAAACGAACACACACACAGTCACACACACACACGCATAATAGCATTAATGTCTCGTTTACGTCGTGCCAGAATACTTGTGTGTGTGTGTGTGTGTGTGTGTTTGTGTGTGTTGGCTTTCTACTAGTTTGTCAATGGCAGCCATTTCTATGTTTGCGCACGTATTTTGCTGTTGACATTCCCCGAGCTGCGGCCAGCCCGCAATGAGTATGAAAAATGCTTGTGATAATTTGTTGACCTCAACAGGCGATTTTTACCAAAAGCACCAAATAAGAAATGAACGAAAGAATCGCCTTAAAGTCGATTTAAAAAATTGTTTTGTCGGCTTGTGCAACGTTGCGTATGCTTGATAAGTGGCATCAGCATCAGCATCAGCATAAGCGCGGCACAGACACGGACTGGATTTTCGGGCGCTAATCAAATCACGTACTTAGCCAAGTAAAGTACACACAACACACATACACACGCACACACACAACGCAACACAACACAAAGTATGCCACACGAAGAAAACGAGTCCTGAGACGTCACAACGGGACCTTCGCAGGCAACGCGCATTAATAGCTTAAACAACGCACACACATGTCGCAATTACAGTAAAAGTGCGCTAAGACGAACGCTCATCGGGCAAACCTCATTAATTATGATCCTTCTTATGCCAGCTTTGCAAATGCTTATAAATTATAAGTCCAACTTTTGTTGGTCTGCAGCTTTCTAAAGTCAACTTATTTGCCGAGATCTGCTTTGAATAATTTATAAAAAAAATATATTTAAATCTAACTTTTCCTCTTGTTAATCTCGAATGCCATTTTTTTGATTAAATTAATTTTTTAGTTTTTAGAAAAATTGTTTTTCTAAAATTTTTTAATTATTTACTGGATATATGTAAAACTTAGTATATATATTTAATTATCTAAGTTGGGTCTTGGGACCATTAGCTTATTAACTTATTATTATATTAAATATGGAAAAAAAAATAATATTACTTTTTTTTTTTTTATTTTATTTTTATTATTATTAAATATATGAAATTATATTTTTCCTTTTTATATTATAATCTTCATATATGTTATAAGTTTACTAATATCACGCATTTAATTGAAACTCTAAGTATTTAAATTCTAATATGTCTAATAAAAAACGATTATACTAGTTAAAGCTGTATTTATCAAAATTATCCACAAATTAAGATCTGTAAGTAGCTAAAATTGTATATATTTATCAGGAATTTGCCAGCTTATAACAATAAACAATGCAATTCAATTTACAATTTTCAATTTTGTTTACTACACACAAATTAAATATAAACAAAGAAATTAAGAATATTCAATTTCTTTGCTTGATTTAATAATGGTTCAATGAGCTGAAATAATAAATAAAAAACATAATAAGTAAATGGAAATTTTTGCTATAGGTACCTTTTGTAATAACAATTAAAAAATCATCAAATTAAATTTTCTTTTCATGTTTTCTTATCTTGCAAAGATAAGAATACGTTGCTTTTAGCATGTGTTAGCTTTTTATCTCGTTGTCAGTTTTAGTTAGAATACGTTTTTAAAATTTCCATAAAAAAAATATCAATGCTGAATTAAGAAATGTTTTTACATAAATTCCGTGATAATTCTTTTGTGCAAATTGAAATAATGTTTAACTCTTCACAAGCTCATCTTCTTCTTACATTAATGAGTTGACTAAATTGACTTTGTCTCAACTTTGCTTTTTAATTGACTTAGTCAAAATTCTTTTGTGTCTTTTTAAATTTTTTTTAAGGCTTTTGCTCTATGCAAGCTTTATAAATTTTGCGGCTTATATTTAAAAGCCTTTCATTTGTCAATTAGTTTTTTTTTTTTTAGACATATGCCAAGTGTTCGTTATAGGGTTGGAGGACTGTGCGCACATTGGCGAATTTGCGGCACACAAAAACTTGGCTTGGCACAAAGGCAAATTACGAGCGCATTTAAACTGGGGCGCGAGTGCTACTTAAATAACTCATTTAGGTCGCCTAAACCCCAACGGAGTCAATGCATGTGTATGTGTGTGTGTTCGTGTGTGTGTGTGCGTACATAAAATCAACAATAAACTTTGTCATCTCAATTTGCTTATTAGCAGGCAGTCTGAGGCAGAGAAAAGGAGGCAAAACTTTCTTATTAATGGTGGCGATTTCAATGTGCAGACACACATATGTGTATATAGGTATGTATATATAAAGTATATATGTATGATGTCAGGCAAGTTGGTTGCATCCGAGGCGACCGCAAAATGGCAGCGCGAGGTGAACTCCTGCGGCTGCTGCCATGTCGCTGGCATGTCTTCTGTCTTCAGTCTTCTGTCTGCTGCGGTTAGCTGCAAGTCGCAAATTGTAAAATCCATAATTAGTGTCTGTCACGGCACATAGACACACACACACATGCACACACACACACACATACACCCGAAGGGAAAGTCGCAAGCGTTGAGCTGAGCTCCACTTGAGCCGAGTCGAGCTGGCAAGTAGTTGCTCTAATTGCAAGTAAATATTTTATGCGCAAGCCGCTTTTAATTGCCAGCTAAAATAAATATATATATTTTTTTCTCATCTCTATATATATTTTCACTAATATGGCCCACATTCTGTAGTGGCTGCCTGGAACTTTTTAATGATGCACTTACGCATGCAGCGCATAGCAAAAAGAAAAAAAGAAATAAAAAAAAAAGGACAGCGCTCGGGGTAAAAATGTAAAAATGCAAAAATCACGCAAATTATCGAAACATGCGGAAGCACACTTCACAACTGGCTGCGACTTTGCCGCATAAATCTTGGCAAAGTCGAACAAAAAACTGCAAACTGTGCTCGGCAAACAGCTGAAAAAGTACAAAAATCTTGAGGTACGCAGCCCGCCCCTCTTCCTCCCCCCCTCCGCTTTTGTCCTGGGCCCCAACGCGGCCATAAAGACCAACTTTCCAATGCCGCAAATTGCAAAACTTCCACGTTATCGCATGAAGTGCGAACATGGCGGCAATCGATTGGAAATTGCAGCCGACAGATGGCGCAGTGGGCGGCACTGAATTGTTAGAAATTCTAAGAAAACCAAAAAAGAAAAACATAACCTTTAAAAAAAATAGTAAATTTTAATTAAAAACAATTAAGCGAAGCATTCGAAAAACTTGCCCCCTGTGAGGGTTGAACTCACGGCCTTTGGTTTACGAGACCAACGCTCTACCACTGAGCTAAAGGGGCGCTTAACAGAGCGCTGTTAAATGTCTAACATACTTGTGGTACTTAACAGCTCTGTGCGATCGTCGCTGATAACAGCAGTTATTTTTATTCAGGCGTCAACTCCGCAAAGCACAAATGAAATGTTCTAAGCTGGAATTTTGTAGACATTTTATAAGCTGTACTTTTTGTAGTTTTCAATAGGTTTTATATTAAATTAATGTAATTATAAAAGTGTTATGCACAAAGAATATTTATCCAGCCAATTTAAGCTTTTGTTCTAAGCTGCATTTTTTGCAGATTTCATACAATTAAAATAAAGATTAAATTAACATTTATTAAAAACACATTCATGTCGGGAGCTAAGGCTTTATATATAAGTGGAAACTCTGAAATGCAAAAAAAAAAAAAATTAATTCAAATTAAATTAAATTAAATATAAATAATCAATATTTATGGTGCATAATTATAAGTTAAGTGTTTTGAAACAATGCCATTGTCAACCTATTGGTTGCTTTTAAAAAATAAAAACAAGTATATTCATAATACAATTTTAAATTTGATGTATGTGTGTATGTATAAAAAAGTCCTTCTGCAAATTGAGTCCTTTACAAATCGTTAACTGCTGCTGGCGCCCAATGAGCCAGCACATATATAAATTGAAAGTCAATTGAGAGTATTATCCTTTGCTTCAGACCTGTCCTCTGCGACGTTTTATTTTATTTCTTTTTTGCAATTTTATTTTTTTGTGGGCTTTCGACTTTTCGGTGCGCTTTTGGCCAGAAATTATGGCGGCCAAGGCAAAAGTTTTTTCGCCAACTGTCAAATGCAATTTAGTTGATAGGATCAAAATCTTTGTGCATACTAAAGGGGGCACGCTGGCGCCCTGGTGTCCTTCATTCCCTCTCTCTCTCTCTGTCTCTCTCTCTGTCTTCTTTCGTCCCGGGCCGCGGTGACATTGTCTACGGCTTTGCCACTCTATATGCAAAGGCAAAGTGACTCGCTGGCTGTGAGAATTTTACGATTTAAATGCGATTTACGGCGCTAATTCGTAGTGCCATCGGCAAAATGCGAGAGAGAGAGATGGGGAGAGAGAGGGTGAGGGGGAGAGAGAGAGAATCATGGGCTCCATAAAGCCAATTGTATGCCGAGCTGGCGTCATCCTTGTCGTCCTGGGTCTTTAAACCATCGCAATAGCATTCAGCCTCATTTGATTCCCGGCACATTTATCATAATGACGCTAGAAATACGAATGGTAATGGACCACCAGACAGCGAAGAGGCGGGGAGGGGGGCGTGGTCGGGGGAAGAGAGATTCCGGCAAATGCAATTTTGTGGTAAAACGTTTGTAATCTGATTTGAATGGAAATTGTATAATGACATCATAGCTCAATTATAATTACTTCAGAGTTGGCTGCAGGTGCAGCTGGGACCAATTGATATTGTTTTTAATTCAATAAGAAAAAGCGGCGAAAAACATTGGAAAATAATTATTTGTGTGACTTAAATATAAAAGCTTAAAAGCTAAATTTGTGCTTGACCAAACTAAGATATAAAATTAAATCTAACGTAAAATTTTTCTATAAATTTTTTTATCAATCTTTTTTTTACCTTATTACATTTCAAATATCTGATGACATTTATTGCAACTCTTATTCCTTGCATTGTTAAACTTCTAAAGGATGCGACAGATTTCATATTATTTGGCTTTAAGACCTATTATGCTGTTTATATTCTTACATATATATTTAATTTTATCTAGCATACATTTCCTCTCGTCAAGCACAATGTAAATTCAAAAGATTTTCTTTTTCATTCAGCCCCACCCGCCATTGTGCATAGAGACCTGGCTGGGGCTCCTCTTCTCTCTTTCGTGTGGTTGAGACCACTCCATAATCTTTTTGATTTCTCAACTATTTCTAATGCGATTGCTGCCGTGCATTACGTTTGGGCCTGGCCAACAATTGGTTTGGTTCAGTTCGGTTTGGGTTTGGGTTTGGGTTTGGGTTTGGGGTTGAACTGCTCTCGAGCTCTCGTTGTCAGCATCTTATGCCACCTAGCCCGCTGCTTGTCTGCGCTCCTCGAGTGCACTCATCGGTTGGATGGCTCCACACTTGAGCCGCTGCACCGTTGCCTCTGACTGGCTCTGACTGCTTATATAATGGTAGGCAAATTCCGTTATCAGCTAACGGCGGCTGCTTTTAATGCGAGCCTCTCTCGTCCTTTCAATTGTGCCAGTCCTCCTTCTCTCACTGAGTATGCTTCTGCTGGTGCAGCCTGATTATTTGACTCTAATGGCTTGATAAATGCGATTTCGAAATTGAGTTGGCGCATTGCATTTAATTGAATAAGCACATCGCATATATATCAGCACCTATTCCATTAAACATGCACGTCGACCCCATTTATAATGCAGCTATATCTATCGCAGCTGCCACGTCCTGAATAATTGGCAACTAATTGAGACCCAGTTAATATAAACTGCCTCAACTAACCAGCGAGTGTGTGGCTGCTACGTGTCGGCATATTGAATATGGGTCAGTTGTTGCCGCATCCGTGTCCTGTTTCCGTTTCGTGAGTTCCTTTGTCCTCTGGCAAACCTGTTGGGGATCTCAGAACAGACCAAACAGTTGCCACTCGAGTGGGCCGTAGTGACAATTACTTAGAGCATGTCTCGAGAGCATAATAAGGAGGTGAACAAAGCCAAGGCATGTGAAGACATATGAATAGCTTACCATATAAATGTGGATCTGTATAGCTATTGATGAAGATAGAAATATAGATACATATATAGATATAGATAGAGATACAAATCCAAGTACAAGATACAGATACAGATACAGATACAGATACAGATACAGATACAGATACAGATACAGATACAGATACAGATACAGATACAGATACA
>SCDZ01000197.1:0-257671 GCA_004143845.1 Drosophila lacertosa | reverse complement strand
TATAAATATAAATATAAATATAAATATAAATATAAATATAAATATAAATATAAATATAAATATAAATATAAATATAAATATAAATATAAATTCAAATATAAATATAAATATAAATATAAATAAAAATATAAATATAAATATAAATATAAATATAAATATAAATAAAATAATTATTAATATAATTACAAATAATTAGTTATCACTTACCGTTAACCTGCGGATCAAAGATGACAAACTCGGGCCGTATTTTGGAGGTGCGCTTCCCTTTCAGCAGGGGCACCAGTCCGCCCAGGTACTCCAGGTAGAGGGTGTAGCAGGTGCCGGAGCTGAGATTGGAGTCGTCGTCGTGTCGGATCATGGTGCAGTGCAGCCGCGTCGAGCAGAGCGGCGGCCGTGAGACAAAGTCACGCAGCGACTTCAGATCAGGTACGCAGCACTGTGAAAAAAAGAAAAGGATTTCAATAAGGATAAACAGATCTCTTTGTCCTTTTACTTACTCGTATGGTTTGAGCAAACAGATTGCCAATGAGCGATTTAATCCTAGAAGGCAACGGCAGCAGCGGCAACAGCAGCTCGGAGCCGACGCTCGCCTGAATCTGCAGCCGGCAGAGCAGCTGCAGCGAAGCCACCCGCCTCGAGACCCAAGCGATGTGCACCTGGGTGCCGGTGGCAATAAACAGCCGCTTGTCGTTGTGGCCCCAGGTGATGGCCGAGACGGTGGCACTGCTACAGGGTATATGCGCCTGGTACAGACAGGCGCCCGACTCGGTATAAAACTTGACCATATTGTTGTAGTAGCTGGGCGCATTCGCATCCTCCGGCTTCCCATCCAGGCCCAGCCCGACGCCACCTCCACAGCGCAGCGTGCCGGCGACGGCGAGCAGCTCCCGCGAATTGCTCCACTCCATGACCATGCCCAGGCCGCCGTTGAGGCAGGTGTTGATATGTGCGGGTGAGACGTCGTCGAACGACTTCAACAAATATATATACCCGTTCTGAAAGCTAACCGCGAGCACAAACGAACGTTTGGCTAAAAAGGAGGAGAATATAAAATTGTAAGAAAAAGGTAGAGAGATATAGAAAGTACTTATGTATGTAATTAAGTTAATGATTGATTCATTGACTGATATAAGATTTTTTTTACTAATTGACTAAAATTGAAAGTGATTGTTGACTGATTATTTTTCAGATTGATTGATTGTCTGATTGAAAGACAGATTAAGTACCAAACTTGCTGATCAACTTAATGATTGATGGATTGACTGAATGATAAACTTAAATACTGACTGTGTCGCAAACAATTAATCAGTTACTGAGAGATGCACATTCAGGTTGACAAAGAAACATTAATTACGAAAACATATACATACATCTAGATTGAATGATTGTTTGGTTGAAACACATATTAAAATTCTAATTAGCTTAATAATTGATTGATTTACTAGCTGGTAAATTAACTGACTGGTCAAATAGATATTTGTCTGAATGATTGACTGATTGATTAACTGCGTGACTGACTGATTAAAAATATGACTGCCTTACTGTTGCACTAACTGATTAACTGACGAAATCTTAAAGACTTAGGCAGTTGGATAATAATGTCCTTGATTGATTAACTGATTGACTAAGCCAACTGACTGACAGACAAATTCTCTACTTGGTTAACTGAGTGATTAACTGCCTGATAAATGAACTGAAAAGTTGATTGAGTGATTACCTAACTAATTGTTTGACTGATAACTGCTAAATAAATGATTGATTGATGTATCTCTCTCTTTACCTGCATTCGTTACACCTGGCTCTGCTTCCTCGCCCTCCTCCATTTTGAATTTCTCGCAGGACCAGGCCATAGATGTGATGGGCACATCGTTGGATAGCTGCACCTGCGACACCATCGCGCCATGGACGTCCATGACAATCACCTGGCCCTGGGTGGTGCCGAAGTAAACCTGCTGATCGTCGGGCGTCCAAATGCCGCACGTAATTGTCGACTCGAGGTTCAGCATGGACGACCAATAGCGCTGGCCGGCCACGGAGCCAACCAGGACAAAGCCATCCTGATAGCAGATAAGCGCCATGCGACCGTCGTGTGACCAGGAGAAGTGCGTCACCGGCGTGTTGCGATCGTTGATCAGCTCAATGGACCAGCGACCCTCATACTTGATCCACACGAAGATGATGCCCGAGCTGTCGCAGGAGGCGAGCTTCTGGTAAGGCTCGTTCCACTTGACCAGAATGACCTGAATGCAGGCGAAAGATAAAGGTTAAAGGAGTGTTTTTTTCTGGCAGATTTAATTTGTTGCACTTACGTCTGAGCGATGACCTCGCAGATTGTAGTTGGTGCGCAGCGGATAGTCCATGTTCTTGCGGCAGTGCGAGGTGGTAAAAGTGACGCCCACAATGCCGCGTATGTTGCCCGTGGCCAGCCAGCCCTCCTGGTAGTAGTTGGTGCGGTTCAGTTTCCAGCCCTCATCCTGCGAATGCAAATAAAATGAAATCCAATCAAATTCCAAATCAAATTGAGCATCCTTTTGGCGCACAGCTGCCGCCAAGACCAGCTTTGCCAGGCTCCCAGCCTGCCAGCCTGCCAACTGGGCTAAGCAGCCGCCAATTGACAGTCCAAGTGCGGCAAATGCGAACGTAAAACGGATTACACCGCCGGCAATGGATGCCCCACTTTGCACCACACTTAGCTGATGTTTGCAGGCACTCAATATGCTCCTTTATATACCCTCTACAAATAACTGCTGTCGAACAGGGTCGCACGAAAGTAAGATTTAGGTTACTTTTAGAGTAATTTGAGTACTTATCTTTTCACAATAGTTCTAACGTTTGAATACGGAAAACAAAAAAATTACAGGGTATCATCTAATCAAACTCGTTTTATTTTACCATTTTTTATGGAGTTAAATAAATGCTTAATGTGGATAAGACCTTGAGATTGAATAAAAGCTAGTTAAATTCAGACAACCTAACTTTACAGGGTATCTAATTATCAAGCACTTTCGGCCAAAGCATTATTTATTTATACAGAGACGCACTTAATACACAAAAGCGCTTCTAAAAAGGTTGCAGGGAGCATTTAACTTGATTACAGGGTATTTGCTAGTCGAGCACTTTTCCTTGTTGTTGAAAATAATAATATATATACCAGTTGGATACAGTTTCTTTTTTTTCGAGCAAAACTTTGTATAAAGCAAGTTTTAAGAAAAGTACAGGGTATTCCTTAGTCCAGCAATTTATATAAAATAATTTTTATTTATGCAACGCGAATATGCCTTACTGTTAACGAGTGCAGCAATGTTTGAAAGCACGTAATAGTTAAGTACAGGGTATTGCTCAGTGAAGCACTCTCGTTCAACCTCTTTAAACATGTTTTGCCATCTGGCACTCGAGCTGTTTATCTGCAGAATGCAGCCTGCGCCACAGGCACCACCCACTAACCACCCACTAACCACCCACCCACCGCCCACCCGCGGCCATAGTCGCAACCACCCCGCGCAGCGTTCGTCAAAAGTGGAAAACTCGAACTTTCGACTGGCTTCTCAATTGGCTGGCTGATTATTTTTCCACAAAGTGTGGCCTACATTTGAGCGCGCATTTGGGCCGACGAGGCCGGAGTCAGGTGATAAGCTGCCAGGTTGAATTTCATTCTCATTTTCATTTTCATTTTGCTAATCCCGTAGGAGCCAAGTGGGGCTAATCCCCGCTAAGCCAAAATGGTCAATATGATTATTTTTAACTGCAAATCCAATTTGCGAGCCATAAAATTAAATCGTCAGCAGGCAACAACGGCAATTTATTTTGTAATTTCCGCTTGGCCAGCTGGCCAGCGTGCATAACTTTTATTGATTTCAGTTAGGCCACGCCCCCTACGCCCCCCAGCACACACACACACGCGCGTTAATTGCTTTAGTAGCCCGTTTGATGCACGCCGCTGTCAAATGCAATTACGTAATGGACATTGCCTGGATGGAATTTATCTATCGGAATTTCCCTTCAATCCCCAATCCGCAATACTCGCTGGAAAATTGAAATTTGCACTTTTCACATTGTTTTTTTTTATATTTTTCAGCAAAGCAATTTGCCGCATTTTGTGGCAATGACGTCGCCCAATTATAAAGCGCATTTCTTTGTGAAGTGTTATTAACCTTTCAGCGGGCCACTTGAAGACAACGTCTGGCCATCACCAGTCTCTATAAGTATGTAAATATATATGTTTATATATCTGCATTTAATTCACATATAAACACTTGAGACTGAAACAATTAAGCAGGTTGAGTTGGGAGCTGAGCTGCTCAACTGGAAAGTGCCCTGTTAAATGCACATATAAAACATGTCTGTGTCAGCTTTATTAGCTAAGTTCATAGAATGCTATTCAACTTTTGCAGAAGAGCAAAAGGATCATATTAAATATGGTTAAGTTATTTTGGTATTCTTTATATTATGATTTTAAATGAGTTTAAAAATTATTAATTAATTTTTTTAAGGAAAAAGATAAGAGAAGGCTTACTATAAAGAAAAATAAAAATATACAGACAACATTAGGATATTCTTAATTTTATTCTTATTCTTAAGGACTTAATTTTTGTATTCTTAATATTCTGATTTTAAATGAGTTTGAAAATTATTAATAACTTTTTTTCAAAAAAAAGGTAAGGGGTCTACTATAAATTATAAGTAAATATACAGATAATAACATTAAGATGTTCTTAATCCTGTTGAAGTCAACATTATATGCTTTACATTCTGATTGAAAATAAGTTTTATATTGACGAAAGCATTCTTGCAATGAAAAAAACACAAAAAATTTTTTTTATAAAAAAATCCAATATTAAAATTTAGTATATTTACGCATTTTGTTAAAAAATAGATAGTTTTATCACATGGCATTTTAAATATATTCCATTCAAAACTTTTTCCTATCACTTTCCACGAATTTAGAAATCGTTTTAGTTACCTTCACATTTTCAACCAAAATTAAATAAAAAAATGTATATAATGATTATTGCTAAATATTAAAACTCTGCACAACTTCAGAATGCCCTTCAACAACTTTACGGAATATAGGGTATTCGTAGAACACTTGAATATGATACTTGTCTACACGCCAGTGTATAAATATGTTTTCGGCATTTTTCATAGCTGGTTTATGGCCATAAAACAGATCAACATTTTCGAATGCAGTATTTTGTACTTAGAGCTTTTCAATGTTTAAATAAAGGGCAACTAAAAATGCAATTAAGTAAACAATAGAAAATAACACGATTTCCAGCCTGATGTTGTTCATAATTTCAGCACGAAATTGTTTAAAATAAAATAAAATTAAAAACGTGCGCCTCAATTCAAGCAAAGCAGGGAAAATGAAAATTGTTGATGGGAAAATTGACGTGGGCTTTTTAAAGTTTAAATACCCTGTTAGAGTTAAGTGAATTAAAATTTAAAAGACTTGGAATATATCTTAAGTAAAAACTAAATCAAGTTTGTTTTCTAACTAATCCACAAGTTGAGACTATTCTCTTTTTACAATCACATTTTTCTAGGGTATAATGAGCAGAAAAACACTTTGCCCTCAAATGTTTTAAGCGTCAATCATTTGATGTGGCCCTCGGGCTACTTCTTTTTCTTCTTCTTCCATTTTGCCGCGTTTTATTGACATCATTTAATGCAATTTTCTTAAATGTTGTAATTGAATTTCATAAACAGACAGCAGGGAATCGAGTTGAAGGAGCGAGCTTAAAGGACTTGTAGGCGTTGACGGCTGTCCTGTCCGTGTCATCATCAGCTGTCCGCTTCTTGCCACTTGCAACTTGTTAGCTAGCTGTTAACAGCTGCCACGTTGAGTTCTCTGGGTTCATCGAAGTGCAATGCGGAAATTGCTTTGATTGCGCACAGCAACAACTTCCGTCCCCATTTAGTTCTAAACAAAAGGATGTAGGCTCAGGGGGCCAGGGACGGGCGCAGGGATTGGGGGCAAGCTCTGCAGATTTTCATTTAGATTGTTGCATACGAAAATTTCAATGCAACAAGCCCCAAAAGCTTTTCAACTGCAGTCAACATTGTGTGCGTAGTTTTTTTGGGCGCATGCTGCAGCTGCATGTGGCATGTGGCATGTTTTTGTTGCTGCCATAAATTGTGGTTGTGCGGCAACATCAATGTTGGCCTCATCATGCTCCATTTCAAGCGCTCGGCACACACACACAAACATTTTTAATTAATTAAATGCAATTTTTAACATAAATACCTCAACTGAAATCTTTCTCTTTCTCTTTCTCTTATTCTCTCTCTTTGTCTGCCGCTTTAAAGCTGTTCAATAATTGAAAAATTCCTTTGGGGCAAACGTTTGTTCAATTTTAATAAGGCTCAGCGGGATAATTTTGTAAATTTGCAGCGAACAAAAGCTGCATTTAAATCATAAATAATGCAATTAAATATTCGGGTTTCACACGGCGTATGGGCAATTTATATTTAATTGATTTTATGTCATGATTTTACCTGTTTGTCAATGGAATTGTTTATATGCAGCTTAAGGCACACACAATAATCAATCAGCGTGTAAAGGTGTTAAATAAAATTGGCCATAATGGAAATTTTCTGCATTTCTAAATCATTTTTGGAAATTTTCCTTAATGTTGATTACATTTTTCCTTGTAAATTTGGTTGCTGTTCAACGTCTGAACTTGTATTCATAAAAATTGCAAATTAAAAATTTGTGCACAGAGTTTTCGTAAAAGTTATTTATAAAATATTATTGAGGGAAAGTGGAAATTTTATATATTATTTCTTTGCAATATGAGAACATCAGGACAACTTTGGATAGGCTTTAAGTCTAAAAGATATTATTAAGTAAGAAGAGCTGAAAGCCATTTTTATTTTAAACTAAATATTTATATAATTATTATTTATTAAAAATAAATTAAATAAATAAATTACATTTGTAATATATATATATATAATATATATATATATAGAAAAATCATATGATAGATTTTATATATATTAATAAATTTATATACATATAAATTAGTAGTAATAGGAAACATAGGAAACAATTTTTCGATTCACACAAAAAACATACTAAATAATATCTATTTAAGGGCTAAATTTTTCTTAAACTGAAAATCTCTAACAAATTTGCGATTAACCCACACCAAAAAAAAATTTACTAATTATACGCAAGCGTGTATATTTTCATATTTTATGCTAATTTTCCGGGCTATTTTTAAAGTTGTGTGTGTGACAGATTTAAACGCAATGCGAAAGGTTGTTGGTCACCGATTTCTATTTTGGGGTTCACTGGCCAAAAACACACACCAAAAAAAAAAAAAAAAAAACAGAAAAGAAGACTTGTGGGCGTTTGAGGCTGTTTTTTATTGCCCAACAGCAGATTTGGGGTCAAGTACATGCAGTCAAGAAAATGCCCAAAAAGCAACAAGAAAAATGCACACAGAAAGAGGGAGAGAGAAAAAGAACCTGTGCCCTGTAAATATCTCTCTCCCACTTTCTCTCTCTTTGCGCATGATCTCTCGCTCGCTCGCTCTCTTGTTCGGCCTCTTCAAGTGATCTGCCTTAAGATCAGTCAACACTTGGAGCGACCCAGCTGCCGATCTCCCAAATCAGTTGCCCACATTCGTTTGCCGCGGCGCGTTCCAAGCACTTTTTGCTCCGCTGCTGTGCAAATATACCCTGTAAAAGATGCCCAGTGCAATTGCTTGGCTGCTGTTAATTGTAGCTCAGGCGCTGTTCGCCGGCCAGGGCCTCGTCCAGGCGAAACGTTTCTTTGGCGTCGGCCAGCGCATCGACGGGGATCAGCTGCTGCTGAAGGATGTGCAGCATTCGCGTCCTGCCGGCAGCAGCGAACCCGCGAGCGTTGCCTTCAACTACAACATCGCCGAGCCAATTACCTATATCGAAATCATATCGGAAGAAGTGAGTCGCCTGAACCCCTATATCTATTTTTTTTTTCCCTATTTTTTTTGCATATTTTTCCCCCGACGAAAATAGAAACAAAATTTGCTTCATTTAGTTTGTTTTTGTGTTTGTTTTTTTTTCTCACAGTGCCCACAGTTAAAAAAAAATGAAGAAAAAACACGACAACAAATAGAACACTATATAGATATTTATTTATTTATATTTAGTACTGGGCGGCTGTGCGACACTCGCCAGCCCAAATGTTTGGCCACAACATTTTTGGTTTTTGTTTTGGCCATTAGATGCGCCGATTGGCCTGCCTTAGAAATGAGTTAATTGAAACCGAATTTGTTGCACATAATTAAATGACAAGGAAGACACAAATAAGTAAAAAGTTAAGGAAAGAATAAAACTATGTTTGATCTTAAAGAGTTCAAATCTGACAACAGCAATAAACATTTGTAGGACTATTAAATTAAATCCGATAGTTTAAAATATTGATAGAAATAGTTTTTCCAATTATTCAGCAGCTTAATTACAATTCCATTAGCAGCTTACTTATGACTTATATAAACCCGTTATTTAGCCTAGCCAGATGTGGCCATAAAAAGTTTATATAACTGCACTGATTAGCTAAAAACTGAAGCTAATTAAATATGAAAACTGCAGCAGCCATAAATCCTGGACTTTAATTAGGAAAATATATATTCACATATGTTAATTGAAATCACAAAATAACTTTGCAGTGATGAAATTTTAATACGCTAGCTTATAAAATTATAAATAAAAACAGACAAAGCTGAAAGCTGTTTTCTTTCAAAATAGTTGAATAAAAACTATGTTTACAAAATTTGTTGGCATAAAAACCTGAACTTTTTTTTAAAAAAATATTTTAGAATAAATATTAAAATAGATAAAAATACATTCTATAACCACAGGATATATTCTACATCTCAATCCAATGCAAATTTAAATACAAATAAAAAGAATATTCCAATAATTGTTCCACATCGAATAACAATATTTAAGCATTCTTCTCTTTAGGACATATCTACAAATATATTGCGCTGTTAAACATATATCAAATCGGCTGCAAATTTGGCATCTGACAGCAATTTGAATGCCTCCGTTCCCCGAGGTCCCTCAAACCCATTTCTTGTTTAAATGTAAATGTTTTTTCAATATAAACGAATTTTGTGGGCTACTTATGACGCGAGATTTCGCAAGAAAACAAATATATATCAATATATATATATATATGTGTATATATAAAGCGCTACAAAGTACATTTAACTGTAAACAGTACACAAATAATTTAGCCGACGATGGATTTGAATGTCAAGCGAGGCGTGGCCAAAATATCTACTTTACTATATTTTTTTTTATTTTTTTTTGGCATGCTTGATTGAATACCCTGGATGGTTGGCTAATTGAACGATCTGATAATAATTCATCTATTTTTGTAGAACATTTCGGCCGAGGTGAAATTCAGCTATGTGGATAGTCTGGTGGTGGGCGTGGTCCGCCTCTTGGCCAACAACGTGAGCGACTTTGAGCCAGAAGGCATTGTCCAAATCGACGACGATGTCGTTCCGGTTGTGGATGGTGAAGAGACGCCCTTACGGATTGTGCCCGCACCCTTCGATGTGCTGATCACAATCTTTGGCTTCAATCAGACCATGCTGAACATGAATCCCGCCCTGCTGCTCAATCGCGACAGGCAGTTCGAGGGCGAGCTGATGCCCTACGACGACGACGACGAGGACGAGATTGCCGAGATCTCCGAGCTCTACGACAATATCCAACGTGATGATCTCCAGGTGAACATCGATGGGCAGGCAACGGAAGGACCCATCTTTGGCGCTGATCGCGAGTTGCAGGACAAGATTATCGATATCGGAGAACGGCAAGACGGTAAGTAGAGAATGTATTTATATTGTCATATTTCAATCCTATTTTTATGCTATTTTCTTGATCATTATATTACTGATAATCATATATTATCAACTTATATATAATTGTTCAACATCAATAAGTAGATTAATCTACATATGCAGTTTTCTATTAAATTATCGATAGCTGTAACATTTTATAGAAATCCAAATTTTTTTTTTGATTATGTACAATTCAATTACTTTTGATATTTAATTGATATGATTACAAATTTATATTTTTTAAATCAATATTAAATGATAAAATATCGAAATCGATATATATATCGATTCTATTAAATATACTTTGTATATAATAAGCTTTAGATTTCATCTTTTCCATATGTAGATGCTTTTCCCCTTTACTCTGATCAAGTTGTCTTACAAATTTTTAATCTATCGATAAATATCGATTATGCTTAGGTCATTAAATTTCGCATTTAGCTTTTGGCATAGCCAATACATTATAGAAGGCTATTATTCTTGATAAGTCTTTGCAATTCTATTTACATATTTAGAGGAATACCCTTGATCTTTAAATGGGGGAAAGAAAAAGTATACAAGTAAATGGAGATCTATGTTAGGTGTATTCTTTGCTACGTTCAGGATAACTTTTAACATTTAGTTGCAACGAATATACCCAATATACGGATAAACAATATCAGAATTAAATTTGAACATCTATTCTAAAGTATTCTAATCAAATAACTCTTTTTGATTACAGGAGACGATCTAGTCTTTGAAACATATCAAACGTCGGGGGATGTGTCCAAGGAGCAGACAAATCACACGGTCACATTCTACTTCATTGACAGCGTTTACATCACCTACATCAAGTTTGTAATCTACGATGTGAGTAGTTTTTATTTACGCGACAAGCGAAAGGATTTTTAAATTTATTAATTTGCAGCACATTTCGTATAAGGCTGCGACAGCCGAGGACTATTTGGCGCCGGTGGCCGAGTACAGTCATTACACGCCGTTCACGCTCAAGGCGACCATTTCGACGTTCAACGACAGTTCGCTGTTTGTGCAAATGTTCGTTTATGGCTATCGCGGATTGGACGCGGTCCCAGCCAGCTACAAGCCCTTCCTGGAGCGGCCAACACAGCAGCTGACGGACGATCGTACGCCGACCCTGACGCCGCTGCAGCGTATGCAGCTGCTGCTGATGACGGGTCGCTCGACGACTCCATCGCCGCTGGCCGAGGGGGAGTCGGACAGCGAGGACGACGACGACAATGGCGGCGTTAAGGAAATGCGTCCCGAGGAAATGGAGTTCGTACGCCAGCCCGAAACGAGTGTGCCCAACGCGGTGTTGGAGCAACAGCGAGCGGTGCCTCAACGTCTTTATGCCATGCTGGGGCTGATGCTGTTCGCCGTGGCATAGTGAGCATGGGGGAAAGGTTCGCGCGTTAATTAAAGGGTAGCGTTTAGCAGGTGGTTCACATTCTGAATATGTATATTTTAATATTTAATCAAATAAACCAATTGGTATTGGGCCAACTTAACAGTCTTAAGTACAGGGCGCACCCTCGATGACAAACAAATTGAAAAAGTAGGTCATGGCATATGCGATTCTCTTCTGTCTCTTTCTCTTTTGCTCCCCTCTCTTTTACTCTTGGCAAATTATCTGCGTCGACGGCGACGGCGACGTCAACGGCGGTGGTTGATTTGGCAGCGCAAACAAAAAGAAAAGGAAAAGTGAAGAAAAAAAAGGCTGCTGACGTATGTACACACACAAATACACAAACACACACACACACACACACATAAACACTCTTACACACCCACAATAGCTTCTACGCTTAGCGGCAGTTGTCCAGCTCTGTTTATTTGCTAGGGGATTTCCCCCACCCACCTACTTACATACATATACTATATAAAAAAGTTCCAAAGCCTCTTCTTCTTCTATTACTTTTTCTTGTTCTTCTTCTTGTTAATTTTTTTCTGCTTTTGGTACGAAATGAACTCACGAACAGCAAAATGTGCTGCTGTGAAGGCCAAACATGTCCAGAACAACGACCACAAGGCAATCGCAGATGCCTTCGCACAAAACTATTTCAGCATTCAGCATGAAGTGACCACGCCCCCGCCCCCGCCCCCTTTCCTAAAAACATATACAGGTCCTGTCCAAACTGTATGTTAAAGCGCTTTGTTTCATGCCATCCACAGCAGCAATAAAACAAGCTACATTTGCTGCAAAGTTAACTGAGAGTCGACTTAAGGTTACCCTGTAATCAGACTTGCTAAATATTAAAAATAATGCTTTTCTTGAATGCAGATTAAAATGTATATTAAGCTAAGATATTAACTAAAAATGTATTCCTTCATTCATTTATCATTAATTCATTTCATTTATCAAAACTTTTTTTTTTACTTTACTATTAAAATAATAAAGTTTACGTTTAGAAATATTTTTTTTTAAATTTATTTATTAGATGATATTTTTACAACTATAATTTTATGAATATTTCGCTGCAGATTGAGGTAATAATTATTCAAAATGTATTTTAGAATAAGAAAATCTAAAGGATTTCAAAGAAAAAGCGAAAGTTGCGCCTTTACTTTTAGAGCTAAGTAAATACACACTTAAAGTTCTCTTTAAAAAAAAGGAAAAAAAAGAAATGCAATAAGAAACAATTACAACTATTTTCCACTCGAAGGAAAAGTCAAATATTTAGTTACACTCGCAAAGCAAAAGTTTTTCAAATGAACGAAAAGAGACCACAAAAGCCACAGACGAGTTTTGTTGCCGTTGCTGCTGCTGATGCTGATTGCTTCAGCTGGCTCCTTTGGCACAGGACACACAGGATGAGGATAAACGTTATAAAATGCAGATGATATGCTGACTTGCCTTCCTTTCTGCCGGGCTGACAAAAGGCGAAACATGAATTCCACCGAACGCCAGTAAAAATGCAGCACAGAAAAATGTTTAAACCATTAAGGCGCAGCTGGGACCCAGGACATATAGAGAAACAGAAAGGAGGAGGGGGGGGGGGGGAAGGGGGGCTCCACCTGCTTAAACGTTACCAACATATAGCCGTATTTATGTTTAATTCAAAACAGAAATTTGGAAATTTGTTAAATTTAACAAATTTTGGCAGCAGAGTTCCCCGAAGACCATAAAGAAAACTTCAAGGGGAAGGGGGAGGGGCAGGGGGTGGGGAAAAGGGGGAGGGGCGCCTCTGGCAGCAGCTTGGGCCAAATTGAAAATTTCTTTTTATGCGTGCCGCTTACAGTTTTTATGTGCAGACATATATAATACAGGCATTATGTGTGTGTGTGTGTGCGAGTGTTTGAGTGTGTGTGTGTGTGTGTGTGTGTGTGTGTCTGTAGCTGTAGGGCGTGGCATTGGCATTGTAAACAACAACGGATAAGCAGCGCACAAGTGTCATCCACAACCACCTAGCCCGGCCACGAGTCCTGTCTGTGGGCGCCCCATTCACAAAGAAAGGGGCCTGAGAAAGGGGCGGGGAAGGCACAAAAAAAAAGGGGTGACGTGTGCTTTTGTCAATAACTTAATAACTTAAAATATGGTTTAATGCTCACGTAACAACATTTTGCCACTTGGGCCAAGTGTGAAACGACGGCTGAGAACCCTGAACCAAGAAGGCTAAGGGCGAAACAACTTGAGGCTTTGAAGGTTTGACGGTTTGAGCAGGGTGTAAAAAGGTGCTCATTGGTTTTTATACCCTAACCTAACCATGGCTAGGGTTGTCGATTTTATTTTGCGATAGCCTGTCTTGGAAATAAATTGAAAACGGAATAAATACAGCCTTCTAAATATGACATATATTAATAACGCAAAGCTTTTAAATGCAGACTTCAAATTGTTATTAACGAAAGCATATTTGTTGTAAACAAAAAAAAAATAGTAAATTTATCTGCATGAAAGACAAAAAATATTTAATTAAATTTGCACTTATTTTCTAACCTATCAAACAAACTTTGCTGAATCTAAAGCTTAATCATAAAATGAATGAAAAACTCTTTTTTTAATATTCTAATATTTAAATATTTAATTATTTCGTTCACACTCAAACAATTTTGTAATCTCTTTACGATTATATTAATTATCATTAGGTTTATTTAAATTTTTTTTTTCGTCAGGGTAAACAGTTTTCGCAGCGTCGGAAAAGCTCATTATCTGGTTTTTTTTTGCGCTCTTTATCTTTTTTTTTTTTTGTGGGTGGGGAATTGGGATTGGGGCAGGCTACGTGCTGATGACGACTGCCATTTAAAAAAAGAGTGTGTGTGAATGTGTGTTAGATGTGTGTGTGTGTGTGTGTGCGTGTGTGTTTGCCTTGCCCGCTGGCGTTGTGCACGTGCTCACCTTTTGATCCTTTTTACCAGCACAGTCAGCCAGGCCAAAAAGTTGTAATTATCGATTTTTTTTGTTTTGTTGCCTTTTTATTTGGGTCTCGTCGTCGCTTAGTTCGCATTTAAAATAATTAGTGAGTAAAAAATGAATTCACGTAAATTGTGTACATGTATTTGCCATTACCGCAATTCATTTGGGTGCATGCTGCGGTTCAGTGCATCCTTTCTTGAACCTGGGCGTGCTGCATAATTCATAGAATGCTCATTGTCGAGACTCGGGCCCAACTCATTAGCGTGCCGCATTGACAATGCCGGCGGCAAAGGAGCAGGGCCGGGGTCATTGGGTTCAAGCGGGGTTAGAGGGCAGGTGGGTGGGTGGAAAAGTTGTTTGCATTGCATATGTTCTGTTTCGCAGGCTTTTGCATTTGCATTTGCATTTTATTAAATTTCAAAAGCTCTTCGCACAAACACGTCTCCACTTGTCCTGTTCACCTGAGCGCCATTGTTAAAGGTAGGTCTGACTAAAAAAAGATGGAAGGAGGAGGGGGCGTGGCTGGGGCTGGTTGTGCGCATTGCATATTTATGCACTTAATAACGCATTTTAGCATGCTCAAGTGCAACTCATCTTTTGTTACACACACAGACAGAGAGAGACAGAGAGAAACAGAAAGAGACAACAGAGCTGCTGCAAATGGTTTTCATATGTCCCTTCGTCTGTTGCTCGTCGTTGACAAATGGAGCATGAGTTACATGTTATGTCAGCTGCCATGCATATGCATCTGTCTCAATCCCCTCCCCTCCTCTCTGTCCTCCCTTTGCCTCTCCTTTGCAATTCCCAATCCAATCCACATTTCGTTATGCTTTATGCCTGTCAAAGAAACGACAACTTTTTCGGACGTGTGCACGTGGCGGATGCGTAATGCACAAAAGGGACACAAACGGAACTTAAAATGCATGCACAAGCATTAAAGCAATTACCAGCGCAGAAAAAGAATACCAGTTAAGAAGCTTATGGCAATGGCAACAGCTGGAAACCAAAGGCAGCAAAAAAAATAAAACATATGATTAGAAAAACAAAGGTTGAGACCGAGTGAAAAGAAAAGTCCACATGAGCATCAGTTAAGAAGAGTGCAGCCATTAAAATAAAATATGACACGGAATATTAGAAAAAAAGGGAATGGAAAGAGCTTTAAACAGAAGAGAAAGAGTCTTTGCAGTGCAGCCAGTGAAACTTTTAAGGATGATGTTGATAAATATTATTTTTATACTGTATAAAAAAGATTTGTGAAAACAAAGCAATATTAAATTATTTATGTAATAATTTATAGTCGAGATTTGCCAGTGCAACGTTTAAGAATAACACGGAAAGGAAGTTCAAGAGAAGGCAGAGTAAAAGACTGGAACAGATGGAGAAAGAAAACAGAAAGTGTAAATGGAAGAAAAGCAGAGCGAAGAACAAGAAAGTTGAAGAATTGTAGAAGAAGAGAGAGGGAATTAGAAACATGTAAAGTAAATGCAAAAGTGAATGAAATAACTGCAAAGAAGAAATAAGTTATATGTAAGAAAACTTAAAGAGCAGAGTGGAGGAAAAAAAGATAGAAAATCGAAAAGGAAAAAGGCCAAAAATAAAAAGAGGACACACACAGGAAGTTAGAAATGAAAATAAGGGCTTAAAAAAGGCTTATAGAAAGCAACAGATAAAAATGAAGTCATCGCAAGGACCTGGCAAAAATTGAAGAAAAACAAAGGAGAGCTGTTCTCAAAGAACAGTAAACAAAACAAAGCATAAAACAGCAGAAACAGAAAGCTATTCAACTGGGACGAAATAATCAACACAACACAAGCACAAGGAAAAATGTTTCAGTCAAACTAATGAAAAATATGATTCATAAATGGAAAAGGACGAAAGCAAAATCAACAAAATTATCGAACGAACGAACGAACGAGAAATGAACTTTCATGAAATAGTTAAGATTGGTCACTTACATAATTGATTGATTTGGCGAGCCAACAATCGTATTGTGGGGCGGCTTGTGGTCGTGTGGCAGGCAAACGTGGCAATGTGGCAATGTGACAAGTGGCAAGTGGCAAGTGGCAGGCACAAAAACCGCACACAGGCCGAAGAGCCTGCAGCCAATGCTAACAAACAAAATGCTGGGTAAACCAATCAATGGTTGAACAACTGAAAGCCACAGCGTTGGCCAAGTGGAAAGAGAGGCCTGAACAAGATTGAACTGGTCAGAGCGTGTGTGTGTGTGTGTGTGTGTGTGTGTGTGTGTGTGTGTGGGAAAAGCATAGTTTTTAGTGCGGTGTCGCAAAACAAAACCATTGGCTTAAATGCCACAAACAAAGAAAAGCTAAAAAAGAGAAAAAATACACAAAGTTTGTGTTCAATAAATATCACCTTAGAAGTATTTGAGTCTTAATTGAATCTGTCAACGGCAGGCAAAAGATGTGGCCATAAATCAGCTGGGGCCTAAGCTGGCGTTAAGTCTGCACAAGACTACAGTTTTAGCCAAGGAAAACAATTAAAAAGTTTTCAATTAACTGGCGGCAGCAGAGAAATTGGCACTTGTAATCGGCACCTGTTCAACAAGCCGAAAACAACAAACCCCCCTTCGGGCGTCAGGTTCAAATCAGCTTATGCCTGGCAACAGGAAATCGCAATTCAGGAGAGGAAGGCGAAGCCGAAGGGGGGAAAAGGGGGAGGGAAAGGGTGGGTTTTTTTCTGTATACACGTAACACATTTATAACGCGTGAGTTACGCTTTGCGTGTGTGTGTGTTTGTGTGTGTTTGTTGTGCGTGGGTGTTGTGCGAGCAGATGAGTTTGGTTACATGGGTGGGCACAACTTTTGTTCAGGGTTGTTAAACGGGAACAAAAACTTTGTGCTTTAAAACAAGCAAATAGCCATAAAGCTTATAGGCATTTGTGAAAGCACAGCTAAGAGATACCACGTAATAGAGTTGACTAGGCTAGAGAGTATATATGTATATATATTATCTCAACTAATCAACTAATGGGCTTATTGAATGTATTTTTTATTATACAAAAATGGTTATTATTAGGGGTAAACCAATATTAATGTACTATCGATAACTTCGATAACTATTAACAATACATAAATTTACACTTAGAATATGCTTTCCAAAGTACATTTTTTTAAAGCAATAAGGGAGTAGATTTATAAGGTTGTTTTTTATTTGCTTTGGCCTTTTCATTATCTTTAAATTTGCTTGCGAAAAATATATCGATGGCTTGGCCATTAAGTTAAAAACAATTGTGTTAAGATTGAAAATATATACAAAATTATTTATATTTATATTCTTTAACCTTTCTTTTTATTCACTTATATTTTAATTATTCTTGCCTAACTTTTAAGAGTGTATACATTTTATCCATTTTATTTATCCCATTTATCAATATTATAATACTTTCAATATTTCTATAAAGTACCTTATACTATGTCAAAAGAATATAAACTATTAAGAGTAATCTAATATCTACACTTAATTTGTTCAGCTTTTTATAAAAAAAGATTATTATTTAATAATGGACTAATTCCTAGAAACTTATTTCACTTTTTAACAAATCATTTAACCCGCTGCAATGCCAACATCTACAGGGTAAATGAAGCTCATTACGAATATAATAAACGCAGAGACGTAACCAAAGGTAACAGCATAAACAACAACAACAAAAACAACAGCTGCTCGGCATTTTTATGGTCCTTGCGAAATTAAATAAAAACACGCGCAATGAAACAAACATAAATAACGGGCCAGCCAGCCACGCCCCCAACTCCCAACACGAGCTAAACAAAAGTAGCGTAAAATATGCGAAACGAAATGGAATGAAACGAAATGTGAATGCAAAGAAATGAAAATGCCGCCAGCATAAGCACAGTCTAGTGCACATAATTAGTAAGGAGCTCAAACTAGGAGGGATTGGCCAGGACTCCACCACCCACCACCCACTCTTTGGCATTCCTTTTTGGCCTGGTCAGTGAACAGCTCTTGAGCTGTCATTTGCGGGTCGCGCTCAGATTGAATGGGACTAAGAACTCGATTATTTTTTACGGTGCGTAATTAAAACGCTGCCAAAAGGAATGAAAAGGAGATACCAAAGGACAGAGAAAGAGAGAGTAAGAGAGAGGGAGAGGGAGATGTGAACAGTCAGCAAAAGTACTTATTAACGATGCTTTTGCTTAATGAAGCTACAACTAAGTCGGCTAAGACGACCTGAACTGAACTTCATCAACAGTTGCCAACAGTTAATTACGCTAAGCGATGCCAGGCATTTCAGGCTCTTCTTCTTATTCTTCTTCTTCTTTACTTTTTTTGCCTTGCTTACGGCTTAGTTGACGGCATTTGGCAGTTTATTTATTTGGCCTATTAAAAGTTGACTTTCAGCAGTTCACGGAAATCTCAAATCCAAAGTAGCAAAAATCGTAGCATACTTTCGAGCGCGCCATAAATATGCAAAATCCATTACAGCCAAGTTTGGGCTTAGAGCAAAGCATTTGCGAGTGCTCACGAATATCCACACACAAACACCCACACACACACACCCACACAAGTACACTCAAACAATTCGCGTTGGCCCTTAAATTATGAATTTATGAATTTTATGTGCAGGCAAAAGACATTCATGGATTGACTACAAGATACTCTGTGTGGGAATGAGGAAATGAAGACATTAGAAATGAATGTATTTAATGGCTGTACAATTAATTTCTACATGGTTATAGCTGAGTGCTTATATTTGCTACAATATGTAATTGTTATTATTGATAAGAGTAGATTGGTTATTCATTCATACAGAAGCCTAAGATTCAAACATAGATTCCCCTTCATCAGTTTTCTATAAAGCTGAGCCATTTTAAGAGACAACTTTGAACTAATAAATTTTAATTAAAATATTTCTAAGCAAATATTGTGTAATTATAATTTTCTTATAGTCAAAAAATATAAAAATATGTTAAATAAAGAAAAGAAGAAGAAGAAAAGAAGAGCAGATTCTTTAAATACTGGTTATTTATTTATTTATAATTTTATTTATTATTTATACCTTTAGTCTTATTTTTTTATAAACGTTAAACATTTGTAAACGTATATTTTTAGACCTTTATTTGCTAGTTTGAATAATACTAAACCTTTTAATTATTGATCATTAAATAAGATCATCATATACGTAAAATCTGAATGACTTCTGTAATATCTTAAGGGTTTTAAAGGTTTTTAATACTTTTAACAAAGTTAAGCTTCTCTCAGTTGATCAGTTAAAGGATTATTTTGGTATATAGAAAAAGCAATCAGATACTTTATATTGGCTTTGTTTATAATGCTTTAAGTGTTTTATCTTAAACTGTGTTGAGATACTTGTGTGGACTTTCAGATGGGTATATCCTGTAAATAATAATCGTAGTTAATTCCCTTCAATATAATGAAACCAAGAGCACATATAATATTTAACTCTGAAAGTCTGAAATGTTTAAAAAATATAATATACTTCTATTTTGGACTCAATTGGAAAATACCCTTGGCTTTATTTAAGTCTTATCTAAGTATTTATCTATATAATAAATACGCTGCTAAATGCAAAGCAGTGTTTATTATTTTTTTCATTTTAGTTTACATTTGCAATAACAGCCTAAAGAAGAAACATTTTAAATAATTATTTTAAATACAGAAAACAATAGAAATTTATGCAAATTGTAAGGAAACAAGCAACCCAAACTACACTTTCAGCTCATATACAGGGTATGGGCAACATTAGCATTGAAATTCAGATTTTGATGCGCATTGAGGCATTTGCATAATGACCACGCAGGCAATGACAATGACATTATGCAATGGCAACAGTTGCCAGATTTCGATTTTGGGATAGCCCCATACGAGAGTACATATCAAGAGATATATGTAGGTGTATATATATATATGGGATCGAATTTCGTTTTACGATTTCATTTTGGGGCATGTCAGAAACGCGAATGCGTTGTGTCAATTTATGTTTGTGGAAATGTTCAACCCCCAAAGGAGCAGGCGGAAGGGAAGTTGATTTGATTGGCATAGGGAAGGGGAAGGGGGAGGGGGAATGGCATTAGGCCTTGGTTCATGTGTGCAGAGTGTTCACTGTGCACTTGACTTGAGGCGCTGTCTATTGTGCCGGGCACAATTTGATTGCCATGGCGGCAGACGAGGACTTTAAGGAGCGCTGTTTTATGATCGTCTCCTTCTGACAAAAACACACTCACACACAGACACACTCACACACACACACTCACACACTCACACATGCATAGAAACAGGGACAAGCAATCAGTCGACTAAAAGTTGAAGTTGAAATCGCCAGTCATGAAAAGTGCGCCTGTTAAAACATTATGACAGCCGGGACGAAAGTCCAGCCATCAAAATAAATATATCATAAGTTGAAATACTTTCATGTAATGCACGCGCTGAGGGAATATTTAAGGAACAGAAAGGCAGGAAAAACTTTTCCCGCTGAGTTGATTTATGTGAAAGCAAAGTCTGAAAAGTCCCAGCGGCTTCGACTGTGACCATTTACTGAATTGAAAGCGCCAGCGTCAACTGCTTAACACCAGGCTCAAGGAGATGCTTAATAAGAGATGCTGCAATGGAATGTGCTAGACTATGGTATACCCTATAATAATAATAATAAATATATTGAATTGAACTGCAATGTTTAACAAAGCATTTGTTCAGTTCATGCTTACTATTTGAACTACTTGATATGATAAATAAAGTTGAATATAAAACTAATATACTATGAAATTCCCTAAGTGCTTAATTAACTCAAAACATTTGTACATAAAAACTACAAATAATGTTGTATAAACATATATAAAAAATGACATAAACTGGAATTAAAGTTAAATACTATTTGGCATCACCCGTCGTTGTTCGGCTCAAGTAGGTCACATGCTTAATAGTTTTTCCTGCTGAAATTTGATACCACTCCTTGAAAAAGGAAATAACAATAGTGAAAACGAAAGGAAATATTTTCAACTACCCCAAACATTTGAGTTGAGTACCAAGCATTAAGGGATGTCAACACACAACAAATCGTTGGGGACCCTTTTTTTCCTGGTTCAGCAAACAACATGAAAAAAGAGCTTATTATATAGTATAAGTGCAGAAATATTTTATAGATATTTCAAATGTGTGAAATGTTTCCAATAAATTTGTATATATATCAAAAATATTTTAAAATACTTTGGATAATATTTTTAAATGAAGATTTCAATAATTTTAACACTCTATTAAAATTAGCTCTTTTCTTATTTCTTTTTATTCTATGCAAATCTTAAACGCCCCTTTAACTAAATAGCTACAGGGTATATAAAAACACAAGCTTATCGGCCGTAAATAGTAACATGAAAAAGAAAGAAAAACGGAATAAGATAGCTTCATGCACTTGGCAATGGGCAACAGGGAATGGAAATGAAAATGGAATTGGTAGTGAAAATACAAAATACGTATGTGAATGGAAATGGAAATGCGAATGCGAATGGGCGGAAGAATCGACACGCGCAAACCCTGACACGTGCCCTTAACCGCATACAAAACACAAACACACACACGAACACACACACACACATATATTGGAGTGTTGAAAATGAAATTGAAAACTGTTAAATAAATCGCTAGAAAAAGCGACTCCTTTAAAAACAGACGAATGTGCAAACTGAATGACAAGCAGACAGACCAAGGGAAAGGGGTGTGTATGTGTGTATTTGTTTGTGTGTGTGTGTGGTTGCAGGTGGCGCACCACGTGAGGCTGCCCCACTCAACTTTAATTTGGTGCCACAAGACACAGGGACACAGTAGGAGACTTGAGCCAAGTTGCAGACGCATTGAACGTGATTGGATTTTTATATTCAATATAAAAAGGATTATATGGCAGGTCCTGAGAGCTCATAATAATTGGAAAAGTTAAGACCTCCAGACAGGCCAGCGCAAATCCAACTTTTCCAACACTCAAACTATATATAAAATCAATTTTAAGCCCGAACAAACCGCAAAATCGCCCAAAAATAGACATTGATCCTGGTTGGGGGCGGAAGGCGGTGGGCGTCGGTCGTGTGTGTCCTGCACTTCCGGTTTGCCCATTGTGTGCGACCAAAAAATGGAAACACTTGAGAAACGCCGCAAATGAACTCATGCGTACGAGGAAAAGCCCGGAAAAACGCAGCTTTGAAAAGCGGAATCAATACCACAACGAAAAATGACAAAGTTTGCTTTTTTCTTTCTTTTTTTTTGGGAGTGGGCAAAAGTCTAACAATAAGTTAACTGCCACTTAAATGTGAACCTTTAAATACTAAAGTGAGTCTTTAAAGTGTGGGGGATGTCAATAAATAAACTGTTGTTTAGTTTTATCCACGATTAGTTGTATGTTAAAATATATATGTATATATATATATATTGTTGTATGTTAATAAAATATATTGTGAATCTTTGCTGAAGTAATTGTGGAAAAAGTAATTCAAAATTAAATCATATATATAAATAAGTTGAAAGTGTCGAAGATTTTATTCGATATTTATTAATTTCACAGATGTAGGAAGAACTTTGCAGTATACTTGGAATCTGAAGTTTGCATAATCTCCAAAAAAAAGAAGCTTTTTAAACTTTATATCTAAATCAAAATTTATCATTTCAGTTTTATTTACATTATGTGCTGTTTCATAAATTTCAAAAAATATGCTCTCAAACTATAATCACAAAATCAATAATTATTGAATTAAGGAAAAGTCAACTTAATGGTGTTAAACTAAGAAAAAAATTAAACTAAATTTGCTATGAAAAAAAGAGTTAAGGAATAAATCTTCAACAAACTTTGTGTAAACCTCTAAACTTTCTTTATAGATATATTTTTTTATACAGACAGACAGCAGGCATTAATAAACATAATCAAAAGCTAAGTCCGTTTTAGTATATAAGTACATTTAAAAGCAGAAAATGCCAGCTTTTTTTAATATTTTTATCACATAAATGTTTTCGACTGAAATTTATTTATTTTTTCTTTTTTAACCCATTTTTAAACGGCTTTTTTATAATAAGGGTCACAGCAAAGGGCAGAAGGCTTAACCTTTTTTCTTTTTGAAGACATTGCTTAAGCTTTTTATTAACTTCTCTTAACAATAATAACTTGCGTAACGCATTTAAAGCTTCAAGCCTTTGGGCAGCTACCTAACCCAGGCTCTAAAGTACAAAAATGCCAGCACATATTTTAGTATTTAAGCCTTTATTTGCATAGTCGAGAAAGGTCATGTTTTTGGCTTAAGCCACATTTTAAATCAACGCTGCTTTTACACTCAGAGAAATTACACAGAAAATTGTATGTAAACCATAATTAAATAAGTTTTGTAAAAAAAAAGACAGAACAAGTCTAAGAATATAATTCTTTTTAAAGGGACTTCTATAATTCAAAGAAATCTTTTGGCTAATAAATATTATATTAAGTCAAATGATTGTTTATGTTTGAAATGATATATGAAATACTTTTTCAAAAGATTTAAAAATTTATGTAGAATTTTAAAACTGTATATTTTCTGTACCCACACTTAGTACTCGAATTTATTTATTGCTGCGTTTATTTTCAAGTGTAAGCCTTATTTGTAATGTATTCCCTAGCTCAGCATAGCAAGGACATTCCCCTTTGCCCACATGTCGTCCCCTTTTTCGAGACGAGCTCATCTAATGGCTCGGCAGCAATTTAAAGTGCTCGACAGCTTAATGGATGCTGGTCGGTATTTATTGTATTAATATATTGGAAAGAATGGCCGCAAATTAACAGAGTCCTGGACACTGGATACTGGACAGTTGGCCCTAATAGCTACTGTGGGCCATTAAAGTAAATGGACTTACCTCGGGTATATCATCTGGCACCTTTCCCATCCAGGAGAGCGAGAGTATTGTGCAGTCGCATTTCGTGTTGATGTTCCGTTCAAAGTGTAAATGCATTTTATGAGTTCGAGCGCCGTTTCCGTTTCCTGCTTTGGGTGAACAATGAAGCTCGACTGCTTCTTCCTCTCTCTCTCTCTCTCTCTCTCTCTTCCTCTCTCGCTCACTCTGCTGTTGATTTATGCCACGCACATGTTGCCTAGAAAGGAGTCGAGAATGGGCGTGGTTTGATTATCGTTTTAGTTTAGCATGCCAATAACTAATTTACAATAAAAGCTAATGCCATGGAAGCTGCCTTATCAGTCAGCACCAGACACAATTCTGTGTGTGTGAATGTGCGTGTGTGTGTAGTTGTTTGTTGTGGCATATGCTGGGCTTTCATCTAAAGGGGTTGACAAATTGCAGCACGCAGCAAACATAATTTGAAGCACACTTCTGAGGACACGACCGACGCACGCTAATTGGATATTAGTGGCAAGTGCGCAAAGTTGCCCCCGAAGGCAGCCAAAGCAGCAGTCATGTACATGTCCTATCTGCCATTTGCTAAAGTTAAGACACGCACACACAGTCACACACACACACACACATACAGAGTGCTGAAAGTTACGCAATTTGAAATTAGAAAATTCCTAGAAATTGTAGCTTTTTATGCCCCTGTTCATAAAGTGTTATAAAATTGTTGTAAAAAAGAATAAGTTATAATTTAAATCGGATGGTTATGTAGCCAGAAAGTATATATGAATATATACATATATTTGCATATATTCTGGAACAGTATTAATAATTTATCTTCTTCCATATAAACTAATCTCTCATTTTTAACATCGGCTTAAGTAAACAGACTTTGTATAGATTTTATATATTAGAGTAAGCCAAATTGGACATATATTACATCTATATTGCACAGCTGCCAATATTTATTATGGTATAATATTTTTTTTAAAACAATTGCTGTACAAAAAAAACTTGTTACTTACTTAAAACATACATGTTAACGTACAGCAATTAAAAGCTTTAAAAAGATCCAATAAAATTGTATATGTAAGCAATAACAGAAAAAGAAATAAATAATTTGCTCAAGAAAAAGTTAAATTTTTCTATAAAAATAAAAATTTAAAAATAAATATACTTATTAAATACAATCCAAGCAAATATTCATTGCTTTTTATACTCTGAGGTAGTTCAAAAAGAGGTGAAAAGGTATATTGTTTTTGTGCAACTGTATGTAGCAGGCAGAAGAAGGTTTTTTTGACTTCATAAAGTATTTATATTCTTGATCAACATCTTAGAATAAATTTGTTTGTTTGTATGAACGTGTCGAGCTAAGGCTTATTCAGAGCTTAAGTTTAGGTTAGGTTTATATATCCCATACGTAAATCAAGTTTATATCAAATGGTGAATTTTACATAACGTTTTTATAATTTTTATTATTAATTAATTTCAGTTTATAACCCATATGTGCATATCTCAGAAAGTATAGAAGCTAAAGTAAATTAAATGCATTATGTTCTCGTTAAAAAACCATCTTATTGAATACAACTAAATAGGGGTAGGTAAAAATTGATCTGAATAGAGATTTTTTTAAGTGCTCTTATGAAGGTATTTAAAGTTTTTTTTGTTTGTAACCAGAGTTGGGATTTTCAAGGTATCTCTTAGTCGATCACTTATTGTTTATCGTTCATTTCTTCGCTTATCCACCTACCTCAGAATTTCTTTCTATTTTGCTCTCATCCCATCCAGTGTCTATCACTTAGTACGACAATGTTTCAAAATATTCCTGAATAATTGATAAGCTGCTGATGCTGATGCTGCTGCTGTTTCTCTTGTCTGGTTTTTAGTCTTGTGTGCTGTTGTTTGTGTGTGTTTGTGTGTGTGTGTCTAGGCATCAAGTCAACATCAACATCAACATTTGTCTTGGGCCGCTGGCAACGCATACACTTCAATTATGTTGTGCGCTTTGTCTGATTGAATTTGTCATACGATATATGTATATACAATTTTTGATTGCGTATACGCCCGGGGGGTTGTCAGACCCACCCTTGCGTCCCTTCATTTGACATCAGTCAGCAAGCCTAATGACTATTGAATATGTTGACAGCCGCCTTGGGAGAGATGCAAACAAAAATTTCTGTGCTGCTGATTTGAAAGGTTTTAAAAGGTTGCGACAGCTTAAAGAATCCTTAAAATGAAACTACTTTGAAGTAAACTTTAATTATCTGGCTAAGCTACAAACACAAATACCCTGCCTTTTTCCCCCTACCCCCTTTTAAATGTCAAACAATCAAAGCCAAAGCGCCAAAGCGAATTCTACGAATGATTGCACATATGCCACGAGCCATATTTTGTACGTGTTATTTTAGCCACTTTTGCCAGTACAAAGTACACGTCAGCGCTAAGCACACACACACACACACTTACACACACACACACACAACCAGTCGCTTTTATAGAACTTTGTTTGGCTGCTTTTAAATTGTACAAAACTGCTTTAGTCGAAGAGACTTGCTTTATATATATCAATACATAAATATATAAACAGATATATCTGTCTCTATCTCTTTCCTCTCTCTCTCTTACACTCCTCCCCTTTCTGTCTGTCTAACAATTTGAGCTGCGGTTCAGGGCTACTTCAATCCATAGAAACCTGGCAAAATTTATGAACGCCATCGCAAAAACTGTCGAAGTGTCAAGAAGTCGAAAATTTGTGAGACACTTGCCACATGCCACTTGCCACTTACCACTTGCTGCAGGTGTGTTCGGCTCTACATGAAATGTGCATTTAACCAGCAACAACAAAAACAACAACAAACAAGTTGCCAACTGCAGTCAACCTTGTCCTTGTCCAAGTAAATGTGCCAAAAATAGCAGCATGTTAAGTACAGTGAAAGCTCCAGCAATGGACAGCTAACTGCAACAAGCTTACACATTAGCTGGACAATTTTTTTATATGCTCAAACTTAATCGCTTGTGTAAATGTTCTTTTGACAGTTTTTTAAGTAGAGTTGAAGTACACCAAATATATAAAAAATCAGTTTTATGTAAGAAAGAAAAAAAAAAAGTTTCTCTTGCCTTTTTTTCTTAGTTTATTAAGCGACTATTTCCTTTAACCCACTATACATAAAACTAACACCCTTCACTATCCACTTTAGTTAGCTTTTACTGTGTTCCGCGCGACGCTTTCAAGTGGGCAGCAAAAAATGTTTTGCCGCTGCGCTCGAAAGTAGGCAACACTCTTTTTTTCTTTTCTTTTTTGCAACGGCCTTGCCATTAAAAGTTAATTATGTGGAAACACTGTCGCACAAAAACACACACAAACACACACTTATATGTGTGTGTCGCATAATCCTCTAGATTAAAGGCGTAGGCAAAGTTTCACATTAGTTTTGCTTTCTTGAAGCTTTCTTCCGCCCTTTCTCGCCCTTGCTGCAATTAAAGTGCCAAAATGGGATTAAGCATACGCTCCATTGTACGCGCATTTAAGGCGCTTATATTCTTGCTGTTGTTGTTGTTTTTTGTTGTTCTTATTATTATTATTTCTTTTGGGCGCGTGCTTTGAGCTGTTTTTTGTGTGCGAGCCAAGTAAAGCGATTTCATTGGCGCCTTTAGGTCCTCAGCAGCATTTTAAATGCGCTACGCATGTTTATACCCTGTAACAATTGGAACTCAATGGGCATGCTCATTGAATATATACATAGCACATAGTTTCGAAATATTGATTGCATTTTACAGTAGCGTAAACAATTTGATTTTCCGTTGAATAAATCTGCGTAATTTAATGAAAAAAAAAAATAAATTTACAGCGCTAGCAAAATCATAAATTAAATAAATAAAATGTCTATTATAATAAACATTTTTAAAATGAATTCTTTTTAGTGCTCTTTATATGCACACTTTCGTTAAAAAGGCCCACTGTAAAATCGATTAACTATAAATACATAAATATATGTTTCAACAACAAAAGCAATTACGGATGCGTGTTTGAAGAGCACCCACTTAATTGAGTTCATTGACATAATTTCCTTTCGGTTCATTTAATGCAATAAAGCTGAGTTCGTCGATTGCTTTAACTATTATTATATGTTATTACTGTTAATAAAAAATGTGTGTTTTTTTTTGTTCTATCAGAAAGCAAAGTTTGGTGATTCCACTTTAGCTATCAAAAAGCGAGGCTGGAAATTTAAATAATTATAGTTGCCTCCATTAAAGAAACAAAGGCGACAAAGCCATTTAAATAAATTATTATTAATTGAACTTAATTAAGATATCGTCGTTCATTATGGAATTCATTCAAACTTAAGTTGCTTAAGATACTTTGTAGTAATTAATGGTTTTGTATTCTTATAAACAACTAACAAAAATCTCCCTTCAAAAATACTATTTAACTATTTCATTTGTCTTTAAAAATACGTTAAATTATCAGCATATTTTTTTATTATTAAAACATAATTGAAAACAAATATATTTTTGTATATTTCTTGCTTTTAAATAACAATGTCATTTTTTTATGAAAACAATTATAAAACTGTTTTCATTTGGTAATCCAAACGTTTGTCATCTGAAAAACTGTGGAAAATTCTGCGGAAAACACAAATGTTTTTCATAGGAAAAACAATGCATTGTCGACAATTTAATTGTATTGCATTTATTAAATCACTTTGGGCAATATTCAGTAAATTTTTCCATACATATTTGCCACAAAAAATTGGCATTAAATTTCTGCTTAATTTTGTGTGAAATGTAAAATCAATTTTAGTTGGAAAACCTGAGGGTTTTCATGTGAAAAACAATAAACATGTATCAAATTCGCGACATGTTAATTTCGTTTGTGAATAAATTTTTGTTATTTATCTTGGGCTTATACGTATTAATTGTTGCCTAGCTGCGATTAAAATTAAATCCATCTTGATTACTTTGCATGACGTGTCACATTTTTTATTTATTATTACGAGCCTAGATATTCGTTTGTTGTTGTTGCTGTTGCTGTTGATGTTGCTGTTGATGACAATATATCAAGCGAGGCATGCCGAGCCGTGTCCTTGAGCTGCTTTAAACTAGTTCAGCTCTGCGTAATGAAAATGCAGCCATGCATAATATAACATGGGGCAAAGGCGGCAGCAGCAACAACAACAACAACAACAACAACAACTTTGTGTTGTTCTTCTTGCTGGTCGTTGCATGTTGCCACAGAATTCTAAGATGCCAGGCACCTCGACAAGAATCTAACTCGCACATGCCACGCCCCCCCCCCCTACCTCCGAAGTCCCTTTGCTGGCTTTTTTGGTCTCAAGTTGCGCCTTTGCGCATAATTATCTTAACTTTTGCTTTGGTTGTTGTTGTTGGTGTTGTTTTTGTTGGTTGCGGCTTTTCAAAGGAGTTCAAAGCGCAGTCGGGCTGGGCAGAAAATGGCCCCAAGTGCTAATTTGCAATCGCTTGAAGTACGTTTACAGTTAGCTCTTGCTGAAGTTTCCTCTCCTCTCCTTTCAGGCTTTCATTAGCCACACGCCAGTGCACACAACAACAACAACAACAACAATAATTAAATAAAACCCTGCGTTCCACGGTAAAAGCTTCAATAGCGAACAGGTTTTCCTTTTTCTCTCTTTAATTTTCACATTTTTTTCATAATTCTTTGCTCTTTTAAACTATTTTTTCTACTCCTCCAAAGTTTACAAACAGAATGCAAAAACTTTTCTCAAGTTAAAAATCTTACAAAAAGTTCGACTGAAAATGACAGCTTGGAAACTGTAAACAACGAAAAAAATATCGACTTAAAAACTTTGTTTTTTGTTTCCATTGCAATTCTTCGAATTGTCCCAATTTTCAAGCTTATGTCATTAATGTTATTAATTTCAAATATTAATTTTTAACATTACCACACTCATATTTAAAGCTTGTCAAGTATTAAATGCAATCAAGCTAACAATTGAATTTTTTTTTAAGTTTCTCAAAGTTTTTCCCTAATTTTCTTTTTAGAAATTTCTTTGACAGCAAACTTTTCCGCTATAAGTAAAAGTAATTTAAGCCCTGGGTGTTCATTGAACAAAGCTTTCACTGTGTACATAGGGAATGAAAAAAAAAAAACAACATGCGTTGCATGCACTTAATTGGCGCACTTGAAGTTGGCGCTGGCCAATGGCCAAAATAGCTCAGCTGGCGCAAAAACAGAACGAAGAACAAGAGAAAGCAATAAAGTTTTGCATAAATGACGAAATAAATGACAGCAAAGCAAAACAACAATAACAACAGGATGAGATGGGGATGGAGTCCTTTGTTCCTTCTGCGCAAAGGGGGGAATTCCTTTGGCTGGGTGTTTAGTGTTTTTGTGTGTGTTTGTCGGGTAGGTTAAATACGTTGTGCACTGAGCTTTGCGGCCCAAGCGCACTGGGAAATATAAAAGCTGACGGTCTCTGCTCGTTGTTGTTGTTGTTGTTGTTGGCTCTTGTTTATTGACTTTATGCGGGGGTGGTGTCGTATAATTTGTTTCTACTTTAACCAAAAACCCACCCCGTGCCACATGCCCCAATGTCCCAATGTCCCGTGCCCCATGTCACAATGCCGCAAGTTGGAAAATTGTGCGCCTCAGCGGCGCTAACAACACACACAAATAAACACGATTGCGTTTCGATGTTATTGTTGTTGCTGCTGTTGCGTATTCGTTTTAGAATACCCTATAATCCAAGCGGGCATTATATGGCTTATCTGTGCTTATTGAAGGTTAAGCGTGGCATAAATCAAGCTAAATTGGTTGCTCATACAGGTGGAGAGGTGGTTTATTTATATACGTTAAGAAAAATACATACTATAATTTATAGAAAATTTATCATGAAAGAAAAAATCTTTGTCTTTGCTTTGCAAGTGTTTTTTTCTAACTATCAGCAAACAAAATACTCTAAAAATGTTGTAATTTTTAATCTTAGCTTTTAGATATGTATATTTTCAAGTTGCCATATTACACTGAAATGAGTATAGGGTATCTACAAGTATATCACATACACTTGCTTCACATAAATAATGTATTCGTAATTCAAACCTTTCGTGCTATTACATATTTTATTTTACAGGGTAACAGCCAGCCCAGCAAATAATATAATTTGATATAGTCTCTGTGGGGCCCGTTTCTTGACAAATACAACAACGAAAATAAACAAAATAAAAAAAAAAAGATTCTTTTTACATTATTCAATGCTGTTTTTTCTTATTGTTGTTGTTGGCTCCGTTATGCAAAAATAACCAAAATGTCCAAAAACAACATTGATGCCGCTTATTGCCATTGGCAAAAATATTGGCAAAACAATTGCCACCAACCGCAAGAGGGCGCTGGGTGCGACGACGGCCGCCTGCCCACACATTGCACTTGAACTTGCCACAGAAACCGCCAAGCAACGTCGTCGCGTCCTCCGCGACGCAGCTCGAATTATATAATGCAAAAACAAAAAAAAAAAAAAAACAAGAAACACACAGCACAAAACGCAAGCAACATAGAAAATAAATAAAACAAATGTAACGACCTTGAGGCGGCAGCAACAACAACAACGCAACAAATTTAAAAATAATTTGCCAAAGAGAACGCGGAAAGCAACGGGATCGAATCAAGAGCAAGAAATGGCGGCCATGCGTTGGCGTTGGCGTCCGCGTCGCAGTCGCCGTCGCAGTCGCCGCTAGCAGCGCCATTGAAATTATGCAAAGAATATGCCGCTGCGTCCAGCAATGTGCCAATGTGTATGCAAATGATTAGTTGCCATCTGACCGACCACCCCCACCCCCCACCCCCCAACTGCATGGCAGAAGCCGCTCGAAAGTTTATTTTTTCACATACAAAAATGTTCAGCTGATGGCACGCATAAAAATTGCAGCCATATTTGCTGTCAGTGTTGTTGCTGTTGTTGTTGTTGCGTGCCTTTTTATAGACGTGTGTGGGCCCAGCCCAGCCCTGACTCCTGTGTTGGATTACGCATACGAAAAGGAACGTCAAGGCAAAGTAAAGGCAAAGGCAAAGGCAAAGCCAAAGGCATGCCAATGCCAATCGATTTGTAGTGTTATGTTGTGCGGTTTAATCGAAAAAACGTGCCTGCAAATAGCTGTTTTCTTTTCACGTCTACGCTTAGCTCATTTGAAAAGTCAGCGAAAAGCTAAGCAAAGACAATAAATGCTGATAAAAAACAATAAAAAAGAGGCATGCGAGTAATGCGAGAACTTGACTTTTCTTGGAATAGAAAGCAAGAACAACAACAACAACGACGACAACAAGAATAATAACACCCACAACACATGTATAGACATTCGTTGTTTGCCCGTCTGTCTGTCTGTCTGTCTATCTGTCTATGCTGCGGGCAAATCCACCACCCAAAATCCCAAGTGAGCTGCTGCCGCTGCCGCCACACAAAGCTGCATTGTAACAAAATTCCGCAACTCACCTGCGCTGCGACGGCGACTGCGACTCCTTTGCTGCTGCTGCTGTTGCCTCTGCTGCTATTCTGAATCAAATTATCGTTTTACAGCACTTAAATTACTGTTGTTTTTGTGTTTTGGCAATTGTTAAAGCTTAATGTTTTATACCGATTTATATATAGTATATATATAAACGTGTGTTTATGCCCTTTTTTTCACTGATTTACACACAACCACGCACACTGACGCTCGCAAACACACGCACACACACACACATTGGCACGCACATGCAGCGGCACATACGCGATTTAACCGTTAGCAATGAGCACAAGGAGCACCGCGCACATCGAGTTCCGAGCAACGACTGTTCTTGGGCCGCTCTGCAGTGGAATATATGTATATATATAAATATATATTAAAACGTAGGAAGCCAGCTACCAGTCGCGTTGAGCGCGCCTGCGCCCTGCACAGCCTGTTTCTTATCACTGAAACCGAACTGTAACTGTCAAACTAACGGAATTTACGCGCTTTTGTGTACGTTTGTTAAATAGTAGCTTATTGATTTTTTTGTTGTTTTTATTTTGACTTACGCGCGATGATATGTTTAAAAATAAAGGCAAAGGGCGGACACGGTTTGTTGGCTAGCGTTCGCAGCGTGCATTACATGTGCCGCACGCGAGCGCAGCAATAAAAAAGTCTACTTTCAGTCAGTAATTGCCACTAATTACACACAACCTCTGTGCAGTCTCTTAGCGTACGCAACTCGACTGCGTTTATAACGCATGCCAGGGCTGCACTGAACGAACGAGCCGAACTGTTAAACTAGTTCACCAACAAGTGCAGTAAGCCTTGCCACCTTGTTAGGTTACTGTATAATGTAACATTCTGCTGTTACTGCTATCACATATTATTCTATATACATATATCTGGTCTAATTGCTTGTGAAAACAATTGAGACTGTTTAGCAACTTATCCGACGGCAAAAATTTTAAAATAATTTAACATAGCAATGCTATGCTATTATGATTTAAATTGAAAAGCGCATCATTAAAAAAAAAACCTAAATTGGATATACAACCTTAAAAAATTTGAAAATAGAAGCAGTGAAAATTGTATGTAAATTGCAATTAAAAAAAATCTCTTTTCTCTCCTGGTATTTAAACTGATTTCTGTTTTATTCGTAATTCATGTAAATAGACTTGGAAATGTGTTTGCCAATTTAATTTAATTAATTGCCTTCACATGTCACCTTTGCACTTTGTATCCAAAGTTATAAGTAAAGCCGAGAAATAAAGTGTCACTTGACATATTACACTTAATTGAAGTTTTCGTAGTTTTTAAATTTTGAAAAGGTAACTAACCGCATTTTTTATATCGATAGATTCAAGTACCAGTACTGCAGGTGGCAATTTTTATCGTTAGGCCCTTAAATCTATCGTCTTAGGCACACTAATCGCTACAGACAGTGTTGAAAGTGGATTAACTTTGTGTGCTCTGCCTATCGACCGGCCACCATAATAAATCGTCGATAGTCTTACAGCCTCTATCGACTAGTACATATTGTTTTTGCTCCGAGCTGGTTTTATTACAACTGTTTTCCTTTCATATTCGCCATCAGGTTGTGCAATTTGTGTGTGTGTTTTCCTTTGCTGTTTAAGGCTTACGTATCCGTTTCGTTGTGCCTGCGGTGTTAGCGTTGCCTGCGTTGTGTTTAAATTGTGCAATACGCAGTTCACAATGCGAGCGCTGCGAAAATCGAAAAAGTCGCATTCGCATTCGCAATCGTGTGTGTGAAAATTCAATACAAATAGCAAAAGCAGGCGACAAAAGCAGCAGCAAAAGTGAAAAATGTGCTTGGTGGAGCATGCAGAAAATAAGCACAAGCTCTTCTCGCCCGCAAACACGCTAAACCAACAACAACAACAACAAAAAACGCGCTCCTCCGCACACGAATCCTGCTCAAAACGCTGCAACACAAACAACACTGGCGTCCTCCAACAACAACAGCAGCAGCAGCAACAACAACAACAACATCATCATCAGCAGAGTCTGCATTGTGACAGCATAACGCCCACATTTAACGCCAAATATAGGCGAAAATGTTTGCTGCTGCTGTCGCTGCTGCTCTTCCACGGCTGCTTCAGCGGCCTGCATAGCGCCAGCGCCTACAACTGCACCACGCATCCGTGCCAGAACGATGGCCAGTGCCTCGACGGTCTGTGCATCTGCGCCGACGGCTGGCAGGGACCCGCCTGCCAGTTCTGTGGCGGCAAAGTGCGGTAAGTGGCGACCGCCCCACCCCCGCGCCTTTCACCCTCTCACCCCCGCGCCTTTCACCCTCTCACCCCCGCTTTTTTTTCGCTCTCGCATCTAGCCAATTTAGTTATCGTTGTCGCCGTATGATTCATGGGAATAACAACGCGCTTGCGTGCGATAGTCGCCCAGGCAATACCCTATGTTTAGCTTAAAGTTGCCTTAGACTAACATTTGGTTTATTTTCATTCAGACAATACAAAAGAGAATGATACCCTATCAGATACCCTGCGACTCTCTCCTAGTTTCATACTAAAAAAATGTTATTCATTAATATAACTTTCATATGTGAAGGCATTTTAGCCGCCCTACCAGACTTCAAACTGCCATAACAAAAAAATTTTTAAAATTTTAATTAAAATTTTTTTTTTCAAAATTTTAAAATCTCAAAATTGTATTTTTAATCGATGGCGGGTGTCATAATTAGTATTAAAAACCAGTTTAAACAAATTTCTGAGGTACTTTATTTTTTGTAAAAAATCACTCGAAAACATTGCAAAATTTTGACATGTAAGCCTCCCAGATCTATAGAAGAGCCGCCCTTCCAGACTTCAAACGGCCATAACTTAGCCAAAACTTAACCGATTTTCATATGTAAAGGCATTTTAGTCATGGATAATCCTCTAGATTGATTCTGTGTTCAAAATTTGTTAATTTAAAAAAAAAAAGATTTTGTTGAATTTTTTTCAAAAATACCATGTACTCCCCCCTTAAGATTTTTGAAAATTTTTTTTTTCAAAATTTTTAAATCTGAAAATTGTATTTTTAATCGATGGTGGGTGTCATAATTAGTATTAAAAACCATTTTAAACAAATTTCTGAGGTACTTTATTTTTTTGTAATTACGGTTCATTACGGTTGCTAGATTTTTAAAAGAATATTGTAAAAGCTCAAATTTGGTAGCTAAGCTTTTCATATTGATTAAAAATATAAATTATAGAATAAGTGTTGCTTTCTTCAGCCTGTTACGTAGTTAGCCAACAAGGCGAATATACCCCAAATTTATACAAATCCATTTTGGACTTGGGTATAAGAAGAACAACAACACAAATCAACGCTAAAATGTATTATTCAATCAGCTTTGCACTCTTTTTGAGGCCGATTTGTGTCAGGCAACGGTTTAGTTTGAGTTGCCGCTGCCCATTCTCGTTAGACGGGTTCCAATCGCTGTCTCCCGTTCACCTTTTCTTATTCTTTCTGTTTCTGTTTCTGTTTCTTGTTCTTTGTTTGTTTGTTTTGTTCTTTTCTGCGCCTTTCCCCATTTTCATTCTTGCCGTTAAATTGTGTGCTTTCTACGCGCTTACGCCCATTTGTGACGCACTCTCTCCCTCTCTCTCTACCCCTTCCATCACCTGTCTCTGCTCTTCTGCTTCCTCTGGCTCTCTCTTGACTCCTCTTTTTTTTCCAATTGGAGTGCTTGCCATAATTACCTGTCGCTTGGCTCTGATTTTCTTTGGCAACTCCGCCAAAAACAACAGCTGAAATTCACCCGAGCGCAACTCAACTTTTATTCTAATCAGCATTTTTGCCAGGCAGGCGCACATCGTAAAGCCAATAAGACGCAATGTTTATGTTGCTTTAATAACGGGTATTTGCTCAACGCGCACTCGATAAGGGCATTCTCTATCTTGACAAGCAACTTATTTAACTTTTAACTCAAGAATGCCCACCGCCCCCAGCCTGTCCCAATGTCGCCTCCCCCCCAGCCAAACACTCAACTCAACTGACTGGCTTTCTGTATGAGTGGTTAGGTTTTTTTTCTATACCCTTGCTCAAAGTTATTATTATTTCATCAGGAAATGCGTTACTCATCGAAAAATAGATCATATATATATTGGTAATGTGGAAACTACAACTTTTGTAAATAGCTTGAGAAACTTAGCCATTTTTATACAAACTTCAATAAAAGCAAAATTGATTACATTATATGATTTAAGTAATTGGCTGATAATAATAAGTAAACTTTTAGAGATTCATTTTTATTATATTATAAATTGAGTTTAAATGCTTTCAAAGCATTTAATATGGTAATTTTATTTTAAGACAATTCAAATTTAACTGTTCAAGATTTGAAGTCTTGGAAGGCATCAATTTAGACATGAAATATGTAATGCTTAAAATCTTACGTCATTACGCCTATTAAATATGCATATTCTTGATTAATATTAAAAGCTGAGTCTATGAAGTCATATTCGTTAATTTTTATGCAAACAAGTCATTCACAAGTCTTGAAACTATTATTAAAAAATTGCCCTGGTTCTCTTTTTTTTTTGTTGCAGGCTGTCCTTCTATAGAAGTTAGCCAGATCAGACCACTATAGCATATTCATATTATACTAACTTTTTTATACAGTCAGAAATCTCACCGATATTGAACTAGTATATAGTATTCTACTTGATTTAATAGTATTTTATGACACCCTGTACTTAGCTGTGTTGCCATAAAGTTAAAATGGGAATATTGCTTTTATGTATTGAATACATTAACATTTTTGTTTATATGCCCATATAAAGCTTACACAAGGTTAAGTTAAAGCCTCCTTTGCCACGCCCTTTACCACTTAGAAACTTACTTATTATCACTTATCGACTTTTACTGTAACACGATAACTTATCTTTTTAAATGTATACAGATTGTTATTACTAGTTGTTATTTAGTTTGTTGAAATAAATTTGAATGCAAAAGCAACGGTCACAAATCAAGAAGTAGTTAACTGATCAAGAAGAGCATTCAATATTCGACTGAAAATCAAACTGTCATGTTTTAGCTTGTCGTAGTTTGTGTCCGCCAAGTTTGCGAGTTGTTTGCGTTGCGTTTTTGCTGTCTCCATTGACCGATTGCTATTGTTGCGATATGAGCGTACACAAGCTGTAAGTATATATAACTAACTATATATGCATATATATAAATATATATATTTAGTTTGACGATTTACAGCTGATATGCCGTAGCCCCATTTTGGCCAGGCTTATCAGCAGTAAAAGGCGTTCGCTTATCACGTTTTCACGGTGCCCCGTCAACCCGTCAACACGTTAGCTGCACCTGTCTCTCTTCATTTTCATATTATATATATAAAAATATATATAATACCACATTCGAATGGAGTTTAACACTGGAATAGACACAATCTTGTTGCCGTATAATGCCTTTACAAAGAACTTGGACTCGTTTCTGCGGGCAAAAAGTTGGTCAACAAGAATTGGGTTAACGTCAATTGCCTGAAGAGTCCCAGAGAGAGAGAATGTATTCACCCAATTGGCTTTTATACTATATTATTTAGACTTTGCTTATGCTTATCATTATTTACTATTTTAATTACTTTATTGACGAGCTTAAATTAGTATTTTATTTTTTATTATTATTATTATTAAAAGCAGGTTATTTATTTCGTTGTTAAGAAAAAATAAAAAAATTGCTTTGTGAAATGAACTAAGCATTATTTATTATTTTGCAAATTAAACTCAACAAACAAAAAATATTTCCATTTGTAACATAAACAAGTTCAATTAGTTTTAACTATTTCAAATTTATTTCATTTCTCTCGCAACTTTAGTTAGTCTTAGCTTGAATCAGTTGCGAATTATAAACGCATACAATATGAAATTTGATTGTTTTTCTTATAAAGTTTATTTTAGGTTTCACTTCTATATCTAAAAAAAAATATGTTGCAAAAAACCAAAGAATTTTGTTCCAAAGTCGAGTAAAAGCTTTGTCATAAGTAAATTTAGTTTTATCTCTTTGCAATATCAACAATTGATTACGGAATCAAAAGTGACTTAACCCAAATGTCAGATTGTTGGAGTAGCTAAAATATTCTATCAGCTACTTAAATATAGTATTTTCTCCAAGTGTATTCACAGCTACAGCTTTTTATCATACACAGATAAATGTTATGTGAAAGCGAACGGGATAAGAAACACCATATCAGCATTATATTAACACGATATCATCACACTGTAAATTTGTATAACTTTTATATGCATATCAGCTAAACTTTCGTAATATGAGACATAATATTTCTTAACTACTTGAATAAATTCTTAAATAGATCTGTTTATCATACCTTTAAAGTTAATTTTTGAATGAAAAATCAATATGCGATACCTAATTTACATAATTAAACTAAACTAAACTGAATTAAAATAAAGGCAGATTGGAAAAAAGCCTCTTTAGACTGTTGTAGAGGGTATTTTATTTAAATTTATAAACTATATTGATTTGAGACTTTAAAGAGTTTTTTGATTGGTATTAAAAGTTGATGTTGAATTTATATTTAATATAGTTTATTATAAAAACATAAATATATATCATATATTTTATAGCTCACATTTACTTTAAGTCTGCAAGGGTATTTAATCTTTTACTTTTGGTATATATTTATATATGGCTATCTATTCTGTTTAAAGTTTAAGCAACATTTGTAAAACGAGACTGGGAAAAAAGTTTTCCGTTTTCCTTTCCCATGTCGACTAATGTGTTGTTTAGTTGCCTTTGCTCTTAGGGGCCACTGTCTGTTAATTGTTTAAACAACGTGCAAGTAAAAAGCAAAGCTTGAACTATATATATGTATGTATACACATATATGTATAAGTTACTAAATATCAATATCTTAGAAAAGAAAGCAGCTATTTTTAAACGGATATGAACGAACTGACTGACAAACTATAATAACAATAGCAAAGAATGGAGGCGGCGGCGGCGGCGGCATTTGCGGTGCTTCTGCTGCTGCACATTCAACGTACACCTCATTGCGCATTCCGCGCAGCTCCCGCTTGCCACATGCCACCAGATTCTCGTTCAATTGAATGAAGCTTGGCTGGCAAATTCAATTATCTTGGCAGCAGCAAAAACAACAACGGCATCCAGCCACAATTTACATATGTAATTGCGGGCCGGAATTGAAGCCAAGTGAGAGATGTTGCATAAACGCATCAAAAGCTGAAAGCTGACGCAATTCGCAATTTTCAAACAAACTCAAACACAAACTCAAATCCTCTTTTTGCAGCATGAACCATCCGATGGGCACCATACACGATGGCTGGGGCAACTATTCGGTGAGCGTCAAGTGCAGTTGGCTAATTGATGCACATCATCAGCACTGGGGTCGCCGGCACAGCTCGAATCCGTCGCGTGTCGGCAATATTCGAATCCATTTGCGCGACTTTGCCACCGAATGCGGCTGGGATCATTTGTATATATACGATGGCGATAGCGTCGATTCCCCGCTACTTGCGGTCTTCAGGTGAGTCCATCCACAGTTACTTCTAAATTAACTATTATCTAATCTATATCTTTGTCTGCCTTCACAGTGGTCTTATGTATCGTGGCAACTTTTCCATACGCCGTGTGCCGCAGGTCATCGCGAGATCGGGCACTGCGTTGCTGCACTTCTTCAGCGATGATGCCTACAACATGTCCGGCTTCAATCTGACGTACAAAATCAACGGATGTCCCACGGATAACGATGGTAAGTTGGCTTGATAAAAGGGCTGAGGTTAGGCAAAAAAAAAAGTTAATAAGAGCTTGTATTTCATATGTTACAAAAAATTGTAGAATTAAAAAGATTACTTGAAACTAATCCATAGAACTTAATTCGTGGAAATTTTTAATCACCTCAGTACTCAATATCCGCTTTAAGTAATCCAAATTTTTTTGATAAATCTTAATTTTTTCAATTTATTTCGTTAATTCGAACGAAACCTTTCAATTCCAATAAGGATTAACCAAAATTCATTTGAATCCTTAAAGATTTCATTAGTTTTTGGTTACCGTTATAATCTTTTAGGTTAATTAGAACAAAAGTCAACAGAAATTTGTATATGCACTAAAAGGTAACAAAAGTTTCTGTAAAGTCCGAAAAATCTTATTTTTTATACATTTAATAATTGTTGAAATGCATTTTTTTTTAGTAATGGCTTTAACAATAAAAACTTTATGAAGTTAACTTCTTATTATTACCTATTTACATAGGAAAATAGATAAAAATAATATAAATATAAATCAGGCATGACTTATATCTACTTCCTTATTAGATTTAATATTCTTTAATTATTTGTTATTTTTTCCATTTCGAGCTATTTATCTAAATGGTCTGTGGAATTTCCAAGTCACATTTGTGATATTGCAATTGAAATGCATAACACGAGGGGCGATAGAGCTTATTGCGCCTCTAAAATGCCACTAAAGATAAGATGCACTCGTCCGTGGGAGGAGAACGTTAAATAAACAATTGCTAAAACGTACAGTAGACAATCGCTAAGTGGAACGTATAGAGTATAGACTTGATTTAAACAGTTGACACAGCGAGAGTGAAGGGAAATTAATAATAAAAAAAGAAAGAAATTTGTATTGAATGCCTTACAAGCTGAAGAAATTGTAGATATTTATAATATTATTATTCAAGATGTTTTAAAAATATTCGAATTGAAAAGAATAGACTAGCCATATAATATAAATATGTAGCATATTAATCTAAAAAGCTTAATAAACAATAAAAAATAGTTTAATCCATTAACCTAATTCTAAACAATTATAGAAAAGTTTGATTTGAAGTTGCTAACCAAGGCTTATGGGAGTTCTAGTTAATGTGTATTTACTGTACAATGATAAGCGCATATATGATTCATAATTGACTGCCAGGCTTTTTTAATATACATTTTTTGCTTACCACTTTGTATAACACTTAAACTTAAACTGTTTTTCCTATTACCATACAGATGTGGATTGTTCCGGCCATGGGACGTGCAGCGATGGCGACTGTCTGTGTGATCCCATGTACCGAGGCGAGGCCTGCAACGTGGCCGCCTGTCCGAACAGCTGCAGCGAGCAGCGCGGCCACGGCATATGCAAACTGGACCAGGAGCGGTAAAATATATATATACATATAAAAACACCCAAATTTAAACTAAACCAAATTGACTTTTCTTGTTTAGTTGCGAATGTAATGAAGGCTATGGCGGCGACGATTGTGGGCAGCTGAGGGCGCACGGCGTTTGGAGCACGGTGCAACCGAAGCACTCGGTGGCGCCGGCGGGCAGCGCATCGCATGGCGCCGCCGTCTGGCGCGACACGCTTCACATCATTGGCGGCGAATCGTATGGGCGTGGCGAGCTAATGAGCACCTACGACTTCAATGGCAACGTCTGGGAGACTATGCATCTGGAGGATGGCAGCGTTGCGCCCGAGAAACGTTACGGCGCCTCCACGGTGATGTACGGCGATAAGATATTCTTGTACGGCGGCGTTGTCAAGGGCCAAGGCATCACCAACGAACTGTGGGCCTTCGATGTGTCCGCCAAGACGTGGGAGAACATCACGGTGCGCACGGAGGCATGCAACAGCAGCTATGCGATGTGCGGACCGCTGCACGTGGCGGGACAGACGGCGACGCTGGTGCCCGGATTCGGGGACAAGAACAACTATCAGTATATGGTGGTGATATTCGGGCATTCGCCACAGTACGGCTACCTCAATACGGTGCAGGAGTTCAACTTTGGCACGCGCGAATGGAAGATCGTCCAGACGTACGGCTATGTGGTCAAGGGCGGCTACGGCCACAGTGCTGCCTACGATCTGCTGACGGAAAAGGTTTACGTTTACGGCGGCATTGTATCGGAGAGCGATGCCAGCCAAGTTTTGAGCTCACGCCTGTACGCCTACGAGCCCTCGACGCGCATCTGGACGCTGCTGACGTCGGCGTTTAGTGCCCGTTTGCTGCACACCGCGAACTTTGTGAATCCTGGCCTGATGATGGTCTTTGGCGGCAACACGCACAACGACACCTCGCAGAGCTACGGCGCCAAGTGCTATAGCCAGGAGCTGCTCATCTACGATGTGTACTGTGATTCATGGCACATGCATCAGATGCCCGCCCATCTCCAGGCGGATCTCGCACGCTTCGGCCACAGTTCTGTCGTATTCGAGGATGCTCTGTACATTTACGGCGGCTTCGATGGCCAGCTGCTGAACGACATGCTGCGCTTCGAGGCCGGCCAATGCAGCTACTACACCAAGCAGGAGAAATGCACCAGCGCCCGGCCGGGCGTCAAGTGCATCTGGGATGTGCAGCTGATGCGTTGCGTCAACATAATGCGCGTGCAACGTTCGGCAATTTATGGTCGCGAGCAGTACGACTATGTGGCGTGTCCGTCGAAGAGTCGCATCACCATGACCTCGGAGCACTTGCATCATGTGCAGCGCTGCCAGGAGCTGAACAGCTGTCAGTCGTGCGTCTCGACCGCCTTCGGCTGCACTTATTGCGGCAACGGGGTGTGCAGCAAGGAACGTTGCCGCGAAACCACCTCGATGGCATCCATTTTGTATGCAGACTCCTCGACGGCCACACACCAGCTGGGCCACCAACAACATCAGGCGTTGATGCCTGTGACGCCGCCGCTGAACGCCAAGCGACTGGAGAGCTGCCCCGCCGCCGAGGACAATCTGGTGCAGTCGCTGTGCGAGCAGCTGCACAGCTGCCGCGCCTGCATGGCGAACGCGGCCTGCAAATGGGATGCGGAACCGAATCGTTGTCGCAGCCACATCTCCGGCTCGGGCGCGCCCTTCAATCGCACCAGCCACGACGACAGCCTGTGCCGGCCGACGTGCGCGGCCCAAACCAATTGCCACAACTGCACCGAGGACGAGTGCATCTGGTGCCAGAATGAACAGCGCTGCGTCGATCGGAATGCGTACACGGCCAGCTTTCCATATGGGCAGTGCCGCGAGTGGACCACGTTCACCTCGAAGTGTCGCTCGGCGCCGCTGAACGCGTTGAGCGTGGGCGGCACGACGGCCCTGTCGAGTGCCCAGTGCGGCTTTTATAATAGCTGCCAGCAGTGCTTGGATGATCCGGCGTGCGGCTGGTGCGACAACGGCCTCAACACCGGGCTGGGCAAGTGCGTTGTTGGCGGCGCGTTGTCGCCGTACGATCAGAGCGAGTGCGCCTTGAAGCACTGGTTCTTTACGTCCTGTCCGCGCTGCAATTGCAATGGTCACTCCTATTGCAATGATCAGCAGCACTGCGAGCAGCCGTGCAATAATCTAACGATTGGTGCACACTGCGAAAAATGCCGCACTGGCTACTGGGGCAATGCGATCAATGGCGGCGAATGCCAGCGCTGCGAGTGCAACAACCAGGGTGACTATTGTCATCCGGATACGGGCAAATGCTATTGCAATACGAAGGGCATTGTCGGTGATCATTGCGAGAAATGCGATTCACAGAATCATTATATTGGCGATCCGTTGCGCGGCTCCTGCTACTACGAGCTGACGATTGACTATCAGTTCACGTTCAATCTGTCCAAGAAGGAGGATCGCCATTTTACCCAAATCAATTTTCGTAATTCGCCAGCGAAACCCGAAATCGATGCCGACTTTACGATCACGTGCAGTGTGCCGGCCAAAATGGACATTTCGGTGAAGCGCGCCGGTTCGCCGGAACGCCTCATTTTGGTGGGCATCAACTGTTCGACGTTCCGGCATCGTTTCCCCAAAACCGAATACGATTTCGGTCATTCGCCAAATGACAACAGCTCACGGACAACGTTCTATGTGTTTGTGCATGATTTTCAGCCGCCCATTTGGATACAGATCGCCTTCTCGCAGTATCCCAAGCTCAATTTACAGCAGTTCTTTATTACCTTCTCCTCCTGCTTTCTGCTGCTTCTACTCATGGCCGCCGTACTGTGGAAGATCAAGCAGAAGTACGACATGTTCCGGCGCCGACAGCGTCTCTTTGTCGAAATGGAACAAATGGCCAGTCGACCATTCTCACAGGTAATCACAATCATTTAATATATATAAATACAAGTAATTTATTCCCTTTGTCTTTCCCTGCAGGTATTGGTTGACATTGAAACACGTGATACAATCGATTTGAGCCTAACGCTGGAGGGCGTCAGCAACATGTCCAAGAAACGCAAGAAGGTGAAGCTTTACATATATCTATTTAGTTATATTTATATATAATAATTGTCTGTCTCTTTATTCACAGGAGTGCCCCAGTCCCATTGCCTTGGAGCCCTGCAATGGCAATCGAGCCGCAGTGCTCTCGCTTCTAGTCCGACTGCCCACGGGTGCGTAAGGCTTTTATTTAAACCCAGCAAAAGCAATTGCCATAAAATAATATATTAATCTTACTTTTATATAAACTTGATATACAACTGTCTGTACATATAGGAAGAGCTTTTATGTAAATCCATGATCCAATTTATAACTCCTTCAGTTCTTTTTTCTTTTTGTTTTATGTCTGAAACTCGTATTAATTTTTTTTAAATATGCTCATTTCGGATTGGACATAAATTTTACTGAACGTTTTTAGAGCTGAATTCAAGTTAGTGAATATAGGTTCGGATAAAAGCTTCGAGCGGATTTATTGAAAGCGAATTTTATAGAAAAGTTCCGCATTCATTTCTCATCATTAATATTAATTATTTAATTTATTTTGTGTGCTCTTAAAATCAAAATCACCTTTGACAAAGCGGAATCCGTTCATCTTATAACCTTAGTACGACACTTTTAAGCTGGAATAAAGCAAGGCGTTCAGATTTAATTTATTCCTTATTCAAATTTGCGAAGAAACTTTACTAGGTATTTAATAAAAATGTGGCTTATATATCGTTGCGCGAAAAACATACATTTAATCTATAAATGAATTTAAACCCAGAGCAGCAACATTTTACAACAGCATCATAACATAATTTATGTAAATACAATTTAAAGTAACTAATCAATGTTTTCTCTGTATTTTCATAGGTGGTCTAGCGCAAGCGCCTGCCGGTCAGTCGGCGGGACTGGCCGTGGCCAGCGCTCTAGTCACGCTGGGCAATCCACGGCGGCCGTCGATCGAGACGCATCCGAAGGAGCCGAAATCGAAGCGGAAGCAGAGCCAACATCCCGACAGTTGTACATAATGAGAAATACACAGTTTACACACAATAATGCTTATGATGATGATGATGATGATGATGATAGTGTGTACAATTTAGTGAATAGAAACCTAGCTTATATGCTCCACATTTTCTTTAACTATTTAACATAAACAAACACAAACAAACACACACACACACAATCTACACACATACGCGCAGCTAGCAAGTTGATAATCCGCAGTTATTACTACTTTAATGCAATTAGTCTAAATGCCCTTTAAAGCGAGCGATGCAAATAATAATATTTATAATAATAATTAATATAATTGAAACGATTATTAATAATAACGATAATTTTTAGCAAAAAGGACATATTTATATACGAGTTATATACAATTTGATATAGTTGATAGGATCGTCTAGCGTTGCAAATAGTTGTAAATGTTTTATTTATTATTTATACCGCGATATGTAAAACTAACAATAACAACAATTTTATATATATATGTATTTATACACATGCATATGTATATACATATATATACACATAGCTTAAGCGTGTTGTTAGAATTTATGTTTGCTGCCCAAAATAGTTTTCCTTAAGTTTTGCCCAAAAAAACAACAAAAAAAAACAACAACAAAAGACATTTAATTCATTTTTTAGCGAAGCAAAAAACAGTCAGGAAGAAAAAGTAAAAGTGATCTTTATAACAGAACAAACGCGTGGAAATGCTTTAAATAAAAGCTAAATACTGTGTTCATACATAATGGATAAAAATTAATAATACTAAAAACAAAAACACATAAGAAATTTAAAGTATTTTGTTTCTATGCAAATATTTACAACAAAGAGCAAAGAACGAACAAGAACAAAACAAATGTCTGTAAATATATAACATACATAAATATATATATATATATATATATATTATACGTAAATTATGCAGGCTATATACAATTATATATATATGAGTATGTATATATATATATAAATATATAGAGAGCGAAAAATGCGCCCAAAACAAATCAGATATATAATTTAGTTTATTAAATGCAACAAATTTAAATGAAAACCAATTTCTGTTAATTAGAACAAACAAAAACGAAAACAAACTCAAACTCAAACTAAGCCTAAGGTTTCCACTTGGATAACAAAAATTTGAACAACAACAACCACAAATTGAATGCACTTTGTAACTAGAAAGACAACAGTTGAAAAACAGAATCAAAAGGCACTTGTCACCCACTTTTAAAACCAATATATATCTATATACATTTATATATATAAAGTACTATATAGAAAACCTAAAGCTCTTCGGATGTTGTTACAATAATATTATTATTAACTCGGCAGCTCAATGTCAAACTCAAAAGCAACTCATATAAAAAACAAACATTTTGAAATGCGAATTTTGTTTTTAATTTTCGTACTTGCCAGCCAGTAGTCCTACCTTCGTCCTTTATCCCTTGCCCTCTAACACACAAACACACAGAGCGTATTGTAAAGTTAATAAATTTAAAAAAAAAACTCAATTCAAGACTTGTTTGTTCACCTAGAGAGTTTTAACAAATTATTTCTTTAACAACAACAACACAAAACCTAGATAAAAGTCATTAATAAATATATATATTATATATATATTTATTTATTATAAACGAAATAAAACACTGAACAAAATGATGCAATGCCGAGGCCCTTTTTTATAATCGAATGCAAATGGGTTTCTTTTTCAGCCGGGCGTGTGCTCAACTCGTTAGCATCGTTTTGATATCGACCGACTCGGCGACAGCGATCGCAGCTGCTGCTATTAAAAAAAGTGACACAGAACTTTCACTTTCACCCGCCGCAGACGTCACACGGTTTGCCAGCCGGCAGCTGGAACAGGGGGCGTGGCATGCGCCTCCGAGGCAAGTCAACGGAATTAGGCTTGAATTAAGGTAGCTTCGTGTATGGATCGAGCGGACTTACCTTAAGGTATGTCTACGAATTTAAGGAATGTTTTAAATAATAAACTTAGGTATTATTAATGATAATAATAATAATAATAATAATAATAATAAATATATATGTCGCTTAAATCTGATAAGTTTACATACATAAAGCTTGGTTCCCTATTTATAGCCTGATTTTTTAAATAGCGGCGTAGAAAATTTATATGGAGAATTATAAAGTTAATAAGTCTCATCATTAAAGAGATGTTAGGATCGCATTTTCTGAATGTATTTCTATCCAGTAAAGGGGTTGCCAAAGATAATATTAAAATAAATTTTTTTTAAAGTTTCCCATCATTAATTTAAGTATTTTAGAAATTATTAAAATATTATTATTAATTAAAATATTAAAAGTTTCTTACAAGTTCAAATAAAAAGGGCAATAAAATATTCATTGAATTGCCCGAAGTCTCAACCCGGATCTTTATGGTATAGTTGCTTTAATTAATGGTTTACTTACATAAATCATAAACCTGAAACTTGGTAACTTGCCAAAAGTAAGAAAAATTTATTAAATATTTTTTTTGATTTTATTTTTTCTTCAAGAAAATATTTTTAAATATATATTAATTAAATTAAAGTTATTAAAAAAATTGTTTTGATTTTATTTTCTCTAAAAAAAATATTTTAAATATAAATAAATTAAATCAATTAAAATATATTATTTCATAAGGTTATATAATAATGTAGCCAAACTTTATAACCTCGCTAATATACCCCTGAAAACATTACAAAAATACGCTACGCATTTGTAAAGACCTGGCCAAAAACTGCGTACAGTATCATTAAATAAACTCTTTTCATGGCTTTTTCCTCTGCACACACATTTGAGCTTCTCTTCTTCTTCGTCTTCTTTTGGTAACTTTTTGGCCGCAGTCGTCGCATCATCTTGAGACGGAACTAAAAACGCTGCACTTAATTTAATGATGGCCAACAGGGCCGGAGGAGAGAAACGAGAAGAGAGAGAAGTTGCTTTTATTAATGAAATTAAAGAAGAAAGTCATTGAAATATGGCAAAAGCGTGCGAAACAGCAACGAAGCGGAAGACACCTAAATATAAAATAAAAATATGTTTTGACATATCATCACAAAAAGTCAACAACAAAAGCCAACTTGCGGTGATAAATCAATGCCCTTGGCTAAGGCTGCGTCTCAAATATATATCCGCAACTGCAGACGTCACACTGACTCAGCCAAGCTCAGAAGGGGGAGGGGGGGAACGGGTGGGCAATTCAACATTAATCGGGTTTAACCCGCGGCCAAAGCTAATGCCAACTTGCGAAGGCTATCACGCACTAGGTTAAGCGGGGCCCATAGCAATTACTTTAACTGAACTCTATGAATCAAGCCAAAGAATGCGCACTTAGCGAAAAGAAAACAACTCTACTAAATTCTATTAGATTAAATATTGAAGAAAAAAGAGTTTCTAAAGTTGAAATTAATAAATGTAATAATATTGATACATAAAGATGGAGGTATTTTTAACTTCGTAATTGCAGTTGCATAATAAATATGAAAAAATTAAGAAGGGTAGAAAACACATCCCATAAAAATTTCAATACTTCTATGTTTTTTTTAAAGATTTTTTTAAGATAGCGCAGTTAAATCTTCAGAGCTTCAAGTTCTGGATGAAAAAATCTTTGTTAAAAAAATTTTGTTCTTAATTTATTTATATTTTATATTTATTATATTTGATTTATAAAAATGTTTTATTTAATTTATGGATGCAATTATAAATGAATTTCCTTGACATCAAGTTAAAACCTAACTTATAAATGGATACTCAAAAATAGTTGTGTATTTCTCTTTTTAATTATAGTTTATTTTTTAATACATTAGACTTTTTTAAATATGTTATTTGAGCTTGTAAAAATGAGCTTTACGATTGACCAAATTTGCTATTCAAAATTCTTTAATTTACATTTCATTATATACATCTCTTTTGTTTTTGTTCTTTATTTTTTTTATTTGCATTTTCCAGTCTAATTTAAATCCACTATTTAAGTATTTTTTTAATGTTTTTGAACTAAATGATTAATCGCATTTATATAAAATATTTCAATTGTGAACTATTTTTTAATAAATTCAGGAAAACTTGGTGATAACAGAATGTTGGGCTTTGATAATATTTTAAATAAGTTAAACCTAATTTGAAATAAATTATTCGTTTATCTTTTTTTTTAGATTAAGCGCGGTGGGGCGTGCAATTGGAACAGCGAGCAATGAGTGGACGCACCTCGAAGGTCTAGCGACCCGTTTCGAAAAAATACCCAGCAAACGAAAAAGTGTCGAAAGCAAAACTTCAAAAAAAAAAAACAAATATCAAAAAAAAAACCGTATTGAAATGCGTCAGTTGTGAGTTTTTAGTTGAAATTCGTGTGCAACATGTTCGGATCGAACGCGGGCCAGGCCAAGTTGGCCAACTAGCTGGGCCAACTAGCAAGAAATGAGCGACGACTTCGCTTTTAACGGCTCAAATGAGCTGCGTTCGCCGTTGAAGTCGCACGCGAATTTTTTGAAAATAAATTGCCAGCCAGCGAAAATACGTTACGAGAGAGTTTTTTGTGTTCGTCGTCGTAGAAATTCAAAGTGAAAATCAAATTTTAACTGTGTGTGTGCGCTTGTGTGTGTATGTGTGAGTGAAATTGTGAAAATCGCAAATTAAAGCCCAGCGCCTAAATAGAAAAAAAAAAACAAAGCCAAAGCCAAGTGCACTTGGATTAAAGCACCAGCTGAAAGAGGCGCTTGGCCTATTCGAATATCTGTATATATATATATAAAGATATATATATCTGGTAGACATAATTTCACTTTTTATTGGATTAGCCGCTCGTTGATTGGATCCGCCGTGAACAGGTTTGTTGAGCAATGTCTTTGTCCACCCGATCTTAAATCACAGCGCTCTTAACTGAAATCGAAACTGGGTTTTTTATTATTAATGTTTATTGTGGAACTCGTAAACATGCCAATCTTTGAGCCACAGTTCAATCGATAACCAAATATGAAAACTTCAAGGCAACCTTTTGGCATTTGACGCGTTCTAATTTATAAAAAAAAACAAACACGTTGTGTTCATAACTTATATTTGCCTAAAACAAACAATATACGCCTATGAAATTTAAATAAAGACTAAACACGAGGGCTGTTTAAGTTATTTAATTGTGATGACTCAACTGTTCAGTTAATAAATATAAAGTTTTAATAAGGTTAAAAAATAGATTGGTTTTCATTGCTGGTATCCCATTTTGTTAAATGCCTTTTAAGTTGACAACTTTAACCTTACTACAAAAATCTTGCACGTAATAAAAATATGAAATATGTAGAAAAAAAAATTAAATACAAAAGTTAAGTAAATTAAAAATCATACATTTCTTTACTATCAAAATAACAAATTCTTAAAGTTTTATTAATGTCTACCCAATAATGACTTTTTCTTTTACCTTACCAATTAATTAGTATTTATAAAAAAATTCTTTTCTTTAAATAATTAACTTTAAATATATAAAATTTAAATTTAATTTAATTATCTATGTTAATTTAAAATTTCTCTGATAATAACCTAAAACAATTATATAAAAGCACCAATTAAAGTTTCTTAATTTTTTTCTATCATAAAATCTTTAATTGTTTTCTAGCACAAGCAAAAAAAGATGCTAAAAATTCTTTTGTAATTAAAAATAATTCATAAATAAATATTTTGTTTGCTAACTAAACTTTGTAGGTCAAACCAAATTCAATATAAATAAGCTTTAATAAGTAGATTAAAGTTTACTTTTAATTGAGGTATTTCTAGAAAAAGTTTCTCAGATTTCACAAAATTGATATTCCCAAAAAGTTTTCAACTTATTATCTAAAATTTCATTTTTTTCCAACGTTATCAATACAAATAACTCCACTTTTTGAGATGACATCATAATTGAAAAAAAAAATAATAAGCCAAATAGGCTTATTACCCAATAAAAAAAAATAAACAAACATTGTAAATGGGCGCAGCGTAAAAAAAAGGCCAAGCGAGCGATACGGACAATTTCAACTGTGCCCAAAAAAAAAAAAAATAAATAAAAATAAACCAAAAAAAAAAACACTACTATGCTTTAACTGCGCATAAAAGCCCAGCGAAGCACCGTTAGACCAGACCAAGTTAAAGCTGGCACATTTCGCAAGTGAGTGCACACGCAATAATAACTGTAGCAGAAAACTGTGCAAAAAAAAAAAAGAAGAGAGAAATAACCAAAACATAAAAGTCCAAAGAAAAGCGCCGAAAATCAAGCCATGAGTCAGCTTTGGTAGAGCCGTCAAATTGGAACGGACTTAAAAGCCACACACACACACACACACTAAGAGGGCCTAAACGTGGGCATATTTGGCCAGTCAAATAGTTGGGATTACATTTCTGTCAGTGCTCAGATTCTTGGGCGGCAAATGCATAATGTGGACTGACATGTGACCCCGTTGTGGCAATCGTTAAGGTTTACAGTCTACTAACTGTCACACGCTGTTAGCCAGGCCAAGCATATTATGGCAGGGTCAAAACAGCTCTTCAATGGCAAACAGCGTAGCTTAACCAGGTTTGGGTTTTTGGCCATGGTGAAATCTTTGGATCTGTGCAAATTGGCGACGGCACTTGTCAAGTTCAAGTTGGGCTTGGTGCGGCGTGAAATTTGTTAGCCGTAGTGAAAATATATTGCAGGTGAACTGCTGTCGCCTGCTGGCCTGCTTTTGCAGAACCTTGCAAAAGCCACCCAAAAAAAAAAAAAAAAAAAAAAACTTGACTTGAAAAACTAGCGTTAAAAATTTTTTGTGTACACTTTTTTTGTGGTTCCGTGTTAAAAAAGAAGTTGTTGTTGTTGTTAAAGTTGTTGTTTTTGTGCCTGCCACATCTTTTCCAGCCCAAAACTTATAAAACCAAAAAAAAAGCGCCTAACAAAACAAAAGACTTAGGCAACGAACTCTTTTCCTATTTTATTTTATTGACCGATCAGCTGTTTGACCAGCCGCTGTGGCCATTTAATTGGAGAAAATACCTCAGCTGGGGCGACGACGTCGTTTTCAATGGACCGGAAAACGTACGAAAAAAAAAGTGAATTTCAACAGTGCTGGCAAAAATGTTGTGCACGCTGCCCGCAATTGAAGTTTGTTGCTGCTGCCAAAGTGAAAGCGCAGCAACGTCAACGGCGCAGATTAATCACTCGACAGCAGCAACAGCAACAGCAACAACAGAAATAGCAACAACAACAGCTGCTAAATGTGTGTGTTGAGAAGAGTCGAAAATGTGCAGACAATGGCTGCAGCCCGTGACCCGAAATGTGCTCGTAACCTTTACGGCCGGACGAGGGGACGGGGGAGTTGGAAGGAGATCTTCCGCCTATTGCGCAACTAATGTAGTTTTTGTTTTTATTACACATATTTTGAATGAATTCTTTTTAGATATGCAAGCAGAGTCTAGTGAAAGTATTTGTTTGGTTTTGGTTTTGTTGAATTTGAATATATGAATATGAGTTTCAGTTTGAGTTTGAGTTTGAGTTTCTTCTCATGCCCGGTTTCGGTCTCATAAGCGCAGCGCCAGCGTGTGACGTCAAACGTGACAAAGCGTCGCGCTGGCCACACACACACACACACTTACACACACACACACACTTACCCAGCGCACTTAATTTGAACTCTCTTTTTTTTTTTTGTTGTTTTGCAGCTGCTGCCACAAAACAGGAAATCTTTTTGGCAACACTTTTTTGTTGGTTTTGAATGCCTGCGCCTCAAAATGCCGCCACATTTTGAACAACGTTGGCTGAAGCTCTTCACGTGCCGCCTGCTGCTGCTGCTGCCGCTGCTGCTGCTGCTGCTCTCGCTGCAAGCTGCGGACGCCAAGCGCCCCAATGGTAAGTAGAACGGGATGGGGGCGTGGCCAGGACAAGGGCCCGCTTACATGCTGCAGAGTCAATGACTTCTTGCTGTTACTTTTTCGAGAGGGTATTTCAATAATTTTATTGAATATGTAACAAAAAGCAAAAAATCTGCAAAGGCTTAAATTTTATGTCTTTCTTATAGGCATTAAGGGTTGGGGTAATATTCTGGTAAATACTCTCTCTGAATGTAAATATTCTAAAAATCATCTTAATTAGATCAGCATACTATATGATATTTTATATCAGTAAAACAATAAAATTGTGAATATTTTTTATACAATAAAATAAAAAAAAAATTAAAAAAATAAAATAGTGAATATAATAGGGAAGAACATAATCTAAAAATAATAAAAATAAATTATAAAAATAAAATAAATAAAATCAATAATATAATTTAAATTTTATTAAGAATATTAAATATAAAATAGTAAAATTAGTAGGGAATCATATTATTCAATATAATAAAAATAAATTATAAAAATATAATAAATATTAAATGCATATAATGAATAATATAATATGTTATTCAATATATTCTATTCTAACTAAATAACTAAAATTTTTGCTTTATGCTTATTTAAACAATTAACATTTTGGCAAAGTATGAAAAGTATATTGTGAGAATGAATTCACGATATTAATTCTAAGTTCAAGTTCCTTTTAGTTGCTTACATAAATCAATACATAGATATATATAGAAGATATTAAAACAATTTCTTAAAAATACTCCTCTTAATTAAATATCTCTAAGTAAAGAAATAAATTCAAATTTTTATAGAGTATTTAAGAATCCGCGTCGTGTTAAAATAACGCCACATTTCACATTCTTGTTTCTTGTGTATTTTGTCTTGTTTTTTTTTCTTTGCTTGTTTTTTTTTTTTTTGCCAGTCAATGAACCCCTTTCGGTCGTATGTGGAGCAAGTTAGAGACTTGCCGCTCGCTCGTTAAAAGCCAATTGCAATTGCGAAATGCAAGCAACGGACAGCGAGCGGCGATCAGCGAGCGGCAATTAGCGTGCTGGAAAATTCGTGTAGAACTCGGGCGCTTAAAATAAATATGGCACGGCATCATTAAAAAGCGCTTAGCTGGGGCCACACTGCGAGCACGAACTTGAAAACCGTTACACTGTGCGACTGTGTGTCAGTCGGTCATATGTATACTGGCCCGTAGTGCCGGTCCGGGGCGATAGGGGGCGCTGTTTTGTTGTCTAGGTGGCTTTTGTTTTCGTTTTCGTTACGCTTCGAACGAAAGACTTAGGCGACAAACTTGATTTCGCCAAGTAGAATAAATCACGTTTCTCGCTATTTCAATGTTATTTTCTTTTAATTGGTTTTTGTTTTTGTTTTCATTCATGCGACGCGACATTCGATCGACATTAATACTGAAAGAGAGACAACACGAGGTGCTGCCAAAAAAATAAAAAAATAACATACAGAAACTTTCATTTAATTTCTGGTGAAAAGAGCCAAAAAAAAAAAACATGGTAAAAATTCAGCAATTAACATAGCAGTGAAAATGCAAGCCGGATGCGTGTATGACAATCAAATAATTTGCTTGTAAGCGCTTTTGTTGGATGATGCACTACAAGGCAGGCTTTACTGTAGAAGAAATTTAGTTTGGCCAAAAGATAAAATTAATATGAGAAGAGTTGAAGTTGAGGTAAATGAGAGTTAATCTTATACAGAGTTAACGTTGCTGTTTAGAGGGAAAGGTTCGCTGTGGAGACAAAATTATACTATTAGAAATAAGGTACAAGACAGCTTATCTAGTGTAGCCCTTGTGTTTGTAAGGGAGAATACATTTTATGGCATACTTAAATAATTTAAAGGCCCTTAGAAACATGTGACAGAAAAAAAACCTTTATGTTATTGTTAAAAGTAGTGGCTATAATTATAAATTATAAAGCTTTGTTTTGGTTTTTTGGCTATTATATAAGCCTGCCTGGGATTCGAATCCAGCATGCTTAGGCAGTTAGTCAACTCATCTTCCAAGTACTGCAAGCATATTTATTTATTACTCATATTTACAATAGTTAAGGCTAGTTTAACTTAGCTGAATATTTATTATAATTACTTTACTCTTGATTCAAAATTACTTTATCTTGCATAGCTTACGATAATATGAAAATGCTTTAATAATTGCTCAGACAAATTATCTACCAAGGATAAAATAAATATAAATAAATATTTTTATTTATTGAAGGGTAAAAGCTTTGCTTTACCATCCTTAGACTGAGACCTCAATTCTAGCCAAAAATAAGAACTAAGCCTTATTTTGCTAATTAAGTTAGTTTAATTCACGAATAGATTTTCTATAATTTCTGTTTTAATTTTTTGTTCCCATTGAAAGGCATTTTTGCACTACGTTTCATATTTGAATCTCAGGCTAGGCTTTAAATATGCCTTATACAGGGAATAAATTTGAATCTAAGCTTGTCTTAGCTGATGCCATAAGAAGCTAGCTTTATTTAACATACAGTTAAATTTATGAATATAACTAAAAACTTTACTAAAAATTAAAAAAGAATATTATAAAATAAATATTTAAAGCAACTCAAAGCAAGACTTCAAACAGAAATTAATAAGTAAATAATAAATGGGTTATTTTACACAAGAAATGCTGAGAACATATAATTTATGATATTACTTACATAACGTTGGAAAAACGGAACCCTTTTTTTTAAGTAATTTTGATCAGTTAAAATTAGAAATACAAACTACTTATTGTAAACTATTAAAGAAGGCTTTATTTTGTAGATTGCTAATCTACTTTCTTTAGACTTAAACACTTTCTTTCCTTGACTAGCTCAAAGTTGCATAGATTTTTTTTTTCTGGCCCAGCTTGGTTTAAGCCAAGTTGCGGCTCAATTGCGATTGCAATTGCAGTTGGAATAATGTAATTGCATTAGTGAATGCATTACGTGGTCGGGCAATGGACAGACCACAATAGACCAGACCAGACCAGGCTGAAACTCAGCGAGCGCGTCGCCGACTTTTACGAAATGCCAAAAAGCAGCGTTGCGTGCAGGCCAAGGAGGAAAGGAGGAAAAGGGGGAGGGGGAAAAATTAGCTGCAAGGAGGGGGGGGGGGGGGTGATTTTTTGTGTATGATGTGCCACAATTACATAAGCGACAGACAATGACTGTGCCTTATGCAGAATGCTCAGAGCTCAAAGCATCCCAAAGCAACTGGCGTTAATGGTTCGTTCGGGCCATTTCAGTAAATTGCGCATACGCCGCGTTGGACGAGCGCAGCACGCGCGCGCTCGCGAATGCGCATACAAAGCGATAAATGTTGGCCCTGAGACAGCAGCGAATAACACAAGAAACAACGATTGACAACTGGCAACAAAAACAACGAGCTACAATTTAAGCAGCCAAATCGCCGCTGGCAGCTGCCATTTGTACAATTTTTTTATTCCTATTTTTATTTTTATTTTTAATTTCAATTCGATGTCGATGTTCGTTGTTGACTGCTCGCTGTTTGTTGTTGTTGTTGTTGATATACCCTGTGCCAATTAAACAGGGTGATTAGGGGGTTAAGTGAATTTGGCTGAACAATAAATGCACTTATACTTATTTATTTATGATGATTTATACCAAGTCCATTAGATTTTGATTTTGCTCAAAAACTCTCTCCTAAAATCCAGTTCACTTTATACATTTTTTGCAAGTTAGCTTATTTAATATTATATGTATAAATTATCAATTTTAATTATTAAAAAAAAAATATATAAAATATATAAAAAAAAAATAAAATATTCAGTCATTTTATATAGAGATTTTATTTAAAGCAGGAACTCCGGCTCAAAACGCCATTAAAAATAAAATCTAAGGAGACTAAAATTATTTCAGATTGAACTACAGACAATTTTGATCACATAATTTCTAAAAAAAATGTTAACATTAAACAAAAACTCCCTTATGAATATATATCAATCAAATGAATGAATAAATAAATAATATATTTAACATTTTTTAAAGCATATTTACAATATTGCTCACAATGCAATATTTCTCAGTTTTTATATGATTTTTACAGAAAAAATTGAACATTTTCAAAGGTGCTTTTAATGGCGTTTTTTCTTTAGATTTTACAAAACATATTTTAAAAATTGGTTTTATTAATTTTCTTGATTTTTTTAAAGTATATTTAACACATCGCTCAGCTTGAAAAATATACCATTTTTTATATCAGTTTAGTTAGTTGTAATCAACATTTTTCTGTTGATTTTACATACATATTTTATAAACATAATTAAAAAAATATTTTATAATAATATAATAATTAAATATATATTAAAATTTTTTTAGTTATTTAAAAGCAATATTGCTCAAAACGAAATAATTCTCAGTTTTTAAATGATTTTTTAAAGTATAAATTTACACGCTTAAAGTTGTTTTTAATGCCAATTTTTCGTTTGATTTTACAAACATAGTTGATTGAAAATAAATTATTTTTATATTCTGTCATATAAATTAATGCAGCTAAAGCTTTAAATATATGAACTGTAATGGAGGTCAATTAGATAAAAAAAATATATATTAAAGTTTTTTTTTTTAATTCTAGCATATAAATCTATGCAGTTGTAATTATTGAAAGTCTTATAAAGAAATTTAAAAATAGAGCCTAGTTACAGGGTATCTGCTAAGCAAGCATTTAAGCTTCTTTGTAGTTGTTGTTGTTGTTTGACGCGTCACGTTCGCAAAAAGTGAAACTGACGTCGCCTTTGGGTTATTTTTTATTTTTTTTTTATTTAGCTGCCCGCAGTTGAATAACACAAAAGTGTGCCAAGCGCCTGCCCTGACTCACTCTCTCCCACTCTCTCTGTCTCCTTCTCTCTCTAGCTAATTTGACTGCCTGCCAGCATTTGAGACGCTCGGAGACGCGACGCGCCAAATCGTTGCGGGAGTCGCTTTCCGTGCGCATTCCGCGCTGCCGCAAGAGCGGCGAATTCGAGCGCGTTCAGTGCGCACGGGAACGCGCTGGGGAGGATTGCTGGTGTTTGGACGAGTACGGCGTGGAGCTGCCGGGCAGCAGGAATGAGACGCGTGCGGGCGTGCGCTGCGAGGAGCCGCCGCAGTGTGGCGCCTCCGCGTGCCGCATGTTCTGTGCGTCGGGCTTTGCGCGGGACGCCCAAACGGGCTGCGCCATTTGCCGCTGTCGGGATCCGTGCGATGGGCTGGAGTGTCCGCACGGCCAGAGCTGTCAGCTGCAGGAGGTGCAGTGCCGGACGGAGCCCTGTCCGCCGCTGCCCACGTGCAAGAAGGCGCGCTCGCTGGCCAACTATTGTCCGGCGGGCCTGCCGCTGGCCATCGAGGAGAGCGTGCGTCCGTTTCTGTGCGGCCTGGACGCCGGCAAGCCGCAGTGTCCGCCGCTCTACCAGTGCCTGGTCGAGTCTGGCAACGATTACGGCGTCTGCTGTCCCAGCGCGCTGAGCTTCCACAAGCCCGGCGATTGCCCGGCGCCGGATCAGGCCACGTTCACCGAACGCACAGGATATATGTGCGGCACGCCCTGCAGCCAGGATCTGGAGTGCCGCGGCCTGGACAAATGCTGCTTCACCAAGGGCTGCCAGTTCAACTGCCAGCAGGCGCACAATGTCACCGGCTGCCAGCAGGCGCGTGCCCTGGCCGATGTCCTGGCGATTGGGGAGCGCGAAGGACGCGGCTATGTGCCCGACTGCAGCGGTCCTGGCGGCCAGTTTGCGCCGCGGCAATGTTCGCGCAATGGACTCGTCTGCTGGTGCGTCGATCCGCGCACGGGCCACAAGATCAGGGAGTCGATGGGCGCCGCCAACAGCGTCAGCTGCGACGGCTGGGAGAACATGATCAGTCGCTCCTATGCGCGCAGCTTCCACATGGAACAGTGCGACACGAACATCTGCGCCGCCGTCTGCGAATACGGATTCAAGGTAACTAAATCCCAGTTGCCAGCCCAACTTCCTTAAGCATAATTAAGCTGCCTTTTAGAACGATCACAATGGCTGTCCCACCTGCGAGTGCTCGGAGCCCTGCGAGGGTTTCAAGTGCGCCTTGGGCTCCCACTGCGAGGTCGCAACGGATCCGCTCTGCGAGTCTGGATCCTCGCTGTGCGCCTCGTGGCCCGTCTGCAAACCGGATCTGGCCTACTCCAATCCCTGTGAGATTGGCACGCCGCTCGCCGACGCCGCCAGCGGTGAGGTCATGTACTGCTTGGAGGAGCGACAGGGACGCAGCTTCCAGGCGACGGCCTTCTTCGAGCCGGAGTCGGACGCCAAGCAGGCTCGCTCCATGAGCAATCGCATCGTCTGTCCCGAGCAGTACAAGTGCACCAAGCTCCATCGCGAGTCGGAGAGCGTCTGCTGCCCGCTGCCGGAGCAGACCATAGCTGGCGAGGATCAGCAGACGACAAGACAACAGACAAGTGAGTACTAAAAGGACTAAAGGAATTCATTTGTCTAGCATTATATTTAATTTAAAATAAGTTTTCATCCACTTTTCATATACAACAACAAAGCTGTAACCAGAAAAAAGCTCCTTCAATCAATCAATCAATCAGTCAACTTATTGACTAGCTAGCTAGTTCTTAGCTCAATCAATCAGTCATTTAACACAAACAGTTAAATATTCCACAGTCAATTAATTATTCTAGTCAATCTATCAATTAATTAACAATTCCTTCTGTCAGTCAATCAATCAATCAGTTGTTAAATCAGTCACTCATTCATTTATCATTTGATCCTGTTAGTCAATTAGCTAGATAGTTAGTCTGTTCTATAATCTATCAAATAGTCAATCATTCAGTCAGTTTGTATATTAATCAATTAGTCAAACAAAAAGTAAGTCAATCAATCACGTGATTGATTTAGTCAACCAGTTAATGAGGTAGTTAATATTCAGGTTAATCAGTCAGTCAGTAAACTGGTCCGTCAGTTGGTTTTTTTACCAGTCAATTAGTTAGTCTACTAAAAGTAGCCATTCACTCAGTACATCAATCAATCAATCAGTAAAAGTAACTTCATTCACACTGATTTCCCTATTTTCTCCAGTCAAATGTAAGTAAATCAATCAGCATATAGAACTCTATATATATATTCATAAATTAATCTGAACTACCAATCAGTCAGTCCATCAATCAATCAGATTCCCTTAAATGCTATGTTTGTGTTTTATAAAATAATTTGATCCATCAATCAGTCAGTCACCTTTAGATTCAATTAGTTTTCTTTGTTAAACAGTCTGTTAGTATATCAATCAATTGGTCAATCAATCAATCAGCATACAAAGCTCTTCTTATATATAATCATAGATTAATCTGATCTGCCAATCAGTCAATCAATCAGCCATAGAAACATTATACCTTTAGATTTATAATGTTAGTTTATCTATCAGCTTGTTACTCACATATAAATATACATATGACTTTATACCACCAGTCAATCAATCAGTCACTAACACTCCATCAATCAGTGATCAATCAGCACAGATTTTAATATATGTATTATTTATCTTATTACTCACATGTAAATATACATATGGCTTTATACCACCAGTCAATCAGTCCATCAATCAGTCATTAACACTCCGTCAATCAGCAATCAATCAGCAAAAGTAGCTTCACTATAGATGCTCCCAAGATATTTTGTCCGAGTCAAACAGTCTGTTAGTGTATTTATCAACTTGTTACTCAATCAGTCAATCACCCTTAGATTCAATCAATTGTCCTAGTCGTCAATCAATTGTCATTAGTCTATCATTCTAGTTAATCAATCAATCAATCAGCATAGAATTCTATCCACCTTCATAATCAGCATTGGTAGCTCTTTCTATATATGTGCATATACATACACCAGTCAATCAATCAGTCACTACACTACATCAATCAGTGATCAATCAGCACAGATTTAAATAAATGTATTATTTATCTTATTACTCACATGTAAATATACATATGGCTTTACACCACCAGTCCATCAATCAGTCACTAACACTCCATCAATCAGTCAATCAATCACCATAGATTTGAATATATGTTTTATTTATCTTTTATTCTTAGTGTGTGAATATTTGCGTGACTTCTCGGAGCGCATGGAGGGCACCGAGGCGGGCATGCAGCTGGCGATGCCGGCGCCCCGCTGCACGGACGAGGGCGACTACGCGGGCCGCCAGTGCGAGCTGCGCAAGATACGCGTGACGCGCTCCGAGCAGCGCCAGATACTCGAGCAGAACACCATACGCAGGATGCGAATGCTGCTCTCGTCGAGCAGCGTGAAGCGAACGCGTCGCGATGCGGAGCGACTGAAGCTCTATCGGGTGGAGGACAGCGCGCTGAAGGTTCAGTTGGCGTCGCCAGCTGGCCGCGTGCAGGGCCGCAGCGCCAAGGTGATCGATGTGGGCGCCGAGCGGCAGCAGGGACTGGGCCAGCTGTTCGGCACGGAGCTGAAGAAGGTGGCGCCAGCAGCAAAGCGAACCGCAGCCAGCGACGACAACGAGCTGGTCGAGCTGGAGGTGGAGCAGTGCTGGTGCGTGGACAGCTTCGGCACAGAGATACCCAAGTCGCGTTCCTACAACGCCAGCGATGCCAGCTGCCAGCAGCTGCGCGAGCAGCTCGACTGTCTCGATCTCACCTGCCGCATGGGCTGCGAGTACGGCTTCGTCCTGGATCCGGACAGCCGCTGTCCGGCCTGCCAGTGCCGCGATCCCTGCGCGGGCGTCGACTGCGGCGCCTCCAAGGAGTGTCGCATTGTCGATGTCAGCTGCGAGGGCGAGTACTGTCCGCCGGTGCCCGCCTGTCTGCCGCGCAAGCCCGGCCAGTGTCCGTACCTGGTGCCGCCCGGTCCCAGTCCGGACAGTCTGGACAGCAGCAATAGCTGCGCCTACGAGTGCCGCACGGATGCTCACTGCGAGGGCAGCAGGAGGTGCTGCTCCAATGGCTGCGGCACGCAGTGCGTGGAGCCCCAGCTGAAGACCGCCTGCCAGCATCTGCAGGCCATTCAGCTGCATCAGAGCTCCGAGCTGGGCATACCCGCCCGCCAGATGACGGTCGCCCAGTGTGATCCCATCAGCGGCAGCTGGCAGCAGATCCAGTGCTCGGTTGACGGCCATTGCTGGTGCGTGGACGAACGAGGAGTTCAGCTGCCGGGCACGCGCGTCAAGTCGCCAGCGACGCCCGTTTGCCGGGCCAACTCGAGCTATGCTTGTGGGCCGAGCAAGTGCAGCGAGAGCTGCGAGAGCGGCTGGCGCATGGATGAGTTTGGCTGTCCCAGCTGCGAGTGCCGCAACTACTGCGACGAGGTCAGCTGCGGCAGCGACGAGGAGTGCCAGCTGATCAGCGTGGAGTGCGTGGACACGCCCTGCCCCAGAATGCCCATCTGTGTGCCGCGACGCGAGAGTGTCTGTGCCGAGGGCAGGCCGCTGCAGCAGTCTGGCCAGGATCTCGATGTCAGCTGCGGCCCGCACAACGAGCTGGAGTCTTGCCCCACGACGCACAGCTGCCAGCTGAATCCGGTCAGCAATCGGGGCGTCTGCTGCGCCAAGACACGCGACGTCTGCTTCGAGTCCATGGACGCCGTGTGCCTCGCCAGCGCCCAGACGGAGCGCAATGCGACCCGCTACAGGTTCAGTCCCAAGGCCAACAAGTGCCTCCAGGTGCACATCGATGCCGCGGCACCCGCCTGCCAGACCAAGAATCTATTCCACAACGAACTCGCCTGCAACTCCGTGTGTCCAGGTGAGTCCCTATAAAGGAGGAATTAGTCTCCTTGTGGAAGAGATCTTAGCAAGTCAAGTAATAGGAAGTAAGAAGGAGAGGGTCCTGTCTAGGAAATATCCTGTGTTTAAAAACCTTTAAGTCCCCTTCCTTTCTCTTATTGAGCCCCATGGGGGGGATTAGTCTCTTCGTCAACTCCTCTATCTATAAAGGCAGTGGCGTTAAAAACATCTTAGCAAGACAAGTATTTATAAGTAAGTAGAAGAAGGTGCCCGACGAGGAGATACTCCTTAATAGACTTGTCGTTACAAATCTTTTAATTATCTTCCTTTCTTTCATGGATACCCGTCGAAGGGATAAGTCTCCTTTTCATTTCCTTCATCTATCAAGGGTGTGATCATGGAAGTATTTAAGATCTTAGCAAGATAAGTAGTAAGAAGTGAAAAGGAGAAGATGCCTGACTAGGAAATACCCCTCACTACAGCTCTCTTAACAAACCTTTCAGTTCCCTTCCATTCCCCCCTTCTATCCCATCGTGGGGATTAGTCTCCTTGCCAACTCCTTCCTCTATTAAGGAAGGGCAATGAAGTTCTTAGAGACATCTTAACAAAATGTAGAGTAATAAGTAAATAGGAGAGGATGAGCGACTGGGAGATACCTTTTTATATAGTTGTCGTTCATTATTTCATGGGGATCCATTGTAGGATTAGTCTGCTTGTCATCTCCATCATCTATCAAGGGAGTGATAATGGCAGTATTAGAGATCTTAGCAAGACAAGTAGTAAGAGGTAAATGTGAAGAAGATGCCTGACTAGGAAATACCCTCTCTCTTAACAAACCTTTCAGTTCCCTTCCATTCCCCCCTTGTATCCCATCCTGGGGATTAGTCTCCTTGTCAATTCCTTTTATCTATATAGGGATTGAAAATGGAAGTATAAGAAATCTTAGCAAGACAAGTAGTAAGAAGTAAATATGAAGAAGTTGAAGATGAAAGAGATGTCCGACTAGGAAATACCCTTTAATCCAGCTGTCTTTACAATCCTTTCAATTCCCTTTCTCCCTAAGGGGGATTAGTCTCCTTTTCATTTCCTTCAAACATATTTAAAGGAATTGACAATAAAATTACAAAAGACAACATAATAAGATAACTAATGGTAGCTAATAGTATAGCAGAGATAACCGACTTGAAGATACCCCTTAATACAGCCTACAAACCTTCGAATCCAATCCCTGATCCTAGTTAGTCCTAATCGCACTCTCCGCCTCTCCTTCACACAGTGCTCACCCAATGCGAACGGTTGAAGCTGAAGAACAGTTTGGCCGCCCAGCGCAGCGGACACTCCTCGGTGTGGTTCCAGCCGCGCTGTGATCCCGTCACCGGCCACTGGAGTCCCGTCCAGTGTCTGGGCAAGCAGCCAGCATTGAACACGACGCCACGAACTCCAACGCAGATCGTGAGTCGCGCCTTTGCCAGCCAGGATAGCCAGGATTACAGGGACAGCAAGGACAGCTCCTCGGCACAGCTGTCCAGTGCCTATGGCGTCTGCTGGTGTGCGGACCGAAAGGGAGCTCCACTGAAGGGCAGCCTCACCCGGGACACGGAGCCCGTTTGCAACAGTCGCCAGGCGCGCAGTCGCCACAATCTGGAGCTGGCCGATCCGCTGATGGAGCAGCTAATCGCCCAGCTGACCCAACTAAACGACGTGGACAGCGTGGGTCTCGATCTGGATTTGGCTGAAGTGGAGGCCAAGCCAACCACGAGTTCAACGAGTCCAACAGTCACAGTTACTGAACGCGTCCTGGAGCTGGCCAACTCGCTGCTGGACTCGCAGCTGTCGGTGGCGGAGCAGCCGCTGCAGCTGAACACGACGCGCTGTCGCGCCTTGGCCGCCACCGCCACCTTTCCCGTTAGCTGCGACGAGGCGGGCGCCTTCCGTCCCCTCCAGTGCAGCGGTCGCAGCTGCTGGTGCGTCGACGCCGCCGGCAATCAGCTCCAATCCACGCATGTGTTCGGGCCGGGCGATCGCCGCTGCGAGCCGGTGCCCGTCGAGGCCGTCGCCGTCGAGCTGCATCTGGTGAACAGCAGCGCGAGCGGCGTGCGCAACGTTTATGACGCAGTGCGTCGGGAGCTGCAGCAGCTGCTGGGCGAGGCGCTGGAGAATCTGCGCGTCCAGGAGAACTTTGACGGCTCGCTGATTGTGCGCTTCGAGCTGCACAATGCGGCCAAGGTGGACACCGCGTTCGCCATTGAGATGGCCATTCAGGCGGGCGGCTTTCAACTGCTCGGCGGCCACTTTCGGCCGGACTTGACGCGCTCTCACTTCGTGCATCGCACTGCAGCGCCACCTGTCGCCCAGGCGGCGACAGCGCCCGTCGAGTCCGTCCAGCTGGCCATGTTCGTGCTGGCCAGCTGCTCGGCCTTTCTGGTCAGCGTGTTCGTCGTCTACGTGATGCTCAAGCGCGGCTGGCACAAGACTCTGCCCAAGCACAGCTACGAGTATCCCAAGAGCTGCGAGAAGCCTCTCGATTACTCCCTGCCCATCTTCGTGCTGGACGACACGCAGCCGGAGAGCCTCAAGCCGCCCAAGGCGTAGGTCTTAGGTCGTAGGCCTGGGTTAAGTTTAGCCAAATCAATTTGTAAATAAATTGGCATGCCCCAAAACTTATGGGGCACGTGCCTCGGCACTTATCGCATAATAATTCTATATGTTTGTATGTACTTTCTAGACTCGTAAGACGACTAATTTATGAATAAAGCTTTAAAAACGATTTGAAAAAATATTTTTGATGTAAATGTTAATTTTGCTTTGTTTAGCAATCATTTAGAATTGTTTCAATGTACTTGAAATATTGAAGGGTATTCTAAAGTTTCGATTGGGAAGTGAAGAAAGTATTCTAGTTTAGAAATCTAAGAGCTGCTGATTAAAGCTTTTTTATCTATTCATAAACTCAAAAAAAAAAAAATATTTGTTAAAATATTTAAATGTATACGAATTTTCACTCAATTTTCTTTTTCATTCATTCAGTCGAGTTTTTATACCTGACGTTATTATAGTTAGAAACTCTATTAAAATAGACAATTTTATACTATTAAAAAAAAAATTTTACTATAGTTTTTTAATAACTGCAACTATTTACCTAACTTTGACAAATCCAAAAGCTATTTTCGATGCCATATAATCCGATATGACAAACAATGACAAAATATTTCCAGCTTCTGCTTTTTAGGTATACATTAAGGGTATTCCATTTGTATTCCCAACAATCTTATAACAATCGAACAATAAACACAGAAGTTATTCTGGTCTAAAAATATTTCATAGCATGTGACTAAGCAGCTTGTTTACAGGGTATTTTCTGACAGAGTACTCTTATCTAAAGCATTTGTAATGAATATTTGTTTGATATTCTATTTCATATTTATATTTGACACAATTCAATGAAATTTTTCAAACCTTTGGAGATTATTTTTTTCAAATCAAAGTAAAATTTTGAAATTTAATTTTTATATGGATGTTTTCAACAAATTCTGAAAGGATGAAAATGGTATTCAGTTTAATTCCACGCAGTCGGTTAAAATTGTCAGAGACTTATCTCGTTTCTAAAAAAAATCCTAGCACTAAAATAATAATCTATATATATTGCTTTTTATAATCCATAGAAAAAAATGTCACAACTTGTCAGCAAACAATTTTGATTTTTAATATTTAATAATACGTTTACATACATATTATTATGATCTGTTCTCCGATCGGCATTCGATCCGATTCGTTATCATCATCAATATACATGCAGTAATAACATTAATAAATTTTGGCTTCACTTTATCAATTAATCGATCCACAATGATCTGTGTATGTTCTTTGTGTGTGTGTGTGTGTATAGATGTTTTCGTATTAGTATAGTGTATATATATATATGTATTTGTATATGTTTTATAGTATACTATATGCTAAAACGGGACTGGTTCTCAAAGAGCAGGCGTTAAGCCAGACCGTTACTATCTCAAAAGAAGAATACATTTAAATTAATTTTAAAAAATATGTATAATTATATAATATGTTAGTTCTCTAGTTATTCCGAGCGAAAGAGTTTCAGTAGAAAAAAAATGCAATACTCATAGTTACAATTGGAAAAGTTTTGCTTTTTGGAAATGCAATTGCTTATAAAATGTTTGTTTGTTTGTTTGTTTGTTTGTTTGTAAATGTTTGTTTAGATTTGTTGAGCGTTAAGAGTAGAAAGAGCGAGAGAGAGTTGGAAATCGAAGTGATTAGCAAAGTATAATCAACTATGCGGTAACTATTTAGTTATTTTTGGACTATTTTGTACTTAACAACTAGTTACATGCAATTCAAACATTAATATCTTTAAAAAACCTTTGTGTGTGTTTTAACTTTTTGAGAAGCATGCTTAGAAATGGCTCAATATCATATTGTAATAGCTATGTGCGCGTGTGTGTGTGTGTGTGCTGGATATAAATATATATCTCAAGTGTGCACAGTGAAGACTCTACTAAAGGACAGCGAACTTGTACAAAAATTTACTTATTTATATTATATAAAGTAAGCCTTAGATAATGGACAATTTAAAATACCTGTCGCTTCATTATAAGAAAGTTTTTCAACTGGCAACAAATATATAAAAGTTTGCTTAATTGTGAACACAATTTTAAATCATTTCGAGCAACATGTAAAATGTTTTTTTGGCATCAATATGAGCAAGTTGTTAATTAATACTTATCAATATGTTTATGATTTTGTTACAGTATGAATTCAAAGATAATCTTCACATATAAAAGTAGAAAAGAAATTAAATATTTCTTTGAAAAGATTTTGCAATCAGACAATTTCCTCAGCAACATAAAAACTTGTTCACTTCGAGAGCCTTCACTGTATGTGTATAAATGTGTGTGTGTGTGTGTGTTAACAAATGCATCCAATTGGAAGAGTGACGCATGTATATAAAAAAGATTTCTTTTTGGTTAATTGTTTAGTTGCGGTAAATGAAAGAAAATGTGTTAGCCAACTGGCCAAATGGGCCAAAGGTGCGCCAAACAAATGATACGTAAAGGGGGCGATGTCTACTTGGAGGCAGCTGCTCCACCGCCGGCATTGTTGTTATTATTGTTGTTGTTGTTGTTGCGCGCATTGCGAAAGCCGCCAAAGGGTATCGAAGCACGCTGATCCTCCATGCGGCCGCTCTGGACCTTCATGATCAGCGAGAAGAAGTCCTCATCCGGCACGGTGGTGCCGCGTCCCGACTGTCCGCGTGCGCCCGCCGCCGCCGCCGCTTGCGGCGCCTGCAGCTGCGGAGCCTCCGCGTCCATGGTGACGTTGGGACGCGGCAGCTCGGAGCGCTGTTCCTCCAAGCGCGAGCCCTGGCAGCGCATCAGCATGTCGAGGAACGCATCGTCCGGCTGCTGGGTGGTGGTGGCGCTGCGCGCCAGCGGCCCATGTCCAATGGCCGGCGGCACGCCCGCCGACGGCGACTTCAGGCCCGGCAAATTGGTGGGATCCACGAACAGCGAATTCTGCTGGACGAGCGGTTTGCGTGTGGCGCCCGTCGCGACGCCGCCGGCGCTGTTGATCTTGATGGAGCAGCGCTGGTCGTCCATGCGCTTGGACTGTGAGCGCGAGAGCATCTCGAAGAAATCGTCCTCTTTGGCTTTTGTGTGGGCGGCCGATTTGTGCTTCTCCTCCTGCAGACGCTTGCCATCGGGCGTGATCTTGATCAGATCCAGCTGTTCCATGCTCTGGCGACGAACGCGCACCTGCGACGACACAGATGAAATGCTGCAACAGCAGAGATTAAAGTTTTATTTGGTCACTCACCATGCGTCCCTGTGAGTTCTCCGAGCAGTCCGATTGATGGCCGCTCGCCGAGTGATCCGAGGCGCTGGAACGCTCCTCGTCCTGTGTGGGCGTATGCTCCGCCTCCGGCAAGCCCAGGAGCTTGCGCAAATCGGAAATATTCACACGTGCCGTGGTCTCGCCAACCGGATCGTGCAGCTCTTTGGCCAGCTGCAGATGCGACTCGGCGAATTGCAGCGATTTCTCGTTGTTGCCAATGGCCGAGTGGGCGTTGCCCAGCGACCAGCAGGCGCGCGCCTCTCCAATGCGATCGCCCAGCTCCTGGGCAATGGCCAGATGCCGATGATGATACTCAATGGCCGTGGTGAACTCGTGCAGCAGTGTGTATGTGTTGCCCAGACTGTAACAGGACTGTGCTTCTACCTCACGCTCGCCCAGCTCCATGGCTAGCGCCAGCGTGCGCTTGTAATGCTCGGCTGCGTCCTCGAATTGGCCCAGAAAGATGTGAGAATTGCCCAGATTACTGTTGGCGCGACGCTCCGCGGCACGATCGCCGAACTCGCGAGCGATGCGCAGCCGCTCCTGATGATGCTCAATGGCGGCCTGAAAGGGGAGACAGACTGTTTAGAGCGTGTGCAAGTTTGCATTTTTGGTTTTATCCCACCTGAAAGTCACCCAGCAAGTAATATGTGTTGCCCAGATTGCCGCAGGCGCGTCCTTGGGCGCCACGATCGCCCAGATCGCGCATCAGCTGCAGATTCTCCTGGTAGTACTCAACGGCTTTGGCCAGCGCCTCCTTGACATCGTCGCCAAACTTGCCCGGATTGCGCTGGCCGAGATGTTTGCCCTTGGCGTGATAGACATTGCCCAGATTGTAGAGGGCACGGCCCTCGGAGAGTCGGTCGCCTAGCTGACGGGCGAGCGTTAGGTGACGTTCGCAGCAGATGGCTGCCTCGTCGAAGCGACCCATCACTTTGAGTGTGTTGCCCAGATTGCCGGAGGACTTGGCCTCGCCCAGTTTATCGTTCATTGACTTGGCCAGGGTCAGATCGTGTTTGTGGTACTGCATGGCCTTGGCGTAGTCGCCCAGATAGAAGTAGGCATTGCCCAGCTGCGAGTAGATGGCGGACAGGGTGCGCAGATCGTCGGTGCCTGCCTGAATGGCCGCCTGGAAGAAAGCGACGCCCGCGCGACAGTCGCCCGCCTTGCAGAGGCGCTCGCCTTCCAGGGCCAGCTCTAGGCACATGCTGGAGCCGCCGTCGGAGCCCTGATGCGAATTGGAGTCGGGGCCGCCGCCAATGCCCATTGTGGACACATTTTCCGCTGATGCGGACAGCGAGGACATGGCTTTGTTTTTGTTGTTGCTGCTGATGCTGCGCTAGAAACTGTTTACGGATGGCCGAACGCACGCTCGAGTTGACTGCGACGCACGCAGAATGGGTTTGTGCTGCTTATGCGTTGCTGCTTTGCTCTTAATTACTATAATTAATCACTTTTTTTACCGTTTCGTCAATCAATTGGGTTTCGTTAATTTCATTCTGATTCACTTTGTCAGTCGATTAATTGCTATCGGGCAGGGCGTTGCCACCTAGATGCAAGATCATAGTGCTGCCACATCGCTGAAGTTGATTTAAGTTTCATCCAAAAACAGCGCAATATTTCTTATTATTTGCACAAAACAATATTACATTGTATATAATCCTTATCGTAACTTTATTTACAGTAATGCTTCACCCCATACATATCGATAGGAAAAATCGTGTCTTATTCTGTTTTGCATTTGACAACACTGTAGTTAAGACTGAACGTACAGCGACCCCTTTAAAGATGGCGTCACTTTCTACTGTGTCTGTGTGAACGATCCAAGTTGCCGCTTGACAAAATTGAAATTTTTTGGCATAAAATATAATCACCGGCTGCACTAATTAGTCGCAAAGTGTAAACGAAAGTGCCAGGAATGATTTTCAATTGAAATTGTGGCAGGTGTGTGCGCCATTGTCAACGCAAATCACAAACAAAAAAAAACAAAAGTTGAGCAAACGCAAAACGCACTGTGAAAAAATGCGAATGTCGTTGTCGTCGTCGTCGTTGCTGTCGCTGTCGCTGTCGTCGCCGCTTTGAGTGTACGTGCGCCGCGTTTTGCACGGCAGCTGCGCTGCTACCACAAATTAAAAGGTGTCAATTTGTTTCAAGTAAATCCGTGTGTCTAATTATACGCATAAATTAATGCAGCACAGGTAAACCTCAACGTTGTCGGGAGTGTGCTAAATTATATAAATTAAGTAACAAAAAAAGGCAAATAACTGTGCCCTGTGTTAAAATTCTGCCAGTGGGAGCAGCCAACAGAGAGAGAGAGAGAGAGAGAGCAAGTCAGAAAAAGATTCCGAGCACACACGCACGCTCAAACAAAAAGTTCGGGAGAGCGGAAAACAATCATTTGTGGTGAGTGGTGAGTGTTGTTGTTGCCAGGATGGTATTTAAACATTTTTAATTGCCGACCGGCTAAACTCTAGCTGTGAATCTCTTGTTAAAGTTGCTTATTACTTATTGATGTATATGCATAAATATATATTTAAGGAAAAGATGTGCTTCAGTGATTTTCTTCTTTATTCATTTTTTTGGTTTAACTCCAATTTGTTTTCTGCTTTTTGTCAACGCACGAAAAATGTTCTATACATATACAGTTGTTATTTCTATTCAAATTCACCACACCCCATGCTGGTGAGCACTTTGGAGCTCGCTCAGCATTTGAATATATACATATATATATATTTATATGTATTCCTGTGTGTGTGTTAGTGATTCACAAAAGCAACAACCCCAACAAATTATCTCTACTACACATTTTTGCTACTTTTACTATAGACCAACAACAACAAGAGAGCAGCAGTAAGAACAGCGATATTGCAGCTGCTGCCGCTTCTTCTGCTTCTTTCTCTTCTCACCTGTCGCCAAACACGGCAGTATCTTTGCAGTGTTGCTGTATTGCAAAAAAAAAAAATTAACTCACATATCTGCCGCTTTTAACAGTTCTTTTTATGCTTATTCTTCGTGTGCTTTTTTTTTTGTCTTTCTATTTCTTGTGTCTTTGCTTTACTGTCCGTTTCGTGCACTAGCACTGTGGGGCTCTCGAGCTTTAGGGGAGACCGCACACTCACACACACACACACACACACACGCTCCCAAATACATGCATGCAGAAGCAGCAGCAGAAGCAAAAGCAGAGAGCGCAAACCGAAAAAAACGGCTTTCTTTGTGCCGCAGCAGCAGCGATGTCGCGACGTCGTTTTAGTTGCCGTACGTCGCTGTCGTCGTCGGTTGGGCGCAAGTAATCCGAGTGAGAACACAAAAACGAAGAAGCAGAATATCAAATAAAAAATAAAAAAAAAGAAGCAGCTAAACATATTTTGCACACAACTAAATGCAAATAGCTCCAAAGTGCGCAATAAATAAATGTGTAAAAGGTGTAAATAAATGCACAAGTATGTGTGTGCTTAAAAGTGCCTACATAATTACAAATACAATTCACACACACACACGCTCGCACACACACATAAGGGGGCCGGCGGCAGTCGCTGCTGCCTTTGCTGCTGCTGCTGCTGGCAACAATTGAAATTCGTTTGTGCTTTTAAATAAGTTTTTTTTTATTTTTCAAAGTATATTATTTTTAGAATATCGATTTTGTTGGTTGCCCGCAGCAAGAGCTGAGCCAGAGCAAAGCAGAGCAGCAGCAACAGCAGCAGCCACACATGTGTGTGAGTGTGTGTGTCACAGGCAATAAAGAATGTGTTAAGATTATGAGCATAACTTATATAGACAAAACGTTACCTAACTGCCGTGCAAAGCAAAACAAAAATAAAAAATAAGATAATATAACGTGTAGAAAACTTAAATCGAAAGTCGCTTATTTTTATTTTTCTTCTTCCTATTCATTCTGCGATCAAAGCAGCTGCTCCTGCTTAGACTTGCCCTCTCTTTGTCACTTGTTCTCTTTGTATATATATACGGGTATTTGCTCTCCCACTCTGTCCTGCTGTCATTGCTGCGCTAGCACACGTCGTCGTCATTCTTATTGGCATTTTTTTGTTCGTATTTGATTCTTATATTTCACCTACATTATTACCATATACACTAACACAAGCACAGGCACACGAGCAGCACTCAAATACATACACACACACACACATACGCACACTCATAATTCGCTGCTGTGTTTTGCTTTTCGCTTTTCGCCTTTTGCTTTTAGCATCGCATTCGTTTTAACAAGATCTCTGCGGCGACTGCCCTACGCCCACCCGTCGCCGTCGCGACGTTGCCCACGTCGCAGTCGCCGTCGCTGTCTCAGTCGCTGTCGTCGCTTATATTTTACATGTGTTGTTGTCGCCCCCTCCCTTTTGGAATCTGCAGTGAGTGCATATGCAAAAAAAAAAGTGCAACTTTATCGCTCGGGCGTTAAATTGAAAATTATTTTAACCCAGAGTAATGACAAAATCGTTTTTTGCAGTGCTGCGTTATAAATTTTTGTAAATAATTGAGTTCAATAAAAAAGCCGCCGAGAAACTAAGGTATGCCAAATAATTTATTTATTTACATACACACATATGTGAGCTGCATGGCAATGCGAAACGGAAGTTACCGCCTGCCGCTGGCCACCTGCCCACAGAGGGCGCTCCATTTTTGGGCGTTTGTTCTATTTCCGTTGTATTCCAACTGGACGGCACAAAGAACGGGTTCTAATTGGACTGAGTGACGAACCTGCTCGCCCAATTAACAAGTTTCGATTGAGCAGTTACTCGATAGGCAGCGCTGCCAGACCCGCTCGAAATTAACACAATTGTGTGAAATATGCATGACATGTATATAATATATATACACATATATATTTGTATATACAAACATATATGCATATGCAAACACACATGCAAATGTTGCCACATTTGGTTATCAAATATTTGCCTAACAAGCCACAATTTATCGATGTCTACATCGCTTTATTCTAATAATTCATATTGTCAGACTAAAAAAAGCAACGAAAAAAAAATGAAAGCAAGTTAAAATATAAAATTTGTATTTGTCGTCATACGGAACGTGACTTTTTGTCAACGGCGCTGACATTAGCAATTGCAATTGCTTTTATTGCCTTTGCGCAATCAATATTGTGAAATATTTCTCAGTTGAGGAGCTTTTAAATTGAGATATCATATATAAATCGATACTAATGAGTGAGCTATCGATATGTGAAATTGTTGATTGCTTCATAAATCAATTAAAATTATATATTAATTAAACTAAAAGTTTTACAATACAAATTGCAACTTACATTTTTTTTTATTGTCAGTCATTTAACTTCACTACAAATCCCCTGCTTGTTATCGTTTATAGCCAATTAACTAATGGCTAAAGTCTACTGGCGACATTTATACACATGCCTGGATGCCAAAGTGTGTAGGCCTAAAAAATGTCATAAACATCGTTCCACATTTGCAGCGTAGCGGTTTCTGTTTAAATATGAAGCTTTAATTATCATCAAATTACTGCAGCAGACGACCTGCTTTCTTGTTGTTGTTGTTGTTGTTTTTATTTTCGCCGTTGTCTGGCTGCAGCTAAAGAGCGTGCTTAAAGCCAATTTGCCCAGCCAGCCAGCCAGCGAGTCAAGGCGTCCGTCTCTGCCGGCAACCTTCTTAACCTTTATATGCAACCATATCTGGTTTCTCTTTATACCCTGTACGCATTTAGGCACGGTCTGACAAGGGCTTGACTTTTGAAGTTACTCTGTTTTGTTATTGTATATATATTTAAATTAGTGATCGTTACATTGAAACCTTACTTCCTGACAAATTTCTAAATAAGTCAGATTATTTTTTAAGTTTCTTTTCTATTGTCTACTTCGCATCGTTAAAAGCATTTAATTTACTGAATAATAACTTTTCTGGTAAAAGAATATAGCGCATCAAAAATATATTACTTTATAGTTCTAATGCACTTATTTATGTTTTTTATTGTTTTTGTATTGTTTTGATTGTTTGCTATCGTTTTGCTTCAGCTGCCGTTTGCTTTTTTAACAAGAAGCACGTTATGCAGCAGCAGTTGTTGTTGTTGTTATTATTGTTGTTGCACCTGCCCCATATAAAAGGCGACCCAATTGCAGCCAACAGCAAGTTTCATTTAACTCATAGTGTTGTTGTGTTTACATTCAATCGGCGGCCTCATGTTGTTGTTGCCGCTGTTCCAGCTACAAATGCATATATACAAATACGTGAATTCAACAGCGCACATATTTCTTTCAACTCCATTCGAGAAATAAGCAATCGAATCGCATATTCGACGCCCACAACACTAAACCCCCCCTCAATGCTGCCTTTCAATAATGTAAACAAGCAAGAAAAAATAAATAAAAAAAATAAATTACGAAAAAAAATATGTGTACTACAAATTGCAGCTACAATAAGTTGCATTCAGTTATTTTTTCTTTCATATTATTCTATTGAATTAATATGAATCGCTATGGAATTTTAAGTGTGTTATTGTTGCGTATTCTTTTTTGTTATTATTTTTATTTGCTTTAACTTAGTTTAAATAATAGTCGCATTAACACACTAAATTGAATTAAATGTTATTCGATCTTTTGTAATTTAACTAATTGAAATTGTACCTATATAAACATATTTGGTAATTTATTTATGTGCTACATCAATTATGACGTCATGCTAGAAAAATGTTTTAAATACAACAAGATTAGTCGATGTTAGGAAATTTATTTACTTTTTTTTTGTATTTTTTTTGGAAAAGATTTTTAGAAATAAAAGTAGTATTTTATGGAAAAAAGTTATACTATCTTTTAATAATCGTTAATAGCTTTCACTTTCAAATTCTAAAATTCCATACTTAAAATTTATTATTATTCTCCCCTTAAAATTCGCCCTTCTACTCGATTTTCATAAATTCAAATAAGACTTCATTAATTTCATAAGTAAATTTTTCTTTTTCTGTATGCTACGCAAATTGCACCTCACAGGGTAACTGCAAATCGAGCACGCTCAATAAGAGCTTCGCTTTTATTTTCTTTAGTTATTTTTTGCATGTCTTGTTCTCTTAAATGCTATAAAACATGTAAAAAAAAATCAGCTGTCAGGCGGACATACATGAGTGCCATGAAAAACTATTAAGCAAAAAAAAAAAAACACACGCAATGTAGAAGAAAAATGTTCGTTTTCGTTTCGCTAATATTAAAAGCGGCAATTAATGACGTTTTTCCTTTGCGTTCAGCTCATGATATAATTTTAGATGGGCCAAAACATTGGCAACCAAAAACGAAATAAAGAGGAGAAAATAGAAAATAAATGTTTGGCCCAATATTCCAATTACCAATTGTGCTAAACTCACTCTCTCTCTCTCTCCCTCTTTTTCTCTCTTTCTCTGTCTCAATTGCAATTAGCTTGCGTACGTTTTTATTTTTGTATATTTCTTAAATTAATATGCGCTTATTTTTAGAATAAATAATTCGAGTTGCTTCAAATGCCAGCTGCATGAAATCACGTGGCCTTGAATTTAATTGATTAAACACTTCAAGATGGGAATAGAAAAAGAGACAAATATGTCAAGTGCTTGGTTAATGAGGCTGGTCGCAATTTTGAAAGCATCCGTAAGATTTAATCTATCAAATATTCCGATTTTTTTTAGTCAAATGTAAATTTGAATCAACTCAAATCATGCTAAGATCATTTATAAAGCGTTTTTCTCCTTGTGGTTCCTAGGTTCATAATTATTCTGTTAATTGTCGCTAGTGCTTTTGCGGTACATTCACTGTTTACTGTTCACCTGCTACGCCCCCTCCCCTTGGGCATGGCATTGTGGCGCTCTTATCTTATCTAAATATATATATATATATATATATACATTGGCCGTTCTACCTCAAAAAATGTATCTGTCTCTCTTTATGCGACATTTTTTTATTTGTTATGGTTTTTTTTCTTCTGTGAGGCGCTCTCATTAGCTGGCTGGCAGCCACGCCCACGCGGCCCAACATGTCTGCTTATCATAACTCAAATCGTCTAATTAAAAAACTAAAAAATAAAAAAAAGTAAGTGTGCACAAGGCGGGATTGTTTGATAGAAAAATACCCTAAGTAAAGGAAAGCAAAATATTGTTTAAGCTAATGTTTATAATCGGGGTGAATCCGCAGTTCAACACATGACCATGAAACGATCATCAGTCATGAAAATCAATTAGGATCTGAGAAAGGTTTTGAGAATAGAAAGGTCAATACTTGGAATTAAATGGTTTTGAAGAGTAAACCACTCTCATCAGTAAACTTCCTATAAAAGTACGATCCTATATATTATCTATAATCAAATCATGATCAGTTAAATGCTATCTATCACAACAAAGTTTTTATTAAGCTAGCAAGAGTATAAAGCATAGGTAATAAATGTAATTTATATGTAACATATGCATGATTTAAAGATAAGGACATATAGTACACATTTACTCTAACAAAAAGCTATTTAGCCATTGAACCATCTAAAACTAGACGTAGTTGGGAATACCTAAATATACATTATCATTTATGGCGCTGTTATGATAATATACACTATCCCAAATCGCCTATTTGTTTTCTGTGATTTATTGCACCGCAGCACATAAAAAAAGCCCATCAATTGTTGCTTATAGAGAGATAAACATAGATAAATGATTACAATATTTATACAAAGTTCTTCAATGTGTATTAAATATGCATATGCCTCGGGTTGTGTGAAAGAGAGTTTGTATGTGTATATATATATAAATATATATATTTAGATAGATAGACAAGTCGGCTACCCCCTCACCTATTGTGAAATACGGTGGCGATAAGAAAGGCGCTTTTGCGATATAGATTTTATATACTATAGAATGTTCAGATTGGCGCGTGTTCTAAAACTAATTTTGCATGGGCCGAAAATTTGTTTGTTGTTTTTGTTTTTGTTTGTCATTTTTAATTAGTCAAACATTTATTCTGTCCGGCTCTGTGGCAGTTTGACGGGGTCATGTCTTTGTTTTTAATTATTTAATTAAATTGAAGAAGAAATTTTTCAGCTGCTATTGTTTTTGTTATTGTTGGCATTTGGCTTTGTGTCTGACATTTGCGTCTTTTTATACCCTGTAGATATGAAAAGTACGTGGAAAAGGGTATGTTGCAGTTGACTAAATGTTAAAGAAGAGGCAATTATGCAGGGTATCTCCTTGCCTGGCACCCTGTACTCTATCATGTTTATTTGCTGTCTCTTTTGCTTTGCAACTGTACGTATTTCATCATTTGTTAAGTTGTTGGCCTAACCAATTGTTGTATTTGAGTCTCTTATTCAATATTACATGGCACACAAAGCAACACGTCAAAACATGGCTGATGCAATTGTGATGTCTTACTGTTGTTATTTGCTTTCTCTTTTCATGTGTGCGTCGTGGCCTAAACAGGTGATAATAATAATACATAATTAGTCTAGCCAAAACTTCAACGAAAATATATCAATATTCAGCAAAATTTCAGGAATTGATGACAGGCTGCAACTAAAACTACCTTTAACTGTTTGTTATAATTAAATGTTCTCTCTATGTGTGTGTGTGTGCGTGTGTGTGTGTGTGTGTTACACCCTTGTGTGGCGCTACCTCGAAATAGAAAGGCTCTTTTATGCATGTGGCACTTCTATTTTTATGATGTACGTACAATGCCCAACTGGGGGCCCATTGCGTGCGTTTGGCCCATTTTGTTAGCTAACTGGCTGTTGCAGGGTGGCGGCCCAGGATGGCGGCGGCGCCTCTTTTAATTGACATTAGTCAGTGAGCCTAGTGCGTCAATTGTTGTTGGCATATATGCAAACTGAATTGAACTATCAATAGGTTGACAAAGGGTTTTATCGCTGATGAAGGTCGCTATAAAAACGACAACTAAATTAAAATGAGAGAATTGCACATTGGCAATTGTTGAGAGTGTCCTTGCTGGATAAATGACACCAGAATAAGGGAATTGTTTGTTGCTTAAGTTGAGGCATTTAATACCCTGTAAGCATACGGAGAATGGGTAGAATGACTTCTTCCGCATGTGTGGAATGAGAGCTTAACGATGCTGTAACGAATGTTATTTGTTTATGAATTACAAATATCAAAACTCTTTCTTTTTTAAGTATTTTATTTTAAGGCACTCTGCAGAGTATCGCCTAGTCGATTAATCACAGCCAAAAAAACTTTGACTTGCTCTTTCTCGCTTTCTCTCTGTCCAGAATCGATAGTTTACGCTTTGCCAACTGCAACTTTTCGCAATTGTTTTTCCTTCTTTTTTGTTTGATTTTATTTTAGCCAACTAATAAAAACTGCAAATTGCAAACAACATTTTGAGCTTTTCAATGAAATTCCTGCCAGCAGCTGCAGGAAAATATATTGTCGCTTCGAACTTCTGGGTTAGGAAATTAAATAAGTTTTAGCGGCAAATAAATACAAATGTTTGCCGTTTTAGTCATGAAATATATTTAATAACACTTTTGGCCAATGTATTCCCAACTATTAACTATTTAATTAGTGACCTCAATAAAATGCTGCAGCCACAACTGACCTAATTCCCATGAAAAAAGGGGAGAAATTTTGTCAGAATTTTTGGGGGTGTGTGTGTCTGTGTGGAAAATGCATGGCTGATGTGCGTGCGCGTTTGTTTTGCGTGCTGTCTAAAAAAGAAAACCCAAACAAACGAAAAATGCAGCACCCGACGCTGATGTTGAGTGAGACCCAAAAAAAAATACGAAAAAAAATCACTGAATGGATGAAAAGTAAGCCAAAAAACAGCAGCACAACAACAACTCTCCCACACTTAACCCCCTTTCCCCTCCACTCCCCCATTTCAGCCGCTAAAACTGTCACTACCGCTTACTTTAGCCATTTCACTCGGTCTTTCCCTCTCTGTCTGACCCTCTCTCTCTCTCGGTCCCTCTCTCAGCTTACAATGTGTTTTTTGTTGCCTTGAGGCAGCCGCATACATTGTGCAAAAACTTTCGATTCTTTTGCGGCGTTCTTTTTCCTAGCTTTGCTGCAGTGTGAAAGAGGGCGGTGGTGGGGGCGGGGCCTGCTGAAACTGGGCACAAAATCTTATAAAACTTATTGTTCCATTTCCTTTCACTTTATGCAAATTTAAGAGCGCATTATTCTGGCATAAGCGTGCATGGTAGATACACACACACATATCTACAGTGATTACCCGTTAAATGAGATGGTGGCGGTTTGAAAGTTCAGTTAAATATCTATAAAATTTAAAACTATTTTAAATTACTTTGGTTACAAAACAAAAATAGGCCTAAATTAAAAAATACTAAAAAGAAAATAATCTTTATATATAAAGATCTATAAAAAATATACATAAATTTATGCTAGATTCAAAATTTTCTTATTTCTTTTACTCAATTTTATTGTATTTTTAAAAATGACACATTTCAAAGTGTTTGAGAACATAAAAACCATAAAAATATGTTTTGAAAATATGAATATCAAGAAGTCTACCATGGGAATCAAAAAAGTTGATTTCTCTTTTGCCAAGAGACACAAAAATTTATAGAGAGATATGAAAAGAGAAAAAAGAGCAATCAATAGAAGAATATAGAATGATATACATATATGAAGAAATTTATAATGTTAGAATTTAAAAATATATTATATATTAAGGGAGTAGCTTTTAAGTAGCAGGCAAAGTTATTTCTACTCGAATTTACTTAACAATTGAAGGTATCATTTCTTATTTAAAAACAATTTGGTCAAAGTTGTATTTATCGAGTGATTACTGTACTATCCATTTGCATATTGCAAGTTCCCCTGTCCACACAGCTTTTCTCTGCATTCGCTTTGCTGCACTTGCCACACACAGAGGAGCCAAGTTGATGTGTGCGCCGTGCAGCGAGGCATGCAACTGATTTGATTGATTTAATGACACCCCACGTTGTCATCGATGCGACGCTGCGTTGTAGCTATCTTAATGATCGAATGATGCCAAAAGGTCAAGGTCTAAACAAACTAGCCGCAGTTGCAACTGAACACTGCAACTCTCTCATTTGTGTGGCGCCTAACACACTAAATCGTTCATAAATTTCGCACTCTCACTGGCGTGGCCACTTGGCCGGGCTAACCGGATTATCAACAGTATTTACCACAGGCACACCCACACACAAAATACACACACAGAGCACTTGGCTGTCAATTTGAATGCATTTCGCTCTTGACGCACTTTTCACGTTTTTACTCGCGCATTTTCTTTTTCTTTGCGCAATTTATTTGCTGACGACAGATGGAAAACGTAAGGAACAGCGTCAGCTCCACCCATTCCCTCCCCGCAGTCCACGTCCCACTTCATCTCGTCTCATACGTTGCCAAGATACTTCTCATACTTGTATGAAACGCCCCTGAACTCACGTCAGGATCTGCCATGTGCCTGGGTTCGAGTCCGCGTGTCTGTGTGTATATGTGTGTATGTGTGTGGGCCACATGCGGTAAGGAAACGTGCGCAAAATATTACTGCGTAGTTTACAGCTGCTTTTTACAGCTGCCAAGCCAACTCCTCCCCCAACCCAAAAGCCAATGCCAATTTCTTGAGACGCGCTGCAAGTACGCATTTAGTCGGGTTAAATAAAAAACAGTGCGCAATTTGCCACGAGCTTGTTTTTCAGAAATAAAGAAAAGAGAAAAATGAAATATAAAATGTGAATAAAGCGCAATTAAAGAGTAGACGTCATATCATATGGCAAACACTCCACGAAGGCATAACTTAAAGGAAAATACTGCATTTATTTACAGTTGGACAGCTTTTCGAAGGTATTAATCTGAAAACATATGGTTGCAAAGTGAAATTTATATGCATTTAGCTTGAAGGATAATATCATCTAAGTTTTTGCTGTTTGATAGAATAATTCATATTTGAACCTGGTATTATATGTTATAAGTTATAATGAATACAAATATCACTTAAGATGTATAAAGTCTTGTGTGTTTATAAGAATTTTTGAAGGAAAATTGGTTATATTTATACCTTATATTTTGCTCATAATCCTAATTTTAATTTAAGGGCAACATTTAATCTAATTCTATTACATTTCTGTTGTAGTTTTGGCAGTTTTCTGTCGGGTAATGTTTTATTTTTATTTGATAATACCATCTCAGAGGCTTCTATTAAACACTTTCCAGCTTTTAAGGATATAAAGTATTTTTCAAAACAAAACTTGGTGATTTCATTTGATTAAGTTTAATTTCACTTTAATCGTGGGTTTTCTTTATGTTAAAGAGCGACTTCTGCGACTTCTTAAGTGTGTGTACCCTGAAATACAGCCATATACAAATTCACATTTTGTGAATCACTTTTATAAAACACACAGCTCGCTCTATATATGTATTTGTATATATATAGTTGTGTATATATATAGCCATGTATATACATATATATATAAAGGAATTCCCCTCGCGCTCTGAGTTGAGCTCTGGGCAAAGGGCTGTCATGCGATGCGTAAAGCGCTTTAAAAGAGAACTGGCAAAAAATAAAAAAATAAAAGCGGGCAACGTTTGATAAGCAATTGAAAAAACAAAACGTTGATTTTCCATTGACGTTTTCACTGTCAACAACAACAACAAGAACAGCAACGACGACCAGAATAATAATGAAAACGGCAACAAGAACAAAATTAAGAATACGAATGCGCAACAGAAAGCGCAATCAAATCAAAATCAAGCAATGAAAATATTCATTAAATATTTGCACTGCGGCCCCCAAGGAAAAAAAAAACAAGAAAACGAAACTGAAGAAGCGCCACAACAAAACAGACACTTGAAAATAGGTGTGGACAGATGGGGAAAAGGGGGGTGGGGGCCTGAGGTGTGTTTATGTATATATGATATGACCACAGATGACAGTTGGCACAAGTTTTAGGCAGTTGCAATATTTATATATCGATTATGCATGGAAAATCAATAGACACGCGCCAAGAGCCAAACACAGCGAACGAGAGAAAGAGAGAGAGAGAGAAGGAGACATATATAGTGGAAAAGCGCGATGGAAAAGAGGAAATGGTTGGGTGGCTGGGTGCCTTTAGGTGCCTTGGGTGGTCTTAGTCATTAGCGACGCCAACGAAAGACTGACGGCTAAAAGAAAATCTTGAAAATGCCCTGCGACACTCAACAACAGCAACAAAAACCTGTCTCATTATTTTGTTTTTGGCCTGTTGTTGTGACTATTTTGTTGCTGCTTCTGTTTGGCTAATAAAGTCATAAGGTCAGACGCTCATAGAGCGCAAAACAACCGTACGCATTAGACGACCTATTGTGTTGACCGCGTTCCCTGCCAATGGACAAGGTAACCAGACTGACAGACAGACAGATAGACAGTCAGCCAGCCAAGCAGATAGTTGGGTTAATCATTTGTAGCGCCCATAAAGTCAGAGAGCGTATAAATGAGGATGGGCACAAGTTGAATTTGGTATTAAGTATACGCAGAACAAATTTAATTATGTTTGCCCTATATTATCTGAAGTTAAGCTAATGAAAAATATAATTTAAACAATATTTCATTTAATAACTTAAAAATAAGAGTATGTTTCATAAAAGTATTTTTGTAGAAATTAAATATTTTTTGCAGGGTATTAATCTATTCACATTAGCTATGATTTTTTCTTACTCGTTTTTGGGTTTGCCCTAAAGCAACAATAATGTTTTGCTGCTTCTTCGGTTTGGTGTTGTTTTCTTTTAATGTGTATGTGTGTGTGTGTGTGAAAAAATAACATAATAATTGTAGCCCCAGCCCAGCAGCATAATACAAGCCGTAATTGTGTCCACAGCTGTTGCTGGTTCCGTTAACTTCGTTGGTTTCCTTTTCATTTTCATTTCACTTATATTAAATCTACGGCCAAATGGGTGTGTGTGTGTGTGTGTGTGCTTGGTAAACACATACACACACACACACACACACGGTCGCCCACATAAACCACGCCCACATGATATTAAAATTAATTGAATCAATTCTTTGTAAAATGCATTTAATATTTTGCAAACATGTTCGTTCGCTTCCACTTTAAGGCAATGCACACACACAAAGAAACACACACGTACATACATTTATGTACTTTGGAATTGTATGAATGCATATGTATATCTGAAGTACATAAAGATATAGTATATATATATGTGCCAGTTATTGTAGGCGCTTACAATGTGAGGAATCCTTACAATAGCCCAACAAAACCTATGCAAACTCAGCTGCTGTTAGTTTTCTGGGAAGGGAGTGGAGGAAGGGGGAAGGGGGGGGGGGGTTGTTCCCAAGTTCCGGTCAGCACTGGAACTTGGTCGTTTGTCAATGCGAATCGAGCAGCTCGCCAATGCTGCTCGACATTTCCATTTGCAGAACCGAACAGCTGTCGGCAGCCAAGTCGATCGCATTTTAACTCTATGTCACTCATACGCCCTGTGGCCCAGTCGTAGCAACTGTAAATGACGCCGTGTGTTTGTGTGTTTTGCTTGTGGTTGTGTTTGTGTGTATGTTTGTGTGTGTGTTGACAAGTTGAACATGTTTCCACTGACTGCTTGCTGACTTTTCTCTCACTTGCATGCCAAATTACAATGCGGTTGGCAGTGTGCAAATGAATGTATTCCCTGGGCAGAACTAGAGGCAGCTTAATGGTGCTCTTAAATCTCCACCTCAATGTTTAACCTACGTTTATTTAAATGAAGGTGACTCTTTACATATGTATAGTATATATTTTAATACTGGCGTAATAATGTTTGTACTTAGTCCTTACTTTTCACACCTTTTTCTTAATTTGAAAACTTTTCCAAAAAGAGGATGTTTCTTGGAATTTACGGTTTTTATGGTTTTCCACATCCGTATTTTATCAGTGAATTTTTTCAGACGCTCAAAAGTTAATTTTGTGACCTTTTCTAACCACCCTTCAAAGCAAAAATGAGTGAAAACTTGTGTTTTTTATTCTCTGCAAAGGTTATTTAAAAGATAAATATAAAGCATCATTAACGACTTGCTTCGTTGAACAAAGCTCGTTATTAACGGTTTGAAAACTGTATAAAAACTTAATGAAAAATACTTGCCGCAGGCAAAATCAGATAATATTGACATTTTCTATATTATAATTTGAGTTTACCACCATAAAGGCTGGTCAATTGTTCTTGCTTTTCAATTTCACTGACTATATTATTTTATTATTTATTTAGTTACCCTACAAATTGGTTTTTATTATTTACACTAATTGAATTTGGTGCTCAGCTTTAACCTTATTCGACATTTAATTAAATTAAAACAATTTTCAACAGCATTTACTCAAAAACAAAAAAGTTGTCACTCGCCGATGAAAACGCATCGAAACCAGAACTGATTTAATTTTGTGAATAAACTTTGTTTATTTTAATATTTATTAATATATATATTATATTATATTCTTAAATGTGCTCAAAAAAGCTGTATAAAAAATGTTTACTCATTAGCAAGAATTAACGACGTAAAGCTTTTTCTAATTTATGAAAGTTCTAATTTGCAGCGAGCACTGTATGTGGAAAATGGATATAGATATAAAGGCAGACAGACAAACGTGACTATATTGGTATTGTATATATTGTAATGAACAATAATACTTAAATATAAACTGAATGTGCAAACCTTGTTAACTGGCTGACAAAGTCTAATGAACCTCACATTGGCGCAGTTTATTTAAAAAAGAAAAAGCAGCGATTGTGTTTGACATAAGCTTAAGGTCCATACTTAATTGTCCTTCTCTAGAGTGCTTTGAGTAATGAATGCAGTGACAAATTGAATTTAAAAACAATTCAAAAAGCATTCCAGTGTATTTGTCAATCGAGTAAGCCAGCACAGTTTGCAGTTGCCAACAGAACAGAGAACATAATTTAACTTTAGTTCGGGTTTAGTTTTAGTTTATGGGTTCACCTTTGTCGAAGGGGCAAACACAAAACGAGAAAGACAATGAATAACTCATTTGGTTTTTGTTCAATTAGCAATGCGAGTGAATGGCACCTGAAATCACAGCTCCGCCAATGTTGCGGCTGTTATCTGGCCTAAAGATATGGCCAGAGAGAAGCGCCAGCAAGTTGATTAGATAAGCTCAAAAAAAAAAAAAAACACCATTCAACAAAAAAAACCAAATTATTATTATTTAATGACATTGCTTCGCAGTGACATCAATTTTGGGTTTCCTCTTTTGTTTTTCTTTGGGAACATGGTTATGTGCAACATTTTCCTTTTATTTATGACTGTGATTTAATGCTTTTACTAATCTTCTTCTTTCTCTTTTACCAATTGCAGTGCATGTGATGCCAAAAAGTATACACAAGTGATAAAACCAAAAGAAAAATCACGCTAAACATCAGCGCGCACACAGAGAAAAAAAAAACACACACACTCTCTCACATACTCCCACATAATCTCACATACCTACACACACACACACACACACGCAACGAGAACGAACTGAGCGTGAGAGCGAGCGAGAATATGTGAATACAAGAAATTTGTTAGCGGTTTCCATAGACAGCAAATTCTCCAGTAATTTTGCAACTCTCTCTCACAAAACGAATTGATGTGCCATTCAGAGCAGCAAGCAACATAGAAGCTAAGCGAGTATTACAACAACAACAACAACAAACACTTCAACAACAACAACTACTACAACAGCCCCAACAACAACCACAACAATAAGGCGTATATAAGTAATGCAACAATCCCTCCATTAAACAAAAAACAACAACAACAACAACCAGCAGCAGCAGCAAAGAAACAAGATAAAAGAAAACAACACACAAAATACACAGGTGTGTACATTAATTAAATACAGTGGTGGCTATAATATTAGATAGACACTTTTTTTTGACACTCCGAGTTTGTTTAATTGTCAAATATTGCTCTATACATTTATATGTGTATAGTTATAATTGTCCGATCATACAATCAGGTTTTAAATATACACAGAATCTCTAAATAGACGCTAAGAAGGTTTTTATAAATCGTAAATAATTGGTCTATAACGAAAAGAAAAAGTCTACTCACTTGAAAAAAAAAACCACCACTGTATGCACGAAAATAACAACAGTTTAATAACATACTTCTATACTTATTGCAGTGTAACGAATTTAAAAAATCAACAATAACTGCAAAGAACACCAACTAAATAGGCAACAGGTTGATCAGCAGTATCAAGAATTTGTAAGAGAAACTTCTTCACAGCGGGCGACGCGTGTTAAATGCCAAGATAAGTCGTTATCGCTTCAACACCGCCATCAACATAACACACCAACAACAACTACAACACCAGCACCAGCAGCAACAACAACAACAACAGCCACATAATCATCATCATCATCATCATCATCTTCAGCAGGAGGAGCTTAGAGAAGCCCCCAGAATACCGTTAAACAGCAACCGCACGTCACGTGGCAACAACAATTGCAAGACGCCAAACTCAACGGCAAAAGTCGCCAACATAACACATAAAATATTTGGCTGGCTACGGAAGACGCGCAACAAGAAACCAGTCGCGATCCTCAGCAGCGATTTCGACGAAGACGGCGACGAGCGCGTGGGCGTGGGAGTGGGCGTGTGCGTGGTGGGCGCATCTGGTGCAGCCGGTGGGGCGTTGGACGATCAAATTTCTACATTGGCAAGCGTTGGAATTAAAGCCGGCAAGCTGAATACCACACAGTCAGCCACGGAGACCGCCATCGATACAAACGAACCCAAATCTGAAAAGATGTCATCGGGCACGTTTGTGGATCGAATCGACCCGTTCGCCAAACGTTCGCTCAAAAAGAAGAGTAAAAAAAGTCAAGGTTCCTCGCGCTACAGAAACTCTCAGGATGTTGAGCTGCAGCAATTGCCGCCACTAAAAGGTAACCTCATTAAATCATCTATTAATAATAGTTTAATATAAAATCTTTGTATACTTGCAGCTGATTGCTCGAGCCTGGAACAGGAGGAGCTGTTTATACGGAAATTACGTCAGTGCTGCGTATCATTTGACTTTATGGATCCCGTTACGGACTTAAAGGGCAAGGAAATCAAGCGGGCGGCTCTCAATGATCTATCCACCTATATTACACATGGGCGCGGCGTGCTTACGGAACCGGTCTATCCCGAAATAATACGCATGGTAAGAGAAAGTTATGACGAGATGGAGCTTATGATCAAATGCTAATAATGCAAGTCGTAAAAAAAATATATTACTTAACAATTATTCTTTCTTGTGTCACCTTTTAGATTTCTTGCAATTTATTTCGCACATTGCCGCCCAGTGAAAATCCCGATTTTGATCCCGAAGAGGATGATCCAACACTGGAAGCATCGTGGCCCCATTTGCAGCTGGTCTACGAGGTGTTCTTACGCTTTCTCGAGTCGCAGGATTTTCAGGCGACCATCGGCAAACGTGTGATCGATCAAAAGTTTGTGCTGCAGGTAAATTTCAATAATAAGTCAATTAAATGATCATTGTCTTAATAATTTATTAATTTTTCAGTTGTTGGAGCTGTTCGATTCGGAGGATCCGCGTGAGCGTGACTTCCTTAAGACGGTCTTGCATCGCATATATGGGAAATTCTTGGGCTTGCGCGCTTTTATACGAAAACAGATCAACAATATCTTCTTGAAGTTCATCTACGAGACGGAGCATTTCAATGGCGTTGGTGAGCTGCTCGAGATACTCGGCAGGTAAATTAAATAGTTTATTTTCTTTTGTTTACTTTTGGCTTTAATTTGCTTTATTTCTGTTTGTTTGCAGCATCATTAACGGCTTCGCCTTGCCATTGAAGGCGGAACATAAACAATTTCTGGTTAAGGTTCTGTTGCCGCTGCACAAAGTCAAATGTCTGTCGCTCTATCATGCTCAGCTGGCGTATTGCATTGTACAATTCCTAGAGAAGGATCCATTCCTCACCGAGCCGGTGGTGCGTGGTCTGCTCAAGTTTTGGCCCAAGACCTGCTCCCAAAAGGAGGTCATGTTCTTGGGCGAAATTGAGGAGATATTGGACGTGATTGATCCGCCGCAGTTTGTCAAAATACAGGAGCCGCTGTTCCGCCAGATAGCCAAATGCGTATCGAGTCCACATTTTCAGGTGAGCTCTAACTGAATGCAATATTAACAAGTAACAATAAAATGAATATATTTTTCTCTACTATTTAAATAGGTTGCTGAACGTGCTCTTTATCTATGGAACAATGAATATGCCATGTCGCTCATCGAGGAGAACAATGCTGTCATAATGCCCATCATGTTCCCGGCGCTCTATCGCATCAGTAAGGAGCACTGGAATCAAACCATTGTTGCGCTCGTCTACAATGTATTGAAAACGTTTATGGAAATGAATTCAAAGCTCTTCGATGAGCTAACCTCCAGCTACAAGGCGGAAAGGCAAAAGTATATAAAATTAAAAAATGTTAATTAAATAGAATTGCTAATCAGTGATTGTTTTTTGTACTTTCCTCAGGGAAAAGAAACGTGAACGCGACCGCGAGGAACTGTGGAAGAAACTGCACGAACTCGAATTAAATCGTTCCAGCGGGCGCGCCGCAGGCGGCAGCGCTGCAACAGCGAACAGCGGATCGACGCCTGCGGCGGCGGCGTCGGCGTCACTGCAGCCGTCAAATGTGGCATTGAACTCTCATCAGCAACAGTCGAATAGCAGCAGCAGCAGCGGCGGCCTCTCCAGTGGCGGCATTGGTGGTGACAATAATCCTGCGACAGCAAATGCAAAACTAAAATCCGATAAGGCAGACAACTAAACAGGATGCAACGCAATGCGCGCTTGAAACTAAACAATAAACAACAACAAAACAACAAGAAAATCAGTTAAATGCAAGTTTAAGAACAACACGAACAACAACACATTAAATGTCAGCCGGCTCAAGCACACACACCCAAAACACATACACCCACACAAAACAAAAACAAGAGCAAAAAGAAAGAAAAACACCCACATCTATAAATATAATAAAAATAAATCAAAGAAAGAATGAATTAAGAATGAAATTTGTTGAGCTGGCGATAAATAGTTTATAAAGAAGAAAAACAAAAAAAAAGCAGCTTATGCTAAAACTTAATAAATATGAAAACTAAATTGTATACTCGTTTAACAAGACACCAAAACCAATAAGCTGCAGCTGCTGGAGCAGGAGCAGGAGCAAAGAATGGAACAGGAGCGGGAGCAGCAAAAGGAGGGAACGTTGTGAGTTTTGAGAATTGAGAGCGTGGCTAACTAAAAATGCGTATATGCAGCGGCATCAAAATTCTATTAAATATAATAAAAGTAAAGAAACAAAAAGAAAAAGAACTTACACACACACACACACACACAACACACACATATTATAAATACATATAAATATATATATATATTACAAGAGAAAGAAAAAAATATTATTAATTAGGTTTAAGTTACAAAAAACAAAAAAAAAAAAGAAACAAACAAGCAAAAAACAAATTGAATAAAGCGTAAAAGTGTTAGTAAGTGAAAAGAAAGAAAGAAATTGAGTAAAATGAGAGCGAGCCTATTGTTCGATGATTGTTAAAAACACGCATTGAAATATTCTTAAACGATATAGAAATAAATAAAATTATAAACAAAAACTAGACGTGTTGCTAGCCGATGCTAGCCTAGAAGAGCTGCCCCAAACCACAACAACAAGAACACACACACATACACAAATACAACAATAACACACACACACACACAAATACAACAATAACACACACACACCTACATTGTACACTCTAGTTCACGTTTTCTATTGACCGCCCGCGCTCCCATGCACAAGCATTACAAATGTGTATAAACAAGATACTATCTATATATATAAATATATATATATATATATATCGATACGATTAGTTTCGGATTAATTCGAAAATTTAAAAGCAGTCTCTGGTATGTGTCCAACTTTTCAGCTACTTATAGGGAAAACCCACTGATTACTTCAGTTGTATAGCTATATTGACAGACAATATCTATCTATATCTTTGTTTGTCTCCATATAGCTATACAATATATATGTAGACTTATTGACCGACTATGCAAACTTTGTTACTTATCTTTAAGTGTTGCACATGCCGTCAAAAAAATCAAGCATTGAAAAGAAAACCACAAAACAAAACTGTTCCAAAAACTATTCGATAACTGGCCTAAAGAACGCGCAGAACTATAAGCAACTATATAAATATATATAGTATAAAGTAAAGTAAAGTAAAGAAATTTAGCGGCATTCATCACAGAAAATTAGTAATAATAATAATAAAAACAAAGAAATCTAAATGGGTTAGCGAAAAACGGCTTAACTGAAAATAACTTGCACATATACATATTAAAAACCACATGAAAAATGCTGATCTATATACTAAAGCAAGTAAATTAAATATATAATAAAATATGTATGTGTATGTATATGTGTGGCAAAAAAAATAGTGTCTCCTTAAGTTTAAAATAAAAAACAAAAAAAAAACAAATGCGCATGGGTTAAAAATGAAATTCATAAAAAGAAAACTGCATTGTATAAAAAGTTGTAAGCTAAAAAACCGAAGTAAAACCATTAAAGTAATGTCGTTAGTCTCTAGTTTAACTAATGGAACGTTGCATTAAGGTAGGCACACACTCACTCTCACACACACACACATACACACTACACGGTTACATTTTTCATCTTTCACAGATATCAGCGATAATATATATAAATAAATTATATATACATATTTCCCTAGGAAGCGGCACTTCAAATGTAGTTCTCTATGAAACTTCCTTCGGCTATAAACTTTTCTTTCAACTCTTCAACTAAATGCGCACAACTTCTGAAGAATTCGCTTAAGTTAACTTTTCATTGTAAATATTGTAAGAATAAAAAAGAAATAAAAAAACATATTTTGTGCCGCTTTTCCATAAACAACAAACTACAAAAGAAAACTCATCTATCAATGCAAAAACAAACACAGACACACACACACTTAGGCGCACTCATACTAACAAATATCATAATCAACGGAATATTATATATATTAAAATTAAAAAGATAAATGAATTATATATATGTATGCGAAATATATATATATATATAAATATATATGTATGTTTGTTCATTCTACTCACGCCCATTGCAAAAGTATCTAAGTATGCATTATCCAAAAGTTAAAATAACAAAAAAACAAAAACAAATTAAAGATACGATACATACCTACATACATATATATAAACATATATATATATATAAATTGTGTCTGTGAAATGTAAGTTATATTATATGCATACATATTGAAAGAGTTAGAGAAGCGAGCTAAAAAAAGTGGAGCGTTAAAAAAACATGAGTTATTATTATTAAATATGTTTGTAAACGTCAAAAAAAAAACAAATATGCAAAAAACAAAAATATAAGAAATAAAATTAAAAATCGCGTTAATCATCACGCCAACTAATAAACTAAAATGTCATCTAGTAAAACGAAAAAAATTAACACATATATATACATATATATGTATATCGATGTGTATATATATATATGTATATATATGCGAAACAGAATCTATGGCCTAAATACTAAGCAAAGTGTGTATGAAAGTTTTGCATCTTTATATTAGAGTGTAATTTAAATGAATAATTGAAGAAAATAATGAACAACAACAACACGATCCGATCAACACATTCAAAAGAAGAAAAAAAGCAATAGACATGATTATAACTGGCTTGTTGATACTAGATCCTTAACTGCCATTCTAGGTTCAGTTTAGGCAGAGTATATATTTGATTAGTGTCCGGGCCTCTACTTTCGAAGCAATAAATATGATAAACACACACTATTCGTAGTAATGCCTTTCTTAAAGAACGTAAAGAACCCAAATTGCAACTAAAAACAACAACTACTCTAGCCGTTAGTCTGCTATGTCCCTGTTCCCGAATCCTTAGAGAATGTGTCAAACAAAAATAAAAAAAAAAAACAAATAAAAGAAAATTTCCACACAACTTGCGCGCCTCTCTCTAGTTAATGTTGAAAATTTCACATAGGAAAGCCAATCAAGTGGAAAATAAATATATAGAAACTGTAAAAACAAAAACAAAAGAAAGCGAAAATGTTAAAAATGCCTGATAAATGAGAATACATAATTATATATATACATATATATATATATATATGCATATGCGTATAATATATATTTACATATGTGAAAGATGTGGTCCTGTTTTTAATTTTTTTCTCGTTTGTGTTTGTGATTTTTTTCTTTGTTGCACTTTGAGTTAATGTTTAGCCAGCTTTTCAATTTACATTGTAACTTTAACTATAGTTTTATGTATTTATATGTATAAATAAATAAAAGAGAAAAAAACAAAATCAAAGCATGTTGAAAAATAGCTGCTTAAAAGCCAGCTAAAAGTATAAGCAAAACTCGTTAAGTACTTTTAGAGACAAAACTGTACTAAAAAAATAAAAAAAAAAAATACAAAAAGAAGAAAACCAACATGAAATAAAGTCGCATTAATAACAACATAAAAGTAAAAGTAAAAAGAAAAACAAAAAATAAGGCGCTTTAACAATATTAAACATATTGCATAATTATAAAATGTGAAATATTTTCTTATGTTCTAGACTTGTAAAAAAAAAAAACATTGAAATTGAAAATAATGAACCTATCGTATGAAGATATCGTGTGACAAGAGCAGAACACATTCTTTTTGAGTCTTGGTTCGTTGTGCTAGGTTTTCGGAATTTTGTTTTCTTTGGCACACGAGCGCTATGTTTTAGACATACAACTAAACAAAATCTTATGCTGAGTATAAAAAATAAATACATTACAATTACACTAAAGAAAAAAAAGGAAAACAAAAAACAAAGAAATTATAAAAAATAAATGAAAATGAATATATATAAAAATATATATATACAAATCTATATGTATATGAAATGGAAAATGTTTAGTTGGTTGCTTTCAGCAAGCAGGTCAAGCAGTACAGCAAGCAGCAACAACAATTCATATGAAATTTACGCATGAGCAACAAATAGGCAGAGAGATCAATCAACAACAATAAAAACAATGACAAGATTTAATATGTAATACGAAAATGCCAATGCTTTTGCCGGTTGTTTTTTATTGTAATGTGTTACAGTCTAAATGCATTTTAAATATTGGCGCCGATAAGCGATCGCAATGAGAAGCAGTGGAGCAAGCAGTTCGTCTAAAGCAACAACATATGCAAAACGAGGTGAATATCATTTTTGGACATTGCCAAAGTTATGTGAATCTGAAAGCACAAATTAAAAATGGATATGGACAATTGATGTACTAACTAATAGCAACCAAATTATTGTTGGGTACCAATAAATGCATGTGGAATAAACTCCTAGGTCTACAGGGAAATGTGAGCAATTAAAATTATTTGTTCTTTTACATAAAAATTATAGCAGTCAGCCTTAGATGGCGTCAAAGCTAATTGATATGGGCCCCACAGCTCCAAGAGAAAATATGTGAATGCAACGCAAACAGTTAAGAAAACTAAACAGCATTTAATACGAGCGAGTGTTCAACGAACAGGTGCAAATATTTCTTATCGCTTGTCGCTTTATTATTAAGTGCAGTTAGAAACTTTTTACAACTCAAACTCAACTGATTGATGTTTATACAAAACAGTTGGAAGACAAGCAGTCGAAGCAGTAATGCATGCAGTTCATACATTTTATTTGCTAACATGAGCGACAAAGATAGAAACAGATCAATTAATGTGCGTTGTAGCAGCGAGCTTTAGACAGCGAAAAAGCTCGCCGAGACAATGAGCTTTCGGCAGTGCCGCTCCAATTGGACTGCAGTCTCATTGTTGGCGCTGCCAAATGCAGTCGAAATACGCAGCAACAAAAAATCAATAGTGCATAATTGGCCAATTAAATATTAAACGCTAACGTGCATTTACGATAAACCAAACAAATTGGCAATGAAGTGGGAGAACTATTGTGATTTTGTGGCAGGCTGTGTGGGCGGTGAGTTTAGCACGTTTTGGGCTTAAAGTGACGCAATACAAAGCCACTTGTTGAGAGAGATTGGGAGGAAGAGGTGGCGACAGAAACGGAGGAGCAGCAACATCTGCCAAGAGCTACGTCATGGTCAAGTTCATGTGCAAGGCGCCCCTGATCCGGGGCGTATTTTTGGCGAATTCTTGGCAAACACAATGGGGCCGTGCACAGTTCGACGAGTTTTATTTAATTAACATAGTTGCTTAATACCAAATTATACTATGCGAAACAGGTGCCTGCGGCGTGCTCGTGGCACATCCCTTGGACACGATCAAGACCTGGCAGCAGGCCTCCAACACGAACGTCCTGACGGCCGTCCAGCAAATCTACGCCCGCAACAATGGGGTAAGTGTGTGGGGGCGTCGGTTGGGGCAGCCGTTTAACAACACCTTTCAAGATCAACGGCTACTACAGGGGCATGCTCTTCCCGCTGATCTCCACCGGCGCCATCAACTCCATTCTCTTCGGCATCTACGGCAACCATCTGCGCCAGCTGCGACGCGTCTGCCACAGCGACTATCAACGTGAACAGCTCGAGTACCACAACATGTTCATGGCTGGCTCCGTCGCAGGATTCGTTCAGTCCTTCATCGCCTGCCCCATGGAGCTGATCAAGGTGCGACTCCAGACCCAATCCTGTAAGTGAAAAGTTCCTAACTAAATGCGTTTAAAGATCTCTTAAATAAACAGAGCAAGTTTTTGTTTCGTGCTAATAACAAAAGCCTTAAAGTTCAAATAAATACAATTAGAATAGTTATTTGAATTATATGAAAGTTTAAATACCCTAGCAGCTAAATATATAGACTTTGCCTGCTCTTTAAACATCTATTATCTTAACTCAGTTTACACCTATTGTTGATTTAATATAATTTATTATAAAGTAGTTTGTTTTGCCTCTATAATATTTTCTGTGATAAAAGCTTCCCTTAGCTAAGAATTTCCAAGATTGTTTTTCATACAAAATTTAATTTTAAAATATTTCTATTGCAGTCCGTTGTTAATAAAAATTTGCAGATATTTTGGCATCTTATAAATACTCTAGAAAAATAAATTTTGTTGGGATATCTTAAGAAACGAACAAGTTTTTCATACCAAACTTAATTTTTGTGCAATAATTTCTTGTTATATAAAAACAAAATTTTAATTGCAAAATTTTATTGGAAAATCTTAAGAAAAAACACAATTTTCATATAATATTTTTCTGAGTGATTGTTTCAACTATATAATATAATATAATATACCTATTATATACATATATATATATATACCTAGTAGCATAATTATTCTATCAAATAATTATTGTGGATATTTTAAAAAATAAAAGAAGTTCTTAGCACAAAGACTCATTTTACAAACGATTGTTCCTATGGCATCTATATGATATAATGTTCTGATCCGATCGACATACGTATAGCCTATAATAAAAAAAAAAATTGAACTTTACTAATTTTATTTTTTATTAAGATATTTTTAGATCTAAGGAATGGGATTAAATAACTGCCCAAAGCAATTTCTTGTATTGAATGTTATCATAATGTTTTCGTATATTAATATATATTGTTTTTCAGATTATAACGACTATCTCTATGGGCAGCGACGCACAGCCTTTGGCACCTTCAAGCGCATACTCAAAAACGATGGCATCTCCGGGCTTTATCGGGGTCTTCTGCCCATGATGTGTCGGTGAGTAAATGATTCCAAATAGCAGACTCTGTATTTATATATATTTTCTTGATTGTAGCGATGTGCTGCCGTATGGCATCTATATGCTGGTATATCGCCAGGCCGCCAACTACATGGAAAACACGGACTTTGTGCGGAGGCGACTCGCCCAACCGAATGGGACCAATGTAAATCTGTTGATTACGACCTTTGCCGGCGCCTGGGCGGGCGTCTTGTCGTGGGTGTGTGTGATACCCTTCGACGTGGTCAAGACCATAATGCAGGCGGACGAGAATCACAAGTTTCGCGGCATAATACACTGCGTGATGGTCAATTACAGGGCATACGGCTGGCGCAGCATTTTTCGGGGTAGTTGGATGCTGTTGGCGCGTGCGGTGCCCTTTAATGCGGCCACCTTTTTGGGCTACGAGTATTCGCTTGAGCTGTGTCACAATTACAAGGGCTAATAAAAAGAGCAAGATTTCAATTTAAACTAAAAGTTGTAACGGCTTCTGCTTAAACTTGCTGTTAGTTAAGAGTCAGCTTACAGTAAGAGCTACCCTCAGCACTGTGGGGTAACAGTGCTTCACACTGTTAACATAAAAGTAGCAGCCTACGATTATGCAACATGTTTAACATACAAAACTTGTATGTGTAAAGTGATATATTCTATTAAACTGACACACTTTATGATATAGCAAACAATAAAACTACATTTACACAGCTATATAACATTTACAACTTTCAATTCATCTCCTCAAAATTGTTATATGCAGAGCACTTATGTTAACGCCTCTTATAGGCTGTTAACAGCAACAGTTTCAACAGTTTCACAGCACTGCACTGAAACAGCTAAATAATCCAGCAATCGATATGCGAACCTCATATCGATAAAACATGGCGTTAAGGTCGGATTACGAGGTGAGCTGAGCGGAATAATTAAGTCAAAAATTAATAATAAAACTAAGTTAAATAAGTATAAATAAAAGTGCAAATGATTGTTAACATGTGATGTGTAGAATACATTCAAGAATATGTGCAAAAACCCCATTGAAATGTGGCAAAAACTGTGTTAGAAGTTTTAGGTGTGTTTTTCGCTCTCGCAACAGAGCGCAGAACAACAACAACAAGAGCGCTGAGCGGGCCTTTTTTTAAATGGAAAAATCGAAACTCTTGCGTGTATGCATTAGTGTGTGTGTGCGTGTTTGTGTGTTATTGGCTTTGTTGTCAGTGTACGCTGCAAGCCGACGCCCTTAGGCGATGGCAAGCTTATTAATTTGTTTATGATTGTGTCTTGTTCTTGTTGTTGCTGCTGCGAGAGTTAAATGTAACTGGGCGGAGACGCGGGTGTTGCCCGATCTCCCTGCGTATTCTAAACGCATATTTAATCCTATTGGGTAGCTTAACTGCCAGAGTTTACCGTGTGCGCTGCTTACTCAATATTGTTTTTGCTGCTGCCTAACTGGCTGCTACGTTGGCAGCGCAGCCAGCGCGTACCGCAAACATGATCAATAAAACAAAGTTGGCCCAGTGTGGCTCTGCAGCTAGCTGGTTTTTTCTTCCAATTTTTGTTTTCTCTTTCTTTTCTTTCAAATGAGTTTTCGTAATTTGGTTCTAAGGTGCGAGAGTAAATGTGCGCGCGCGCTCTCTCTTGCATGCGCTCTCTTTGCTTTCAACTGTGCGCTCTCTCTAGCTAGCTGGCTGGCTGGCTGGCTGTTCAGGTGTGCTCGTTGGCGGTCGTGTCGGATTAGGTCTCGTGTTTGATCGGCTTAGCTCGAATGACTTTGGCTTGCAGCGTATTCGCCGCATTCGCCTGGCCGTTACTTTCGCTTACGTTTAACTCGCACATTTGCTTAGTAGCTTATTTGTTGTTGCTGCTGGTTCTGTTCTCGGTTCATGCGCAAAGCTCAACTGATTCCAGGGCTTTCTAGCCTCCATCGACACGCTGCCTGCGCGTGCTCTCTCGCTCTTGCGCGCACATTGGACATTCTGTGCATAATTTCGCCTGGAATGCAAAGCTTTCATTTCATAGATTGGAAATTTTCCGCTTTATGGCTTACATAACCGGTACATTTCCAGCGCTGCTGGCTCGCAGCCACTGTTGGCATGCAATCGAAATATTGCCACGCCTCCCACCCATGCATGCCATCTGCCCCGCCCCGCCCCGCCAGCAGATTTCTCGATTTCACGTTTCAGCATTGGAATCCTAAAGAGACACCCAATCGAAACAACCCTCGTTCGGAATCTCTTCTTTTTTTTCTGCCTCTTCTTTTTCTTCTTTTCCGAAATTGGTGTCATTGGGGCGCGTCGTGCGCTGCTAATTATAAGCAAATGTATTTTGCCCGTACTTGTCTTATGCTTCGCTTTTACCTCAGTTTCCACCTGACACCGCTTCCCTTTGATAATTATCAGCAGAGGTTGCGGCTCTCTTGACTGTCCCAGGACTGTGACTTAATTACAGACACAGACGTTAATTTGTTGCTCTTTACCTACCGTTGTCCTCTGTGTGTATTTTGTTTGCTTCATTTAACTTTCCATAATTAATTACAAGCTATAACCACTTAGTTTTTATGTTTGTTTGCTTACGTTTCCGTTGAACTTTATTTAATTTTCTTATCGATTTGTGTATTAGGCTTAAATCCTCTTAGTCACATAAGTCCCAGAAGAACTAAATGATTTTTTAGTGGTTTTAAAGTTTTTATGAACTGCTCCCTAGGCAGTTATTATTATTTATTTTCTGTTTGTGATTGCTTTAAACTATGAAAACACATCTATATACATATATATATATATATAGGAATGACTTTTTTGCAAATCAGAATAATCTTTTAAGTCGTGTGGTATTAAAAAACAACCCAAACAAACCCCATTGAAACCTGCTCGGAAAGCTAATGAATTTTATTCCCGTTAAGCGTTGCATACTTTCAAGCGACGCAAGTAAACAAATTGAAAGCGTTGCGAATATTTAAATTATGCCAACAAATTTGTTCCAATTTGCGAGTGTCTACTGTAATTTATGATTTTCACGCACAACAAGAAGGAACATTCTCCAGATGTGTGTGTGTGTGTGTGTGTCTGTGTGTGTGTGTGTGCTTGGCACGGCACGAATCGAATTCGCACCGAGACAAGCTGTCCTCCACCACCTCCTCCCCCCACCTGCTCCTCCATTTCCCCCCTCGTAATTTCGTATGCTGAGTCATGCGCTTTCAATTTGAGTCAATTTAGAAAAGCAGAGCCACAAAATCAAGACAAACACAATCTGATAATTTTCATGCTGAGACTTTTTATTGTAGTTGTTGCCTAGTTGTGCACAACACTTGAGCACAGTTCGGTCAAGGTGATTATGAGGTTTAGTTTTTCAAGTACTTAAAGGATAAGATAAAGCAGACAAAAAAAAAACTATCTTTAGATTTGCCCAACATTAAAAAAACTGCTCTTAAGATATATGTGTCTTTTATATAAACATTAAGCACTTCAGTCTGCATATACATATATATATATATATATATGTATATACATTTTAAATAAGCAATTCATAATGAGTCACTTTAACAGAGTATTTATCTTTGAATATAACTTTTTGTAGAGCTTATTCATTTAAAGTTGCTGCCTTGGTTTCTCTTTTATCTGCTACCCTAAAGCAATATTTTCTAGAATAATATTTTATAATATTTAACATTATTCTATCTTTAAACCAATTGGAATATATTTCGTAAAAATTTCAGTAGATAAAGTTTGTTATTTCCCAAGGTATAAACTACATTTAGAAGCCCTGTGCAAATCTTCTGTTTTGGGGGCTGGTCTAGTTTCTATAAAAACACTGATATGTCATTGTTATTGTTGTTGCTGTTGCTGTTGTTGTTGTTGTTTGTCTGGCAATGGAATTTGTTGTTAGGCAGAGCGCTGTGAAATGCGATAATAGGAAAATAATTGCAACTGGAAAATACCAGAAATCGCAGCCAATGCACAGTTGAGCTCGTTTTCTTGTTTTGGCCGGTGCGACAATCAAATCGGTGCCAGCAAATTAATAACAGCTCTATTAATTCAATTATAAATGCCAATAAAAATTTAATCAAGTGTCTATAAAAAATGTCCAGCAACGATTTCTTTTTGACGAGGCACGCTTTTCATCTTGAACTCAAGCTCGGGCTGATAAGAGACACTCTCTTCACAGTGAACTGCAAATTGGCTATTAGTTGTTGACTGTTTGTTGCCAATTGCTGGCCACTCTAAGGTCACTCTTGGCCAGTTTAGAGGCTGGCTGTGATTTTTGGCACAGTCTCAAAAGGTTTTCCACTTCGATTGCGTAACGAAATTGACTTGCAGCTACATTTTTTCTATATATATTTATCTCAACTGGCATCAAGCTCGTCGTTCTTATCTGCGCCTTTCGACACTTGTAGATAAGTTTCTGTTTGACGTTGTTTCGATTTATTTTTGGACACACTGTTTGTGTGTGATCATTTACCGTATCGGGGCCCAATCAATGACGACAACGCGCCAAAAACCCAACAGAGCTCGCCCTTTGACCCTACCAACAGTCGTGGCAAAATTCTTGAAACAATTTGTCATTGCCTTCATGTTTGTCGTCAAGACTGTGTGTTTAAACAATGATTAGTCATGAATCTCTCTCATGAAATGTAATTACTTTTTTATTATATTTTAACTCTGTATGCAAATGTGGGCTTAAAATTTGTCGCTGGCATTTAAGAAGTTTTATTAATTGGAATTGTTTACGCTTAAAGTATAAATAGGGCAAAAAAAATCCCAGATAAACATATTTAAAAATGTTTTATTTGTAAATTTATTGAAAACCACAAGCTATAAAAAAGTAGATGAATAAGAAATTTAATTAAAAAACTATAAAAATCACATATGCAAATATTTAAATAATATATAATATATAATCAAAACATTAAATGAAATACATAAAAAAAATATAAAATAAAATAGGCTTTATATATACTATATACTATAGGGAATTTTTGTAGTCAGTTAATCTTTAAATGTTTGTTATCTTATATTATTTATAATATAATTTTTTTATTTAATTTTATAATTTAATTTATTTACACATCATCAAGGTCTGCTTACAGGGTATCTACCACTTGAGCATTTCTCTTTTTTCTTAAGTCTGTATATATTTTTTATTTAAATTTTTTATATATGTTTAGTTTTAAATCCGTATATCTTAAATTTTTTTTAATAACAATGCTTTTTGGCATTTTCTGTGATTTGTATAATCTTTTCTAATTGGGCTTATTAGCAGCAATGAAATTTTTGCTTTACTCTCTTTTCCAAGTATTGAAAAGAACTTGACTCTCTTGTGTGAAAAGGTTTCTTTGTAATATATAAACAATTAGGATTTGAATCGAATATTGATAGGTAGATAATATTTAAAATATTCTTGCCTTGATTTGGTTTGCAAGATTTTTAGTTTCTATTTATCTTGTACCGGTTTAAACAAGTTAGCTGCTGTTTAATGCAGTCCACAACTAAACTGGAAGAATACAAGCAACACACACACACACATCACACACACACACACACACACACACACTGATGAACAACACGCATTGTTGATGGCATCAGACGAGAACAATTACCGCAATTTGAGATTTACTCACAAAACGCACAGTGAAAACATCTTGTGGGAGTCAATCAGCGATCCGCAGCTGAACTCAAACTGAGCGGAAATCATCACATGACATAACGGTAAAAAAGAAAACTATTGACCGGCGAGAGAATGAAAAACTGCAGATGTTGTTGGCCAGGTCGAAACATTTTTGTCTGTTGCCAAAGTGTAAAAAAAATAAATATTTTCCAAAAAAAAAAAGAGTGTATAAAAAATGCCAAATGAGAAGCAATAGCAATCAAATTTTAATGGCCTAAACACACATGCTGTGGCCTTGTTGAAAAGTGTTGTAGGCAAAAAACTGAAGCGAGTTTACTTAAGATATTTTATAATATATGTAGATATATACTTAATATATGAATATTATGGTATAATGCTGACAATTGGCAGACAAGTCGGGAATGTAGCTCAATTGTGCATAAGAACTGAACTCGCACTTGGCATCTTTGCCACAACAGCTACTTAAATTGTCATATTAAATTTTTTATTTAATTTAATGCCATCTCCACACTCAACAATTTGTGACACTTTGCACAGATACAGATACAGATACACAGATACAGATACATATACAAAAGATACAAAAATTTATGCCTGGCCGCAATTTGTTATAATTTACAATACAATTCAATGCGAGCTCGACCGCTGACGTCGATGCTTTCCCAGCGCATTTTCACTACCAGTGGAAATCTCACTAAAATCTATCAAATCTTTTACCTGCAAAGAAAATTAAAATTAACTCCGAAAACCTGTTAATTAAATTTTTTAAGATATAATTTTTATGACAAGGATTGAAACTAACAAAACATAGTTGTAATGATTAAAAAATATATATATTTATCAGAAATTATATATACATATATATCAGTGGGAATATCACAAAGATCTTTCAAATCTTTTTCATGCAAAAAGAAAACTTTTTAATGTCAATTGTCTTTATTTATATTTAAACAACAAAAGTAGTTTTAAACATTCAAAAATATGTATACATTTTAAAACAAACATATTTTTGCTAAAACTTTTCTTTCTTGAAGATAAGATAAAGATTTTTATCTCTGTGCATATAAAATGTGTATAAATTAGTTATCAAAAGTCACAAACTGCCCACAACAGTGATCTTTCTTTATATAAATATATATATATTATATATAACTATCTTGATCATTGTTCACTTGTTGTTTATAATAAATAGTCTGAACTTATCTGTGATTAAACGTGGACTATACTTGTCGGGTATATATATAAATCAGGTCTACTTGAAAGTAACTGGTTTGCGCACATGGTTCAAACCAGTTGCGTCATTAATAGATAAGCTCTATCTATAAATCTGTTAACGGAGAAACGTGAATCGGTTTCCAGGCAATGTTATTTTTTTTTTTGGATGACGGGATATGCGCAAGGTTGTCTTTTAATTTAAGCTAAATGTGTCGGCTTTTAATGCGTTCTTTATTTCATTTTCCCACCATTCATAAGCTGTGTGTGTGTGTGTGTATGTATGTGTGTGTGTGTGTGTGCGTTCTAATTAGAATATGTCTGACTTTGGCTTTGACTGCCTTTTGAAATGAGTTAACCCACAAGCCTTTAATTGAGCTAAATTAAACGCAGAATCCCTCTAAAGATGGAAATTGTCCATATCTGTCTAGAATTAGTTAGAATTTAATATATATAGTTAAAACTCTCCTTGAATTACTTTTGGTTAGTTACAATAATTTTGTATTTTTATTTTTTATTTTTTTTTGCTTGTTAGAATCGTCTATCTGAGTTTGTTATCTGTGTGTTAATTGAGCTCACAAATGCTCTGGAAAAAACTGGCTATCAGTTTATGCAGAGCTACCTATAAAAAACTTAATGAAATGTGCTTTCAGATAAGCGCCAAAGCGACTTATCAACACTTATTCTAAGTGCTTGAAAAAAACGAAGAGTGTCCCACAGCGAAAAACTGTTTCTATATTAATTGTTTATGGGAAAATAAATGAAGTTAAGACTTGAACTTTAAACAAAATCAAGCATAAATGAAGCGAGTAAAAGTTCCCGTGAAATATTAAATGTCTGCATTTATATGATATATTATTTTCAAGTGATTATTAAGTTATGAAGAAATCACTTGATATACAAAAATTAACTCTTATTACTTTACGAAAAAAGATAAAGAATATCTCAACCTGTTTCTCTTTTTTATTAAAGCTAAATGATAATCAAAAAAGGCAAAAGAAAATTTCGTTCTTGATTCTTTCTGTTCTGAAAAAGTATTTTGAACAAGTTCTTTATCTTTTGGATATATGTGGATATAACCAGCTGGAATATTGTCTCCTATATTAACGAGATTTATCTCTTTTTCTTAAGTTTCCAAATTGAGAGAAACTCTTCAGAGAAAGAGATGATATTCAAATATATTTTTCAATATTTGTTTCATTCTTTTGAATCTCTCTCTCTCTTTTTTTTCAACTTTTGGAAACAGCTAGAAAATCTTGCTGGGGTTGCATACCCTGTGATAAAGTCTTCGCCCCAAAAGTAATTTTCCCATCGAAATCACAAAAGGGGAGCACATAGAAGAACAAGAGGGCACACGCGCTGAATGCTCCGTTATATATCTATATGTGCATATATATATATATATATATATATAGGGTATAAGTGTATGTGTTAAACTGCTTGGCACTTTGTTTAGTTTATTGTGCATACACATATTTTAATTTTGATTAAAATTTATTGCGCCACTCAAAAGCAAACGTTCGTAAACCTGCCTGCCTGCCGCCCACCAAGATAGATCCATTTGCCGCCTAGGCTGGCCTAAGGCCCGGGCCCGTACCCGTACTCGGACCCGGACCCGGTTCTCTGTCTGGTGTGGCACACGTTTTTCTATTGGATATTAAGCTGAGTCCGCCAATTGGTTTTTTCCGGGGGCATTTCAGGGTTGTGTTTTTTTTTTTTTTTTTTTTTTTTTTTTTTTTTTGTTTTTTTTTTTTTTTTTTTTTTTTTTTTTTGGTTCAGCTGGAGGTCTTCCACACAATGAATAGAGAAACGCGAATTAAGCTCGTAAATCCATTGTCGTAACGCCTACGAGGCGCGACTAGACTAGTTGCCAGCTATAGAGATCAGCATATGAGCATATGAGCATGCCACATCCAGTGGCATCATAGTCCACAGCAACATTTTAATCAGAGCTCAAGTACAGCGCCATAGTTCATTCGCTTCATTGTCGGTTTATATATATACTATATATACATACATATGCAGTTAGATCAAACATTTATGTTGATTATGCTGCACTGTTTGTCTGTGATTTGTGTCGCTGTCATTTGCCATGGTCATGAACACAATTAAAAATGATATATAGACATATATACATACATATATATATATATATACTTATGTGCTTATGCAATTTTCCATCCTCCAAGAGTCTATGCAAATATTTATGTATTTAATTCCACTTGTTGTTGAGTTAACTGCATTTTATGATAGTGCTTTATTATCTATTGAACACACAATAGATTAAATAATAATTAGGGCTGCGTAATTTCAAACAATCACTCAATTTTCATTCCATAAATCGTTCAATGACTTTGACTTTTGTATAATTTTTGGTAGTTATGGAAAGTTTCGACCTTCTTTTTTATAGCGCATTTTTTATCAATTCCTCTTTGTGGTTTATCCATAAACTATTTTTAATATACCTTTAAGCAATTGCTCTCGCAAGAGCGTTTAATTCATCAATTCCTCTTTGTGCGGTATCCTTAAACGTTTTTTTTTTAATATTAATATATTTGGGAAACCACTTTTTAATATTTCTGCGTGCTTTTCATTTTTTCCTTGCCTACTTTTGCAGTATTGAAAATAAAAATTAAATTCTTTTAAAGAACAAGTTAATTAAACTTCGATGTCGCTTTCAAGTAAATCACACTTAAGTAAACCCTAAATAGTTTCTAATAAGATTGCTCTAATTGTTGTAGTAATTAACAAAAGTTCGTTGAGTTTTCGCTGTGTTTGTTGCACGCTTTTCGCACGCGGCAACATTGCGTATACGCGATGTGCGAGAATCCAGAGAATTTTCAGCGAACATGCCTGACTTTAAATACGAATGTTTTGTAAATTATTTCGATAATCATCCGACAACAATGTTGCCTTTTGTTGCTGCATACGTATTTATTTAGCTTAAAAGTCATAATTGGCCATTTGAGAGGACATAGCTTCAAGTTCTAACAGCGTTGGCTTTCATGGGGCCCGTCGATGTTTATTGATTTTCCAAATATTTATGTAGCAAGACAATGCGCTGACTGCCTGTTTGAATACCCTGTAAACATTAAAATGGTGCGAAGAGCTTAAATAATTTATATAAACTAATTTTCATAGCTTAGAAGTTGAGTCTTAAGTATTTTAGTTATTTGTTATATAGGGTATATAATATTCCTTTACAGACTTACTAGTTCGTCTTCAACTTAATTTAAGTATTGTATCTCTCGACTCGTGTGCCCCAAACACGTGCTGCAGGCGTGGCTCAAATTGAGCTGTCGTCAGGTCAGCAATATTTATCTATATATATATATCTATATCTATAGCTGTTTGTATATCTAAAAACCTGGCGCGCCTATCAACAAATGTGTAATTAAATTACAACAACAATAAGTGAAAAGCGATGTGAATATGATGAATGACAGGGCGACCCACTAGATATGCGATATATAGTATATATCTATAACTGTATAATCTATACAATTGTCTACGTCAGACTGGGCGAATGTAATGGACAAGGCTCTTTTGTCAGTTGACCATTTGTCAGCTGAAATCATCGCCAACTATCGACTATTTACATAAGAAACTTTTGCACGAGTTACTTAACGGACGGGAGAGTTGTGGGTGGGTGGGAAGGGGGAGGGGGGTGTGGATGGGATTGGGGCTGGCTCGTTTTGGGGTCAGTGCTGCAACATCGTGCCAAAAGTTTATACACACACAGACACACACACACATACAAATTGTGTGTCGTGTCCTTACATAAGTTGTACATTAAAATAGAGGACAAAGAAAAACGGCTCCTCGTGCCATAGTACGATATACATAACGGTATTACGTGTCTCTCTCAGCGCACATTTTTGGCCCGGAGCGCCGGCCGTGTTAGCCACTTAAAGTCAGTGCGCCTATTGTTTGTTTATTCGCCTGGCCTTTTTAGTGGGCCACAGTGAAAACTGGTCAAGCAGGACAATGCTTAATTAAAGATGTATTAAAGTTGAAAAAGCTCTTAAAGAGCACAATCAACTTTTTTTTAATTATAGAAAAGGGATCTGCATAAGTAGTTTGGTTGAAACTGATTATATAATTATTATTTTATTTTCTAAATGAAAATCAATTCGAAGCAAACGCATTTCAATTAGCGAGTTTCTACTGTACACTCCATGCATGTTATTTTTTATGCTAGCCCACTCTTAAACTTATCTCATTTACTTATCTGTAAAATCGCAAATCTGTAAGTCATCTCCAAGAACCTTTTTTTCGTTGGGTTTAATTTCAGCTAAGCAGCTTTTACTGTATCTAAATCAGGCCTTAGCCTCTTCTGTCGCCGCTTTCTGTTCTGCAATATCTTTATCGATTTTCTGTTTGGGTTTTGTATTACTGAGTGCGTTTGTGTGTGTGTGTGTGTGTGTAATTACGACTTACTCGTATTCGTAATCGAGCTGAAGAACCCCAAATAGAACTGCACTGCAAGATGTCCTCGCTCAAACACTAAGCCCCCCTCAGTCCTCAAGCCCTGCCTGTGAATATATGAAAAGTAACTGCTGACATTTATATTCCGCTTAACGCGCTGAGGAGATTTGCCTTTGTGGGCGGAGGCGGAAGGTCTGTAGGAAAATAGTCCTCAGGCGGCTGACATACTTATGAATAATTGACAGCACTCGGCGTGAATGTTGGTGACGTCATGGGCCGAGACGCTCGATAAGCGATTAAAAGCCAGGACATGACAAATGTCAAAAGTAAATGCCGAAATTCAAAAAATAGTTGTGGCCTTTTATCAAAGTCGCTTTGTTTTCGTTTCTAGCTGCTGCTTATACAATTCATGCAAATTCGAACTGGCTCGAAAATCGCCTGACTGACACACATTCCTGCGCAGAGCAGAGCTCACGTTCTCTCTCTATCTCTTTCGGCTCAGTTCGAGTTTCGATTACAGTCTCATAGGGCTGCTCCAGTTTCGAAGTTCTCGCACCACTGTGCACGCACGCTCAGCCCATTGCCTGCCTCACTTGTCACACTGCCATACATTCGCCTGCGTTGTGGGACAGTTCGAAAAGCTTCTCTAATGCCGCCACTGCGCTGTGCATACCTATGTGTGTACACATATACACATATGCAGCAGTATCAGTAGCAGCAGCAGCAGCAGCGGCAGCGCTCGGCAGATAGGAGCGAACATCTGGTAGTCGAAAGCTCGGAGCGATTGTTCGAATTCGACGCCGCAGTGGGGACGGCGCGATAGAATTTTCGCTAAACGAAAGCTTAACCACTCGCGGCATGCTGAAAATTTTCAGTCGAGCGTTGTTACCGAACTAGGAAGGTCGGTCTAACTGTAGTAGCAACTTTGAGCTCTCGTCTCTCTGTCGGGTGGTACAGCCAGTGTGCCAGTACTAGCTAGCACAGCTCTACAGCTACGCTCTGCCCGCCGCCGCCTGCGTTGCGCTGGTGCCGCTGCTGCTGCTTACACAATAACTGTGCATCGATAAAGCCAAAGAAGAAGCACACACAGGATACGAATATATACACATATAAGAAGAAAGAAAGAAAAAACCCAAACTCTTAAGCTGTTTACAGCTTAACGAGTGTCACAAAAAAAGTGTGTGTGATTTGTTATTGTTGTTTCGCGTTTTCAGTGCAAATAATAATTTCTTAAACGGGGTAGTTTTCTGTGAAATACCCTCGCACCGCACCAGCTTCGACAGCTACACGCGGAAAATATTGTGTAATACCCATCAACGTGTAAAAGGTAGAGACAACAAAAAAAAAAAAAAAAAAAAAAATACGAATTAAACCCAACAAGAACTTTCCATTGCTGCTTACCTTTTATTATTTGGTTTTTGTTGCTGTTGCTATTCTCCTTATGCTTGCGATTGCAGCGAAAGAGCCTAGAAACACTACAGCAAAAAAAAGTATAAAAGAAATAAAGCTAACGACAACGTCCTTGTACAAAATCGATTTTCCAAAACTTCATGCCTGCCGTAATAGATACGTTTGCGTATGTCAGATATTTGTATATGTACACTATATGAGTGTGTATGTGTGTGTGTGGAATAGTTAAAGTGCTTGAGGAAGTGTGTATGTGAAAATTGCAATTTGCAATAAACAAACATTTTGTGAGTGTATTTGTTTGTGTGTGTAATGAATTTTTTCAACTAGTGTTTTATTTAGGAGCGTAATTGCAATTTGATTTGACATTTAGTTTGGCCATAGCTAGATAAATTCGCATGTATAACTGTATATTTGTCGGGCATATTCTAAAGCTATTCCACAGTCCGCTCCCCCGTCCGTTCCTCCTTGTCTCTTTCTCTCTCTCTCTCTCTCGCTGTGTGCACATTAATTTTGTGTAGCGCTGACGTACGGTTTTTTTCCTCTTTCCTTGGTTTTTTTTTTATGGCAATGAAATCGTTTAGATTCAATTGCGGCGATTTCATTTTGGAATAGCAGTAATTTCCTGGCCACCCCAAAAAAAAAAACCGAATGGGTGCCTGCCAGCCCCTATATACATATAAACGTATAGAAACCCCCCTGAACGGGGGTCAGCTTTGGGGGTGCTTGGGGCTGGTTGAGGGAGCGGCAGCGACCACCCGTTGTTGGTTATTTCATAATTCGGAACGCTGCCAAAGCATAGCGCACAGAAACAGCAACGGACAAGCACTCAAAAGCATCTTGGACAACAAAAAAAAAAAACACTCACTATATTTCTTTTTTAATTTACATTTCGCATAGCCCTTACACATATTGTACGCTCAGCAAAATTGCTCACCGAGTGATGGCGCTCATTTTCGAACTGCCAGCCATTGCACTCAATTTCGAAAAGCACGCGCTCTCTATACGCTCCCTCGCTCGCTCTCTTTTCGGTGCTCTTGTCTGTGTGCCATTGTTTCACATCCTTATGTTGCCGCTGGCTGCAGTTTCTATTCCAGCATTGCTGCCATTTCCAATAGTTCCATGTTGTCTCTCTGCGCTGCTTTTGGCGCTTCCATTGGCTTTTGTAGCCAATGCGGTCCACTTGCTGCTTCGCCGCCTTGTGCTGGCTCCTGCCACCTTCCAGGGTCGTTTGAGTTTTCTTCTTCCTTTTTGTGGCCTGCCTGCAGATTGTTGCATAAGCTGAAAATGATTAATTTTTCTTTAACATTTATTCTTTTTTCTTTTTATTTTTTATTGCAGTTTCTGTTGCTCTGTTTTTAAGTTTTGTTTTATTTAATTGTTTGGCGATCTTAACAATTTTGTCTTCGTTAATTATTTTTTATTTGTTATACGTTTTTATTGTTATCTCATCATATAGCAGACATTATGAGTACTCAGGTGGGTAAATAAAAAACCAAGTAGTATGTTTTAACATTTCTTTATCATATTTCATTATTTACAAACATTTTTAATTCAATTTCACATATATTATATATTCTATTTGTTTATTAGTTAAATATAAGTCTTGACTGTGCTAGCTAAAAAATTAGCTGCTAATTTGCAAAAAATGATTTTGTCTGGAATCATTTTTTTATTGCAGACAAAAGTATAAAAATAGCTGTAATTAAATGTACTTTATTTATAATTTAATGATATTTACGGGGCAATTTTATGGGTTCTCTATAATTGAGTTTTGTTTAATGTTTAAAAATTCCCTGTTCCCTGCATTGACCTAGTGCAACCTCTGGGCCATTTACATTACTTAGATACCTCGTATTTATTTGTAACGCTCGAACAAAGCCCTTTTTGGCATGTTAAATGATTAAGATATTTAGCTGGGATGTGTTTACTGTAACTTGACGTAACGAACATTGTAATAGCAGAATGCGAAGACGCAGTGAGAAGTCGTGAACAATTAGCATTCAATTGCTAAAACTGGGCACAAAGAAACGTGCCCAAAACTTGAGCTTAGCTTAAAGAAAAAAATCAGGCAAAAAACAGCCTGCGTAATAGCCCTAAGATGAAAACAGAAAAACGTGTTGACGAGAATTTCGTATTGGGGGGTTGTTCTCAGTAAAGAAGCAAACAGGTTTCAATGCTCGTCACAAAGCCCAAATACCCGGTTATAATACACTCATAATTAAAACTGGTTTGAAAACAGCTTTGATTGGGGTCTAAGTTCCCATTAAGAGATCAAGCGATGCACTTGATAATTACGATTGATTGTGCACCGTTGTTTTAGACTGGTTCAAATCGCACCGAGAGAGCGAGAAAGAAAATGTCAAATAAAAAATTTGCTGTTTTATGCACTTTCGTTAAGCCGAAATGGAAATTGAAATTGTTTTCATTGTGTGGCTTAATTTGCTCGTTTTTCTGTTTTTTGGGCACGTACTTTTTTCGAGTATATATATATATATATATTTATATAGTATGTGTATATAGTATTTGTATTGTATGTACAGATACATTTTGCATTGATTGAACAATTAGCATGCCGTGTTTTTTGATTGTTCGGCCTGTCAATTCTGTCTCTCTCTCTCTCTCACAGTATTTGTTGTTGTAAATTGATATTCAAGTTCAAAATGGCAAATGCTTTGCGCGAGAAAAGTGCGCGCCAAACGTTGGGGCAAAACGTTCAGATACATTTGTATCTGTATCTGTGCGCTTAATTGGCCGCGTTATGTAAACTTTTGCTCGGCATTGTCGCATTTTGATTTACATACACATATCCCAAACATCCTGAGCCCCAGCCCCCAAGCGCGTTCCAATTGTTTCGTTCGGGTACTCGAAACAAACACTCATTCACATTCACAATGTTTCACATGCTGCGTTTTGTCACAATTCGCGGTTTTCAATCGCCGCGTGACGCTTTTTGCGGCCACTCGCAAATTTTTGTTTTCAAATGAATCGAACCATGAAATAAAAAACACATAAGAACAAAAACCAGACAAATCACAATCAAAAAAAAAAAAAAAGTCACCTTTAAATTAATTTAATTTGTTTAGGAAAATATAAATTAGCGCCAATCGATCAATCGGTGGGAGCCGAAAAAAAGTATTTGTTCTTAAATCTGGTATAAACGGGTTGCAATTTATAAGAGTCTTTGATCTCCCCAATTAAGTTAAGATTTTTGACATTTTTTGACTGTTAAAAGTTAACAATTATTTGCACTTACTTTAAGTCGATTTACTAAGTTTAAGTTAACCTATTTAAGTTCTACAGAAACTAACAATTTTATATATATTTCCGCCCCTAATTTTCTATGCAGATTGTTTAGCATACGTAAAAAAATATCAGCAATATAGTTAAAGAAGAAGATCTGACAAATTTGTGTGTGCGCAAATTAAATTCAGGCCACAGCCAAATCAATTTGACAGCCAAAGTTTTTAAAAGTGCGTAAGCAAATTACTTAATATAACTATTTATAAATTGCGCTTCCACAAATCGCTCGCAAAGATTTCCAGATTTATTTCATGCCCCACTTTGCAAACTCGAAAGAGAATCCCAAAAACCAGCTCCCAATAAATAAATAATCAGAGGCCCCTAACAAATGGAATAATATTTGATTTTGATTTTATGCTCAGCAAACGTTGCCGGCGACTTGTTTGCTTAGATCGGCACAATGATCCCACGCCAACTTTATATATATGTATATATATATACATTTATTTATATATATGTATATACATAAAATTGTATTTGCTGTAGTTGCTCTCCCTACCTCTCTCTGTCGCTCTCATTCGTTCTTGCTCTCTGTTTGTTTAATTACTTGGCATGCTCTTCCATTTTGCATGAGTTTTCAAGTCCCATTTTATACTTTTTGTGTATTATGATTAAATATTTTTTTTCTTTTAAATACCCTGATAGAGGGTATTTTCATTTGCTCAATTAATGTGTAACAGTCAGAATTTATTCGAATTATTATTAATGTCTCTAATGTCCGTTAGGGTATTAAATTTTAATTTTTCCATATCGCTGCTATTTATATTTGTTCACTTGTCTCTGATTCACGTGTCCATTAGCTGATAAAAATGCGCCTCGTTAAGTTAAACCCACATTATTGACGTCAGTGGGAAAGTAGGGTATTATTATTTAATGTTGGCAGACCGCAAATCAATTGGCCTTCCAGTTGATTTCCAGGCAGCGGCACATGCGCTGCTCTAGCCCCTTTCCAGAGTTACATGATTCATAGTCCTTCGCACATGAGTCCCGTATCATGTCATAACCACATTAAACCATATTTAAATTATATTTAGTTATATTTATATATATATAAAGTAAACTATTTATGATTAATGCATATATATTAGCACTAAGATTTAGTTTATGTCATGCCCTGTAATTATATGTATTTATTTAGTTGATGCTTGTTCGTCTTGTTTCTTTTTTGGCATTGTTTGTTACGTTTTTTTGTTTTGTATCTCTTCCCGTCCATACATCATCATCAATCGACATCATCAATCAAAACCAAAAACACCACCCACATCCATATCGTAGTCGCAGCTTGGGAGAGCGGACTCTTATCGAGTCGCCACGGTTATTGCAACCGATGACGACAATCGCACAGCCGATGGCCACTTCAAGGTAAATTATTTTCTTGTTTTTATATCATTTATTTATTTTCATTTTCTCACTTTTCACATGTGAATCCAAAGCGCATTCGCAGCGATTTGTTTATTCATTTTTTTGTGTTGGGTTTTTTCCGCCTTCTCCTTTTTTCTTTTTTTTTTTTTTTGCTTTTTAACTAAACATTTTTCTGTTTTCATTGGCTTTTCAATTACATTTCATATTCATGTATTTATTTGTATATATTTACGTATTCTGGGCATGCTTCCAATATTATATGAACGCTTGACATTTGAACGAAATCATCGAAAGATCGCAAAGTTTAAATATAGCACAGACCTTTCAAATATAATAAGCACAAATATGGACTATATAAACTATAGACTATATAGATAGATAAACCATAAACAAATGCACATAAATATTTGTTTTAGTATGAACGTAAAGAAAAGCCCTTTTGTTTTTATTCCGACTTATTTATTGTTCACAACATTTTCAACCTGTTGATTTGGCTAAGCTATTAACAGTTAAACTAGTTTAAACTAGTTTTGGGCTTTTCTCAAACGTTTCAACAATGTGCACTTGTGACGTCACACACAGCTAATTATAGCAAAAAGCAACAAAAAAAAAAAAACAGCAAATAATTAATAGATAAAAAGCAGTCTAGAGTACTTTTTATTTTACCAGACCAGACGACAGCTGGCCTGTCTCTATATATACATATATATGTATGTACATATATATTTATTTCTAGTATACAATTATTTATAATTATTTCAAGATTATGCGCAAGTTCTGTGAGAGGTCAATGTTCATGGATTTTAAGCTCTGAGATTTTCTAATTTATACTTTTAGCAATTTTATTGCTTTTCAAATTTCATTTTTAGTTTGTAATTAGTCTGACATTTTTATATAATTTGTGTTTTATTTTCTCTGAACATTTTCATTCATTTTACGTGACATTCTTTGTGCATGTGCCGCCTTTTTACTTTTATAGTTTATTTTGTATTTTAGTTAAGATTAAAGCGCAGCAAAAACAAATATTCTCACGCTCGCTGCACGCTTAAATAAATTAAAGTATTTTAAAATATCCATAGTATGGATAACAAACATAATAAATGGGTCAACTGGTAAGTTGGAAGTGTAACTAGCTGATCTTAGCTCTATCTCTCTCTCTCTCTCTAACTCTCTATCTTTGGTAAATGGTTAATACACTCTTCTCTCTGATTTTGCACTGTGTTATAAAAAAAAAGGGTTTCTCTTCGGGTTCTAACACGACGGTAAAATGGCATGAAGTAAATCGATTTTTGTGTCGGGATAACAAGCAGCTTCCTTTTCCTATCACAAACAAACACTTACTAATAAAAAGTTTTTATTTAAATCACTTAATGCAAACCTCAGTCAAGACGCAAGATGCCGGCCAAAGCAGCTAAGAAGGAGAACTTGGATGATCTCAAACAGGAGTTGGATATTGACCATCATAAAATCTCTCCTGAGGAAATGTATCAGCGCTTTCAGACACATCCCGAGAATGTAAGCCACATTTTATCCCTTGTATCCCAATCCTTCCTCTTTATTAATATATCTATTTTTTCATGACATTTAGGGTCTGAGTCATGCCAAGGCTAAGGAGAATTTGGAACGTGATGGTCCCAATGCGCTCACACCGCCCAAGCAGACGCCCGAATGGGTAAAGTTCTGTAAGAATCTGTTTGGTGGCTTTGCTATGCTGCTGTGGATCGGTGCCATACTTTGCTTTGTGGCCTATTCGATTCAGGCCACCACCAGCGAGGAGCCGGCCGATGATAACTTGTATCTGGGTATTGTACTTTCCGCTGTCGTCATTGTGACTGGCATCTTCTCATACTACCAGGTAAGAAAACTAATTTTGTTCTTAATTTAATTTATTTAACCTTTTGGCTGGTCAACTTATAACTTTTAGGAATCGAAAAGTTCCAAGATTATGGAGTCGTTCAAGAACATGGTGCCCCAGTTTGCTACGGTTATACGCGAGGGCGAGAAACTGACACTGCGCGCTGAGGATTTGGTGCTGGGCGATGTTGTTGAGGTCAAGTTTGGCGATCGCATACCCGCCGACATCCGCATCATTGAGGCGCGCAACTTTAAGGTGGACAACTCATCGCTGACCGGTGAATCGGAGCCGCAATCGCGTGGCGCTGAGTTCACACACGAGAATCCGTTGGAGACCAAGAATTTGGCCTTCTTCTCGACCAACGCCGTCGAGGGCACTGCCAAGGGTGTTGTCATCAGCTGTGGCGATCACACCGTGATGGGTCGCATCGCTGGCTTGGCCTCCGGCCTGGACACTGGCGAGACACCAATTGCCAAGGAAATTCATCATTTCATTCATTTGATTACTGGAGTTGCGGTATTCCTAGGCGTTACCTTCTTTGTGATTGCTTTCATTTTGGGCTATCACTGGCTGGACGCTGTCATCTTCCTTATCGGCATCATTGTGGCCAACGTGCCCGAGGGTCTGCTGGCCACGGTCACCGTGTGCCTGACCCTTACCGCCAAGCGCATGGCATCCAAGAATTGTTTGGTCAAGAATCTGGAAGCTGTCGAAACTTTGGGTTCCACCTCCACCATTTGCTCGGACAAGACCGGCACACTCACCCAGAACCGGATGACCGTCGCCCATATGTGGTTCGATAACCAGATCATTGAGGCCGATACCACTGAGGATCAGTCGGGTGTTCAATACGATAGAACCAGCCCTGGATTCAAGGCGCTCTCTCGCATTGCCACTCTCTGTAACCGGGCCGAGTTCAAGGGCGGCCAGGACGGCGTGCCAATCCTCAAGAAGGAGGTCAGCGGCGATGCCTCCGAGGCAGCACTGCTCAAGTGTATGGAACTGGCTCTCGGCGATGTGATGAACATTCGCAAGCGCAACAAGAAGATTGCCGAGGTCCCATTCAATTCGACCAACAAATATCAGGTGTCCATTCACGAGACCGAAGATACCAACGATCCGCGTTATCTGCTGGTGATGAAGGGCGCTCCGGAGCGTATTCTGGAACGCTGCTCGACCATCTTTATCAACGGCAAGGAGAAGGTGCTCGACGAGGAGATGAAGGAGGCGTTCAACAATGCTTACATGGAACTGGGCGGTCTGGGCGAACGTGTGCTCGGCTTTTGCGATTTTATGCTGCCCTCCGACAAATATCCCACTGGCTATAAATACAACACCGACGACATTAACTTCCCCATTGACAATCTACGCTTCGTGGGCCTGATGTCCATGATTGATCCTCCACGTGCTGCTGTTCCCGACGCCGTGGCCAAATGCCGTTCAGCCGGCATCAAAGTCATCATGGTTACCGGCGATCATCCGATTACGGCCAAGGCCATTGCCAAATCGGTTGGCATTATTTCAGAGGGTAATGAAACCATCGAAGACATTGCTCAACGGCTGAACATACCCGTCTCCGAGGTAAATCCTCGTGAGGCCAAGGCCGCTGTTGTCCACGGCGCCGAGCTGCGCGATGTGTCCGACGATCAGCTGGACGAGATTCTGCGCTATCACACCGAGATCGTCTTTGCCCGTACTTCGCCCCAGCAGAAGCTCATCATTGTCGAGGGTTGCCAGCGCATGGGCGCCATTGTGGCTGTCACCGGTGACGGTGTCAACGATTCCCCAGCCCTCAAGAAGGCCGACATTGGTGTAGCTATGGGCATAGCCGGATCCGATGTGTCCAAGCAGGTGAGACTTAGCCAAACTAAACTATCCGAAAGAAGAAGAAATCCAAAACTATATACATTTAAATCTTTTTTTGCAGGCTGCTGACATGATCTTGTTGGATGATAACTTCGCTTCCATTGTCACCGGTGTCGAGGAGGGTCGTCTGATCTTCGACAATCTGAAGAAGTCCATTGCGTACACTCTGACCTCCAACATACCCGAAATCTCGCCCTTCCTGGCCTTTATTCTGTGCGATATTCCACTGCCACTGGGCACAGTTACAATTCTGTGCATCGATCTGGGCACTGACATGGTAAGTTTACCTTTTTAGTGCCCCCAATCCAACTAGGATCCAATTAACTAAATGTTTAACTTAAGCTAAGTTGTGTTTTTTTTTTGTTCTGAGTTCGAGTTAAGTCAAGGCCAGGTAGCTCTTATAATTAAGTTAACTAAAAACATTGTTAATTGTAAATTGTGTGCGGGGCAGATACCGGCCATATCGCTGGCCTACGAGGGACCCGAGGCGGACATTATGAAGCGACGTCCGCGCAATCCCGACGTGGATAATCTGGTTAACGAGAGGTAAACAGCGCAACCTTTAAGCTTGCCAGCTAGTTTGCAAGCCAGTTTACCAGCCAGAATCTAGGCTACAACCAACTCTTAAGTAGCTTTTAGGCATAAAGAAAATCTTTCTCTCTCTCTTTATCTCTCTTTATTTTTTAACTTAACTCTTTTTGTATTCCCAAGCGATTGAGCAAGCAATCCAAATGAAAAAGAAACAAACACACATATGCTCATTGTAAACTGAATTGTAAAACGTTTTGCTAATATTACCAAACTGCAAATATCCACAACCTTTAGGTGCCAGCCATTTCATTGGCCTACGAACATGCCGAAGCCGATATTATGAAGCGTCCGCCACGTGACCCATTCAACGATAAATTAGTGAACTCAAGGTGCCAATCAAGTCAATTTCTACCCCACACACACACACACACACACACATACACACACTCTTACTTACACACACATACATTTTGCACACTTAAAGAAAAGAAATACTAAAAACTTTTAAAATAACACAAAAAAAGCGCGCAACATCATAAACTATAAACTAATCGATGTCTGTGTATATGTGGCTGGATTGTAATTAGCATAAGCGTTAAACAAACTTAACAAAAAAAAAAACAAAAAACAAAAAAACCCCAACAAAACAAAAACTTGCAGCGCAAAGAAAAAAAAGTTACAACTAACTAACTGTTAAGCTTATAATTTACAAAACTTATTTATAATGTATACATAAAGCAACATTTCGTCAACATTTTTGTAGCATAACCCAAATCATTTAATCGTACATATATTACTAACATTCTCTAGATCGTTTCATATATTTAGCTCTTGACATGCAGTTAAACAGTTTTTTGACAAACACTTTTTGCTGCCCTCCCATTTTTCATCGTTGTACATTTTGTTAACACACACCATTCCATTTCTTTCAATTGGTCAACACACACACACACACTTTTACACACACCACATTTTGCCTATGTGTACATTTGAGTATAAAAAAAATACCAAATTTATTCGCCTTTAATTCTAACGCTCTAAATGTTAATTGGTGTGCGTTGTAACTGTTATTATTATTATTTATTTATTTTTTGTTCCACTCACTGCTAAATTGTAACACCGAGTTTTTATTATTATTTTTTTTATAAATTGGCTTTTATTTTATATATATATTTAAATCCATTTTTATTTACGTAATTAACCAAAACGAAAATAACTTATTTCACATACATATATATTTGGCATTTACATCTATTGATTGGCATTGAATTTAGTTTCAGCAAATACCAAAAAAAAAATTAACTGCACACAAAAAAAGTAGCAAAAATAAAGAAAATCCTTAGACACAAAAAGCATACATAGAATATAAAAAAAGAAAATTTAACAATAAGCTACGTTTTCATTGATTTTCAAGTTTTTAAGTTATATTTTTAAGTTCTCACTCCGCCCAATAAAAAAAAAACGTTATACCCTGAGCTCTCATCTTAACAGCTGCTGCCTAAGTTAGTTTTAAGTCTTAACTTAACTATTAGTTAATAAGGTTGTCAACGGCCGCAATTTACTTCTCAGGACATTTTCTCGCAGTTGTCGTTGTCGTCTTTCTGCAGGATTGAAACTGTGTTAGACAAGTTGAATTTTGTGCATCGTTTTTTATCGTATTTATTTTTAATTTATTTTTTATTCCAAATACATTCAACAACATTTGCTACGCACGTTTAGGTGCCAGCCATTTCCTTAGCCTATGAGACCGCTGAATCCGATATTATGAAACGCCAGCCCAGGAATCCCTTTCAAGACAAGCTGGTCAACGAAAGGTAAAGTTTTTCTTTGTGCTGACCAAACAAACAAACAAAAAAAAAAAAAGACAAACAAACAACTACAACAACAAAATGAACACAGCAAAGTAAAAGTTAAAACTCAAAGTAAAAGTGAGCTGCAAATGAATAATAAAAAAGTCTATTTTTTTATCTTCTGCAAATCAAAATTTAAGTTCAGTCAAATTTTCGAATCAAAAAAAAAGCAAAGTACGCCTCTCTCTCAAGATTAATAATATTACTTCGATCTATTTTTGTCTACTATTACTAAAACTAAGAACTACAAACTTTTTCAATTAGCTTCAATTACTTTTTAGCCCTTAATTACTTTTACTTGTTTTTCTTTCCTTTTTGTTGAATGTTGTTTTTAGCTTCTATTCATTTATATGTTTAATATGTTCTCGAAGGAGTTTTATTTATTTTTGTTACATGTTTTATGTTCTTCTATGTTCATTATTTATCTTGAGTATCTTCAAGTTGCGGCTAGTTAAATGTTTTGAAAGTAAAGTAAATGTTGATATTTTGCTAGATTTCTTATATTATTGTTTAAATCTTCTACAAAAAAAAGCACTTCCAGCTGATCTAGTTAAATTTAAACTTAAAGTTCTCTTTGCTCTTAAGCAGCAAACTTTTGTTCACTGGGCTTTAGGCCCCCCTCCCAATACAAAAGAAAATCAAATACACTTACAATTCTTACTAAATACTTTTTAATTACTTAATTCCTTTTTTCTATATAATTTTTCTTTTAGTATGTTCTTTGACGTATTTTGCGCTTTTCTTATTCAATTATTATGCAATGAAATAACGCTATATACTACAAATACTCGTATTCAATATATACCTCTATATATATCTATACAATAGCTACAATAATTTTATCATGTAATTTCAATTAATTTTCGCAAATCTTCAAAAAAAAAAAATGTGAAACACAAAAATCAAGAATGAAAAAAAACACAAAGAAAAACTAAAACTCAACTGAATTAAACGGGTGATATATATACATATATATATATCTGATTGATCTCTTTCGCCTGGCATCTCTGAAATTGTGCACAACACTTGGAAAAACGAAAGAAAAGTTCCACTTTTGCTCTCTAGCTCAAACATCGCTTATCTTTTGGTCTCTCTTTCTATCTTTGTATTATCTACGGTGCTAGCGAACAACTTTCTACTGCCCTTTGATCACTTTGCTTGTAACACTATATATACTTTTTTTTTCATCATTAACTCTTGTGTGCCAGATAAAATACCCTGTAATTGAGTCCCGTTTGGAAGGTAAGTCCACGTTGTGTGCGGCCAATCGATGTGTTCGTTGTTGAATACCCCTCGTTCGATTTCGACTCGAGACAACTTCTCGCTAGTGACTAAACTTAACTTAATGCTAGTTGCAGGTCTAACTTTAAATCTAGTCTACAAGTTAAATGTAATTTTTGATCCTACTTAATGCATTTCTAGCAGTAGTCAAATAATTCATTCAATTCATATTTCTTCATCAAACCCAATCCCATTAAGCACCAACAAAATTCTTCAATCAATCAATCAATCAATCGCTCATACTGAAATCAAAACTCATTCAAGTATCTTTTGATTTGTAGTCACAAAAAAGTGCCTCAAAAATGTGGCGCAAGTTTTTCTCTAGACTAAACTTATATATTATATACATATATATATTTATATACATACAAAGCAAAATTTAGTGCAAGTTAAGCTCTAAGCAAACTCTATTTAATGAAAACCCCTCTCTGTTTTTTTTTATACTGTTACTGGGGTGCTCGACTTTTGGTGCCCAGTGTAGTTTAAGCTTTCTCAAGCTAACAAACAATACAAATACAAAAACCACTGAAATAAAATTTTAAAAAAATACCAACATATATATAAACATATTTTTATATATATACATATATTATATACCAAATGCAACTGCCCTCTCTCTCTTAACTCTCTATCTAAGTACTTACTTTAACTTTAATAAATATAACTTAATATATTTAATACTTTTTTTTAGTATATAACAAGTATTTATTATATACATAATACCAGCAAGCGACTTTAACCAGTTTTTCCTTTTTCGTATTTTCCCCCACATTCTTTTTCAAAACTTTTATTATGTCTTTCTTTTGACTAAAACTCAAAATAAATGACGTTACTTGCAACATTTGCACAATGAACTAATAAAATTAATAATAAAATAAATATTTAAAAAAAAATACTGAAATAATACCGCAAAGATACCGGCCATTTCACTCGCTTACGAGCAAGCCGAGAGCGATATTATGAAGCGTCAGCCGAGAGATCCATACCGCGACAACTTGGTCAACCGCAGGTCAGGACAAATCTATTACGATAAGGATAAGAAACAAAAAACAAAAAACAAATACCAAAAACAAAACAAAAACCTTTAAGAATTGTTTACTTTTAGTTGTTTAGTTACAAATTCTAGAAAATGAAAAACAAACATATGCAACCCACATCTTATTTTCTATTTCCAATTTGACATTTCGAAACTTTGTTTGAGTTGTGTGTGTTTTACGCGTTTTCCCTCTCTTCAATTAAATCCCGTTTCCCTTATTCTCTATATTTCTCAATTTGGCCAACAATCTAAACAAATTTAAAAAAAAAAACAAAATTAAAGAAATTTAAATGCAACCCCAAAGAAAAATTAAAAGAATTACTTCGGTTTGCCGAAGTTTAAATATCCTTGCAGATATAAAAGAATTAAAACTATATATAAAAAAATATATAAAATAATAACAGAAACACAAAAGTGAGATTTCCTATAATGTTTATATATTGACAGTAAATGCTTGCTTATAAACATTTATAACTATTAAAAAAAAATCCCATATAAAAAGGAATATAAAATATATTTAAAAAAATACTTCAAGCTGTCTTTAATAACAAGAAAATAAAAGAGTTTGGAACCAGATTTCAATAAAGTATGATATATGTATATAAAAGATTCTAAAAGTTTCTATATATACCATATACATGCTATTTATACATATAATATATTACATATAGTTTATATTTTAATAGTGCCCTGCAAGGCTATTTAAAAAAAACCCTGTTTGTTTGTTCGTTTGCTGATGCATTTTTCTTTTATGTTTGTTTTCGTTAAACTTTCTCTTCTTCTTGAACTTTCAAAAAAAAAAAAAAAACAATTAAAGATTCTTGTTCTTCAAATGTGATCTGTGATCTGTGGTTAAGAACTTATTATTTACTTCCTGTTATTTGAGCTCTCAATGTGGAATGATAAAAAACCAATTATGTTTTTTACAATTTTACACTCAAGTATCGAAATTCTAAAAGAAACTATAAGAAAATTCTATGTAGTGCACACTTTTTTCTGTTTGTTCTTTTACTCAAAATTTTCCCAATTTCAATGTTAAATGTTTTTTCCAATTTTCGTTACACAAAAAAAAAGAAAAACCAATAAAACTAAACAATTTATTGTGCATCAATGTTTGTGTGTTAGTCGCACAAAATATCAGTTAAACAAATTTTACCAACTGGTAAAAAACGCTTCTAGAAAATTGTGCTGGGACAAGCTGCGCATAAATAGCAACAAAAAATAAGAAAACACACACACACACACACACAACACAGACTAGACTTAATGCATAATCATAGTTTAACAACAAAAAACAGACAATAACAACAACAAGCGAAGCTTACTGCTGTTACTTTTAGCCCAGTTAGTGCGTTACTTAGTAGTTGAGTTTGTTCGAGTCGATAAGCAAAACAAAAACCAAAATAAAACGCTTCAGTTGTGTTCAATTTAGATGATACACTCATACTATATACCTACTATATATATATATATATATATATAAATATAAATATATACTCAGTCTGGTGCAAACAACGTCGCAGTAAGTCTCTATGTGGGCTCGGTTCTTAACAACAACAACAACAGCAACAGCTGTGGATGTATTTTCTTTTAGTTATATATATGTACAATCTTAATTTAAGTCTATGTCTTTTTATTTAGTTATCTTTTTTATATATGTTTAGTTTGATTTTCGTACAAAAGTTCTTTAAGCGTAAGTAAAAGAAACCGAACGAATCTGGTAAAAAACCAGGAAAACAGTTACTTTAGCTGCATTTGTGCTTGTGTGCTTTTAGTTTATAAATATAAAACTGCCTGCTATCTAAATACCCTGTATATATATGTGTGTGTAAATAGTTTGCATGTTTTTTAATACGCTGCCCACAAAACAAACCAAAAAAAAAAACAAACTAACCCTAAGAAACTTTGCTTTTCACCAATAAAAAAAAAATACAAAGAAATCGATTCTTTGCGCTCTCACGCTTACATTAAAACGCGCTCTTTAGCTAAAAAATAAAATAAAAACAGAAGATTTTGCCAACAACACAATCCACGCTATATTCTGTAAACTCAAAACACATTCAAAACTAAAAAACATTCATTTTGCTTTAATCGATTCAAGAGCTTAAAGGTATAACGGCATTTTTAACCAGTTACTAATCCCAAAATATATATTAAATATTTATATATGAAAACTGCACGAGACAGCTGCAGCTGGTTTTGTTCAGGGTTTTTGTCTTAATTTAATTTTTAAACTAGGCTGCAAAAACAAAAAAAAAAATGTAAAAAATAAACTAAACAAATTTATTACTTGACTTTAAATTGAAACTTTAATGTTTGTTTTTAAAAATCAGCTTTTAACAGCTCAGACTTAAATCTTAAAAATCTTAAGAAAAATCTATCAAATTTATGAGAAAATATTATATATTTATATATTATAATTAGCTTTTATTTTCAAAGATTTTCAGTCCTAAAAAGAACAGAAAATATTTGAATTTAAATTTTATAACAATTTTGCAGCCTAGAAAAAAATCTTTCTTTAAATCTACAACTATTTTCAAGTACAGCTTAATGTTAAATGTTTGATTTTCCCAAGAAAACTTCTATGCAAATTTATATTTTTAATATTTCACATATATTTATTTTCCTGCAACAAAAACCTTGAGCAGCTCTCAGCTTTGCTCAGCTCCAAACAATGCCCAATCTTTAAAGCTCCCAAAGAAAAAGTATTAAAAAAATTAATAAAGAAAAACATCAACAAAAACCACACAAAATTAAAAAGAAAAAAAAAACATTTTGCTTTAGCCAAATTTTTTAACTTGTTTGTTTCGCCTTTCGTTTGTTTTGTGTGCTTGCCAATTTTGAAAACGGCTTTGAACAGATTGATTTCCATGGCCTATGGACAAATTGGCATGATCCAAGCTGCTGCCGGTTTCTTTGTCTACTTTGTGATTATGGCCGAGAATGGTTTTCTGCCCATGAAGCTGTTTGGCATACGTAAAATGTGGGACTCGAAGGCTGTCAACGATCTAACTGATTCATACGGACAGGAATGGGTGAGTTAAAATATAAAAATATCTGTGTAAGCCTTCAACTAATTGTTTTAAATTATTCCTTGTATAGACCTATCGCGATCGCAAAACTTTGGAGTACACCTGCCACACTGCGTTCTTCATCTCCATTGTGGTTGTACAGTGGGCCGATTTGATCATTTGCAAGACGCGTCGCAACTCCATTTTCCACCAGGGCATGCGCAACTGGGCCTTGAACTTTGGCCTCGTTTTCGAAACGGTGCTGGCTGCCTTCCTTTCGTACTGCCCCGGCATGGACAAGGGTCTGCGCATGTATCCACTGAAGTGAGTGCTAAAATTCAAATTGGAATCTTAAAGAGTGTCCCTGAACTAAATTGAATTTGCTTTACAGACTCGTCTGGTGGTTCCCAGCCATTCCATTTATGTTGGCCATCTTTGTCTACGACGAGACGCGTCGTTTCTACTTGCGTCGCAATCCCGGCGGCTGGTTGGAGCAGGAGACATACTATTAAAGGGTCTGCACAGCTATCCAACAACAAGCTACAAAACACATCCTACACACACTCCTACACACACACACACCTCTACACACCACTACACAACCCGCAAAGGCAACAAATAGTAATTGTTTATTTACCACACGACAACAACTGCTACCAGAGGATTCTGTTGTGGCAACAACAATAGCAACAACAAATAACAACAGCAACAACAAGAACAGCTATAGCGTAAAACATATTGCGATATATGTTTTAAAAATTTTTAATTTAATTATTTAAAGTAAAAACAAAACATACAAAAAATACAAAATACAAAACAAAAAATGCAAGCGATAATTATTTTAAACGTTTAAGTAAATTTAAATTATAAATTAAAGCTATAAATAAGATTTAAATAAAAATAAAGTAAAATCTACAACAAAAACAAAAAACAAAACAAAAACAAATTTCGACAACAAGCCCACAAACAATAACCTAACAAACATGTTTTTAGTAAAATTATTAAACAAACAAAAAATGCATAAAACACAATATTTAATAAAAATGCTAAAAAAAAAAAATGATTAAATATAAAATAACAACGCAAAAAACGCGCCAGGAAACAAAAGCAAAGCTAAAGCGCAACTAACATAAATAAAATTTAACACACACACTCACACCCCACACACACACACACACACACAACGCATGAAGAGACAAATTATATAAGAGAAGTTTAGAGAAATTAAAAGAAAACAAAATGCAAAAAAACGAAATTTTGACAAAGAAAATGAATAAATTAGCGTAGTTACAAAATAAGCTGAAACTGAAGAAGAAGAAGCAAAGATACAACAAGAACAACAACATGAAAGAGAAATATTTGTGGGGCAGCAGCAAAAGCGAAAGAAAAAGTTAAAAGAAAAGAGGCAACACAATTAATAATAATTGTTAATATATATACACAAATATATTAAATGGAAAACAAAATTTTGATTATATAAATGGAGCTATACAAATACTTACACACCAAAAAAAAAAAAAAACGAAAACTAAAACAAAATTACGATAACGAAACCTACCAAAACTGGCGAACGCAAAGCGAGGCGGCAAATGTGGCATGCCCCACGCCCCTTTGGGGTACAGGGCAGCGCCCAAAGCGAGCGAGCGAGACAGAGATAGCAAGGCAAGAACAAGAAAAAAAAACAAAAAACAAATATGAAAAAAAGCAACAGCTAAACAATTTGTTATATATGACGAGTAAAAGTTTATATAAACGAAATTTAATATTATGCTTTGTGTGCATTTTAAGCCCAACACACACACACACACACACACAAACACATACTCACAAACACACACTCACTTGCCACGCCCACAAACTAAATGTTTATAATGTTTTACACGGCAGTAGCCCCCCAGGCAGTAGCTAACAGTATTGTGTTCGTTTTTCTTTTTTCAATAAAAACAATCCAAACACACACACTTACACACACACACACACACACACAGGCGCACTGATTGGTTAGCAAAGTTAAACAAAAAAAAAATCAGTAAGGTTAAACTTTAGCGAGCTTTAGACTAATTGAGAATGCTGTGAAAAGCATTGTCAGCCAGTCAATCAATCAGTCGGTGCGTCAATCACACACACATACACACACACACACACCCACACATATAAAAAACCGCCGCTGCTTTTCTTTTGTGTTTTGATTTTGTTATGATTTTAAATGATCATCATCAATGAATTGAAATGATTGATGAACATAAAATCGATGTTAGTTATGACAAACATAACAAAATTATTATTAGTTGTTAACAAATTATATTGAATAATAATAATAATAATACTAATTAATAATGATAGCAATGTTCATCAGTGTGAATATTGTTGTTGATGTGAAAGTGAAACTAAAACGAAATTAAAATTCATTATTTGAAACAACAACAAATATTTATAACAAATAAATCTATGAAAACTTTTCGATGCTCTAATGCAAAAAGAACAAAAACAAAACTTGGACAAATTGTCGACAACAAACAGGCAGAAAATGGTAAACAAAAACAAAATTTGCATATGTAACAACAACAACAACAACAAGAACAACAACAACAAGATGAAGCAAAAACAAAAACAACAACAAACAAAACATGAGAGTAAACATTTTTAATTTTTTGTTCTTTCGCCCTCCGCTGTAAATGTATTTGTAGATTTAAACAATGATTAAAATAAAAAAACTACATAAATAAAACTTAAAAAAAAAAACAAATCCTGAACTTGTTTTTAATCACTTTTTGGAAGGGAGACAAAATGCAGCATTATTATTAAGGATTAATCCTGATTAAAATAGTGCATTTATTGGGAAACTAAAAATTTGATATGTTGGAGATTGTATATATTTTTTTTTGCATGATTTTTTACAGAATTTTAAAACAAAATCGTTTTAAATGCTGATGAATTAGAAATTATGATACAAAACTGCTTTATTTTTAAATAATAAAATGGGTCGTTTCTTTTCAAATAAAAAAGACAGTTACTTTTTTCAAATATGATAAATTATAAAAAGCAGACTTAATTATTAGGACAATCCAACTATCTATGATAAAACTTACACATCAATATGTGTGTAATTTTTCCTTATGTTTCACAAGATATTTAAGCACTTTTTATTGTTTAATGTTTAGAGGTTTTATTTTATTAGTTTTGATAGTCAATTGAATGAAAATAAGATATCAGGAAACTAAATTTTAAAACAGAAACAAGGATACAAATTTTTGAAATAATTTAATATATTTTACTTTTTTATTTAAAAAAAATTTTTGTATATTTATTTAAACAAGTTTTCCGCTACCTTAGCGGCAACTTAATCTAGTTGAGAATTAATTTAATACAAAAATAAAAATAATTTAAGTGATTGATTTAAAAAGCAGAGAGAACAATTATGATCAAAATCTTAATTTAAATATAGACAAAAATCGGGTAAGTTTTGGCAAAGTTATGATAATTCTGGTTTATTTATTGTTATAGATAATTTATTTATTATAAATGACTTAAGCAAGGAAATGTTTTTTTTTGATTTTTTTCAAAATTTATTTTAAAAACTTATGAAAATAATTATTTAAAAAAAAGCAATAAGAATCTTAAATGCATTCACTGCTGAGAGTTAACAAAAGTAGAATAAAATGCTATTAAAAATAATAAATCAATTATGTTTTCTTAAAGTTTTACCTAAAACAGATTTGTCAAACCAAGCAAGCAACTTTGGTTACCCACCAATTGCAGGGTATGCGATATTGTATTACATTTTAATACATTCGCTCGTTTCTCTTTTTTGCCATTATTCTTTCGACGTTGTTGTCGTTGTTGCTGTGGCCATTATTGTTGTGTCTTTTGTTGTTTGGTTGCAAAGGGGTTCCCAACAGAGGGCGTCGGTCGGGGGCAGGGCTGGGAGGGGCGGTGTAGGCAACGTTTTGGGTCTTATTAATTTCCGTTTTGCTTATTTATTTTGCTGATATTCTGCGGCGTTTTATGGGCTTCGACGCAGGCGTCGCTGCCAACGCAATTCCCAGCACGAAAAGGAGGCGGCGACACCCTTGGAAAAAAAACGGCAGGTGTGTGTTAACGGGTCTTAATAAGCAGTTGTAACTGCGATGATTGCAACTGGCGAAAATTAAATTTTACGTTGTCATTTGGCATTTAGTCGTAGATCAAAAGTTGACGTGAACTAAATGATAGCTTAAGAAAATTAGATTTTAGTTTCGTGTTTTTTTCGTGGAACTTAGTTAGGGTCTAACAGAAGTTTTATAAGAAGCGTACTTAATTATTTAAAAAACAAATAGAAAATACAAAGCTTTTTATAAGCTGTTGATTAAATATAAGCAACATTTTTACACAAAAAATAATCTAAACTACCCTATAAATTCAAAGTTACAGCCTATTTATTATTATACACTCAAGTTTCAAAGCAATTCTCGCATGCCGTTCGCGTGAAGCGCACACGAGAAGAAAAAAATGAACAAGACCTCTTTTCCAATAGACTTAACACGAGCGTCAAAAACTTGCGCGCTTGCTTGTCTAAGAAACGGGGCGGGGGGCCGCCTGCCGACACCCTTTGCGCCCGCCCCTGCGCCGCACCAAAACCGAGCTGCATTCAGAGTAGAGTGAGAGAGAGAGGGAGAGAACGAGAGAAAGAGAGCGAGCGCAATGCTGTTATCGCGTTCCATTGCCAAAACGTTTCTTATCCTGTGTGCGCCACCATTAAGCGTTTGTTATCTATGGCCGCGTTTCATGCTCATGCGTCCCGCATTCGTGGCACAAGCCGAAGCGCTCGTCGGCTGCGGCTTCGGCTGTTCGTGCGGTCGCACTCGGCCAGTGGGTTATTCGGCTGAAGCGTTCGTTGCCAGCGACAGTCTTTCATTATCCGGCGCACGAGCGTGTCACGTTTTCGCCAGCCACGCAGCGAACTACGCAGCCAAAAATAACAACAACAACAAGACGAGCGAATTGAAAAAAAAGCCGTTAGTTGCGCCTTTGCTATTTTTAGTGCGCGAACGTTTTTGCGAGTGTTTTACTATTTTTACTACAAGTGAACGGACAAACACACACAAACCAACAACAACATGCTGAATAACAACAATAACAACACAGTGGTAAATATCATAAATAAGCAGTTATAAAGCACAGATTAAATTTAAAAAAAACAACTATCTTTAAATAAAAATAATTCTGTGCAGTGTTTTGTGTGCGGCGAATGCAGTGCAACAACAATAACAAGGAATAACAACAATAACAAAAAGTGGAGCCGCAGCCGAAACTAGGCTAAATATCTTTTGCATACTTTTGGGCGCACACGTACAGGACAGTGCTAAAGCGAGAGAGAGAGAGAGCGAGACAGAGTGAGTGAGCGAGCGAGCGAGCGAGTGAGAGAAAGAGCATCAGCAGCGGCGGCTGCGGGCGACACAGGTCGCCGACATTTGAACCTGCTGCTGACCGCGACAGGCCAACGCTGTTGTTGTTGTCGTTGTTTTTGTTGTTGTTGTTGTTGTTGCTGTTGTCGCATTTTCGGCCGCTTTGGCAAACGTGAGATGAGAAATAACACGACAGAGGCGGCAACAACAAATTGCGAATAGAAAGGAAAAAAAGTAAAACACGGCTAAAAGAGTTCGGTTCAACAGCCCCCGGGCGCAGCAGAGAATACAATTTTTTGGCCAGCTAAAAACTGCAGCCGAGCCAGCTGCCAGCTTCGTCTCGTTCCGGCCAACTGTGTCTGTGTCTGTGTCTGCGTGTGACTGCGTGTGTGTGTGTGTGAGAGTATCCTGCAGCAACCGCAGCGCTGCAGCAGCGAAAATTGTGTCAGCATCAACAGCAGCTTCAACTTCTGCAGCAGCAACTTCTGCAGCAGGCCGTGTGGCGCCTTAATCTACACAAGCCGGTAATTTATGCGCTTCTCTCTCTCTCTCTCTCCATGCCGACAGCTGCTTGCAACAAATAGCTGCACCAAAAGTACCCAAAAGCGTTAAAGACACAAAAGCATATTACGCATACGCCCGGGCTTACCTTGACAACGCTCCGTCGCGTTGAGCTGTTGCGGGCGCGTGACATTTGCTAGTTTCTTGTTGTCAATATGCCCTGTACACTTTGTAAAGAGGGTATATTTATTTGAGGGTCACTTTATGTAACGGGCAAATGTAGGGGAAGAATATGTCTATCCGCTTTTCAGTTCTTAGTAAACAAACAAATATATATGTTTATATAAGTTAGGATTGCTGTCTTCAGCAGATGATATACATATACATATCTATGCCCATATCTTTTATATATATGTATATATATACCTACTCTGTTTGTCTGTCGCTAAAAAAAGCTTATAGAAGAACAATCTAAATAAGGAAATACATTCTCGAGTTTATTTAAATTAAATGATTGAAATCGACAAATTTGCATATTTAAGCCTTTATTGTTTATAGCTTTTCCTACATTATTTTTATTTAATACAAATTTATTTAAATGAATTAACAATTCATCATTCGTATAAAAAATCAATTAATATAGTATATATATAAAAATATCGAGAATGAGAATCAAAGAAATAATATTTTGATTATCAGTTTTGTTGAACACATTTTATCGATTTATTCGCATTGAATTTTATTTTGACCTTTTTTAAAGATCTCTTAAAAAGCTTCTGACTAGAAACTTTAGATTCCTCTGCTCATAAAAGTTTATTTTAAGCAAGTTTTAAATTTGTATACATAAAAAATTAAACTAAATTTTTTTTCTATTAGCTTTTAATACCCATCTATAAAAAGTAACTTTAGCTGCTACAGGGTATCACGCCGTCGTGCACTCGCAATTACATCATATATTTTTTTGTAGTTCTTCTGTTTTTTGTTATTTGTTTTAGCTGTGCGTGTTTTTTGCTATCGATTAAGCTTAGTCGCTCTGCTCTGGGCCGCTTTTGGCCTTTGTCTGCAGCGTTTCTTTGTGTTGGTTAGTTGCAAGTTTTGTGAATGCAGCACGCGCCACATTGTCCCGTTTGTGGCGCCTAATTGTTGCCACACACACACACACACACGCACAGCCTCAAGACAATGCTGCACAAAGGAGTTGTGGCAGAAAGAGCCTGCCACTTGGTCCTTGCCTCGACTCCGTTGGGTCCTTCAGCCCAGCTGGTCGCCACTTGAGTTCCGCTTCGCTTTTTAGCGTTTCCTACACTTTTCATTATTGTTTAATTTTCCTTGCTCCCTCCCTCTTTCTTCTTCTGCTCTCCAAGTTGTCCCTTTGTCAATATATCAGTCAAATTGTGCGTCGTTTCGTTTGTCATTCAGTCGGCGACATTTGCGTTTCATTTTCATTCTACTTTTTGCTCTATTTGCGTGCGGGCACTGAAAAAAAATATGATTATTTATTTAAATAGAATTCTTTATTTGATAAAGCTTAAATTGCCTAACACACATATATGAATAATGAATATATCAATATATATAATGCTTATATTCAGTCATGAGGTATTATTAAACAACAAAGCTGCGGGATTTGAATCACACTTCGAAAGTCAAAATAATTCAAAATGTTTTTATCAATTTTTTTACAAATGGTTTATATTTATATATAAGTATATATATTAATTTAAAATTTTCCTCTTTTTAAAATTGTGACAACCAAAGGCTCGAATCAAACCTCAATACGTGACACGAAGCTCGTGTCAAGCCTGGTTTTATACGCTCAAACTTGAGTCATGAAGTTCGAAGCGATCTTCAAATCAAATCAAACATGTTGTGAGTCGAACTTGTAGCTATAAATAATAAATCAGTTCATAAAAATAATTCCAGTTCTGTAAATAAATAATGTTTAATATTGAATACACTCTTTAATAGTGCAAATTAAGTATAAATATATATATATATATATATAATATATATACCTTTTCTCAATTGCTTGCAATTTGTTTTTAACCACAATTGTAATCGTTGTTTTTTCCGAGTGTAAAAGAACGAATAGGAATACGAGTACTCGTATTTACAAATTCATTCACAGCGAGTGCTTTGTTTGATTTTGTACTTGTCTCGCATTTAACGATGGCAAGGCTCGGCTTGGGTCAGTCCTGGGGCAATTGTGGTCGCCAGGACCTATCTAAAGTCACACTCCTGGCCAAGTTCTGAATGGCCTGAATTGGCCTCAATGAATCGGCGAGGGGTTCGTGCGAATGTCCTTCACATTGGTTGCCATCGTTTTATGGAAATTGTTGCACAATTGGCCGCTTCACAATTGACAATTGGCCCAAAGGCATTGTTTGCCCCCCCCCCCTCCCCCTCCCCCCCATTGTGGATCGATGTCGATTATGGCCATTAACTGAGCCATTGAGCCAATTGAGCCGTGCCGACCAATAATTTTAACCTTTGGCAAACACAATTTATAAATATATCCAATAGAGTTAAAATTCAGACTGTGTTTAAGTTCAAGTTTAAATATTCAATTGGATGTACAGTGAATACTGCCCGGAACGAATGGATTCAAAAGGAAATTATTTTGTTTTCCAAAAGTTTTGCCTTGAAAAAGAAAAAGTTTCATTTAAATAAAAAATAGTTTTCAAGTGCAATTAAATGCAGCGAGAAGCAAAAAACAAATATAAATAAAAAAAATGTTTTGCTTGCTTCTGGCAGCTGTCCGTCAGGCGAGTGTTCACTGTGGGAAGTGTGCACCTGTGGCGTTCACGTTAGCGTTTTAAAGGCTTAAAGCAAAGTGCTGGCACTTAAAAGCTTTGCACTTGCATATTTATGGCCAGCATAGACAGCATGTTTTTGGCCATGGCCCGAACAGCAGCTAGCCAAAATGCTTAATATGCATAGCCAACAGCATGCAGCGACGCCCACAAACACGACCACGCCCACAAGCGCAGCAGCCAGCTTTTATGAGCCACAGTTGCAACGCTTGCAACACGTCTCCGCATGATATCAGCATAAACTAGATTTTGGCCAACGTGGCGTATGCGCAATCAACACTCAGCTGCAGACGTTGCAATCGAAACTTGGTGAATTTTACATGTGTGCAGTTTTCGGTGACTGCTGCAAAGTTAATCATAAAACTGACAGTGAGGAATCACACACACACACACACACAAACACACACACACTCAGAACCACTTGTGCCATTTGTGTGCTAAAAATTGCGCATACGCCTCGTAAAAAAAGGAAATCCAGAATCCAGCTGCAGAATCTGCTGGCGATTTGATTAAAGCGCAGAAGCCATAAAATACACACACAAAAATATGAGGATTTACTTTAAGCCCACAGAAAGCCAAAAAGCCGACAAAAAAAACGTTAAAAAAGGTCGAAAATTAAATGCGCTTTAAAGGAAAAAAAGGAATAAAAAATGTATTTTATGAATGCATAAAAGTTGACGTTAGAATATATAAATAATATAGAAATTTAAGCGATTAGATTTTTGTTTTTTTAAATAGTTAACTCAACTTTTGTATGTTGATTGATTGATTGATTGATTGAGCATTGATGCATAGACTAAATTTGAATAGTTCAAAAGCTGCAATTTTTGTATATCAATATTATTTGAATAAAACAACATGATTGACTGACTGATTGATTGAAGATTGATGCATAGGCCAAGCAACAGAAGCTGAAAATAAAAAAATTCAGAGAAAACATTTTTGAAAAAAGTTTGAGTTATAAGTAAAAAAAAGACTTTAAATTAAATTCTTTTTTAATGTTTAGGCAAACTTAATAATTATATATAAAAAAAAGAATAAGCAATTAAAATCGTAAAGTTGAGTGATTTTAAATATAAACCAAAAATGAATTATCTTTAGAATAAATCTAGGTTTTTATGACAATCCAAACAAACATAAGCAAAGTTACCAAAGGGTCTAAGGATATTTGTGTGCATATAAAAAAGGCGCGCAGGAAGTGTATGAAAAAGGACTTGGCTGCAATCGCTTTGCTGATGATTTCTCATAAAATTGCACAAGGCAAGGCAATTAAATTGATGATGAAAGCGGCTGAAAGGAAAGAAAAAAATTAAAAGCATGAAAACTCCATAAAAGCAGGCGACACCAGAAAGAAGAAGAAGAAGAAGAAGAGGGGAGGAGGAGGAGTAGAAATGAGCGAGGACAAAGTCAAAGTCGAAGGCAAACAAAAGGTGAATTCCGGCGGCGTGAAATGAACAAGCCGTGAAGATATTATATCTAAAATCACAGAAAGAGGAGGAGGAGAAAGAGGAAGAAGAGGAATAGGAAGAGAAAGAGATAGAAGCAACACACACGCAGCAAGGATGAGGGATGAGGGCGAAAACTCGCCGGAAACCAAAGTGAAAACCTTTAATTTTCTTGTTTTGTTGCTCACCTTGCGAGGTGTGCCCAAGAAGTTGCAGCTTCAGTCGAACAAAGCATTCACTTATTTGAATTTGCTTGGGCACGCCTCCTGCTTTGTCTGCCGAGCGGAAAATTCATTGAGAGAAATGATAATTTTCCGCTTAACAAGCACACACACACAAACACACACACACACGCACACATGAGTTGGCAGAAAAGTTGCCTTGATGTTCGCTTTAATTAACACGAAAATTGAATTGCATTCTTATTTGAATGTCGTGTTGTATGTCGAAGTATTTTCTTATAGGACACGTCTCCATTTGATATGTTAATTTGAGTCTTGAGTGTTTGCTGCGCATTTCAATTTCAATTTTAATTTCATTTAGTTCTGCCTTGAATTACGCGCTCAATTATCTCGTTCACTTGTTGATCCAAAGCTAATAAACAATTCACTTGAGCTGTCAACAAGTTCTGAGAAAGTGTTATTGACTTTCATATCAGAACCAATCGAGTGAAAAGCGAGTTTTCCATTTGCTGCAAATTCGTAGAATTTTGTTCTTCTCGCCGCCTTCACATTTGAATAAATCTCCTTCTGTTTTTCTGTTTAACTGAAAGAGAAGAGATTTATCTGTAAACGTTTTCTGCTGCTGCATTTATGAAGAAATGTGTCGGACAAGTAAACAAATCAAATTTAAACATTAAATGCTTAAACTTTACATTTGCTTCAAACATCGTGTCTGTGCTTGTGCGAACTTCGTGAGTAGCTTTAGAGCTCTGTGTCTCATCTTTAGTTTTTGTAAGTGTCATTCATGTTAGGTTCAAACCTCGATCGAACTTTTCTTATTTTGCTTTAATGCCCAGTTCGATCCTCGCTCCGCTATTTAAGACTCAGTTCGAACCTTGCCTTCAAGTTCGCTTCGTGCATTCCGACTTGCTGCAAACTTCGATTGCACTTCTTGCGTAGCGCTTAGGTTTTATGCGATCCCCGTTTGAGCTTGATCACTTGCCTTTAGTTTCCGTCTCAGTTCGAACCTTCTACCTTGCTATCAAGTTCGCTATAAGCTTTTTGTTGCATTAGGCTTGCCTACATACTTGAACTTGTTGTGCGGCCTTAAACTTCAGTTCGAACTTTATGCATTGTCCTTAAGTTCGGTTCAAACATCGTGACTCGCTTTTAAACTTGGCCTATGAACTTGGTATCTTCATTTTTATAGGTTTATTTTCTTCGTATTCAGGCCTGTTTTAGTTGCTTTAAGTACAATATATTCACCTGTATGTTTAGATCCTAGACAGACTCGAACTTCCAGCTTTGTATTACATTTCTCTCCTATTCTTTCGAGTCGAACGATTTTCAATAGACATCGACTCAATATCCTTAATGTCGTTCTCAGATCGAATGCATTCAGCTGCCGCCTTTTCGTGCATGAAAGCATTTGTGGGTTTGTTTTGCTTTTGTGTGTGTGCCACAAAAGGTGGCGCCCAACGTTGGGCCCCGCCCCCCGCCTCCGCCACCGCCTCTACAGGTAGAGAATGGCTGACAGGCATGTGGCTGTAACGGTAATGACTTCGATAATAATAACGGTTGTGATGATGGTGCGATAATGTCGACGATATTCCCGTGTGATTTTTAGCCAGACATCGAAAACATTCACATCGAATACAGTGCGAACCCGATATGACAAACAATAACAAGTTGCTTGGCAAAATATTTGCTCAGTTGATTGCCGTGTCGGCATTGATTGATAGATTGAGCGATTGAACGCTTGGACAATGCCTTTGTTTGCCTTCGTCCTTCGTCCTTCGTCCTTGGTCCTTCGTCATCTATCATCGTTAATGGAACGCAACTCTATCGATGAGATTTCTAATTTGTGTGGGTTTTCTCATTTAAAGTTGTGCGTGCAAAGTTTCCCAGCACCGAAATAGAAAAGGCCCGGAAAAGTCGCACTTGGAAAATAGTTTGCGCCTGGCCCGTTTCGCGAGAAAATGGCCGACAACCAACAGTCAACAGTCGACAGGCGTCCGGTAAAAGTGCTCAACTCTCAACAATCTCTTAACTATCTTTGGCACGTCAGCAAGCGTCGACTGCTGCCAGGGCCAACACAACTTGGCCAAGACGCTGCGATGAGTGCGAAAACAACTATGCACAAAATCAATAGAAACTTGTCTAACGCGCTATTTATATACCCTGTGATCATTAGAATCGGGCTGGGTATGCTCAAGTTGTGGATGGTTGAATCTATTTAAAGCGTATTTATTTTCATGGAACTCTTCTAAATAAACTGCTTTTAATAATAATAATAAATAATCATAATATATTTAAACGATAAAAAAATTGCAGTAAAAATTGCATTCACGTAAAATATTAAAGTTCTTAACACATAATAATTAATACTTACTTAAAAACCATTTGCAATGATGAAAATATATTATGGAAATTCAACGATAGAGAGTCAAAAAAAGGACTAAGAAGATTCGGCTAAAAGGCCAAAGAATTGTTTCTTTTTCTCGTTCGCTTTCTCCCTCTTTCATTTTCTCTCTCTCTCGCTAACTCTCTCTTATTATCTTTATATATGCATAAACTACTAATTGTTGCATCGAGAGACCAAAGAGATCTTCTTCCCTTTCTTTCTACCTCTATCTCTCTCTCCCTTTTATTCTATCTCTATATTCTTCTCTTTTAATCATCCTCTCTTTTCACTCTGTATCCGTAGCTTTTTCTATATATTTTTCCCTATATCTATTTCTATTTGTCTCTCCCTTTTCTATCTCTCTCTCTCTCTCTCTATATATATATATATATATTTATATATTTCCCTGTATATTTATTTCTCTCTCTCCCTCATACATATATGCCTAAATTACAATTATTGAATCAATAGTCCATTAAAGCCTTTCACCTTCTCCTTCTCCCTTTCTCTCTCCGCTTCCCCCACTCTCTCTCTCTCTCTCTCTCCGCTTCTCCCACTCTCTCTCTCTCTCTCTCTCTCTCTCCCTCTCTCTCTCTCTCTCTATTTAAATGCCCAAATTGGTAAGAATTGCATTACTTTTAAACCTTTCTACAGGTTATCTTCTAGTTGAGCTCTCTCTCTCTCTCTCTCTCTCTTTCTCTCTCTCTCTCTCTCTCTCTCTCTGCCTCTCTTTGTCTGCCTGTCTCTTGACTATTTAGAGAGCATTCCAACGATGACATAAACGACACAATCATCTATGTCCATAGGAATGTGTGTGTGTGTGTGGGTGTGTGTGTGAGGATGTAGGGTATATATATATATATATATGTATATATAATTGGTATTAATGTATGTGTGTTTGTGTGTGTGAGTTATGAGCCCTGCGGCGCTGCTGTTGCCTTGTTGTCAATAAATCATAGCGAAATGTGTAACGGCAAATGGAAAAGCAGCAAACGCAGCAGATTTGTTGACATTTTATCGCCGTTCGCCGTTCGCCGTTTGCTCGATGAGAATCAAATCAATGTCAATATGCTGTCCTTGGTCCTGTTCCCTGTTCGTGTCGTTCGTCCTGTCGCTGTCCTTGTCGTCGTGCTGTCATTCTCGTCGAGATGAGTCTGAAGGACCTTATCTGATTGCGATATGCGACAAGCTTTATCCTGCCGTCCATTAGCCGAACGTCCTGGCTGCCTGACCAGCGGCCATTTGCCTTTTCTGGCTAATAGTTCGCCGTCCTGTGACTAATAGGCTTGCAAACATATTTTTATTCAATTAACTAACTTTGGGCGAAAAGAATATTCGTTATGCATGAAGATAATTAAGCTGGACAAGCTGATCCTTTGTCTTTCCTTGTCGCTCCTTTATCTGTCTGTATGTCTGTTTATAAGCCCAATTTGCGCTTAAAATTTAAGTTAAGCTCAGATCATACAATATTGAAATTTCAGGTTCGAACTGCGTTTGAGTCAAACTGGTTGCAACACAGCTAGCAACTTGTTTGAACTTACCTATCTTTATTTCTTTTACTATATTTTAATTAGAGTATTCAGCAGTCGCTTACTATGGACGATTACCGTTTAATTCTATTTCCTTCCATTTTTCCAAAAGCCTTTCTAAAAAAAATATTTGCTTTTATATATATTTTTTTTTGATTGACTGATATTCCAGCGAGTTCTTATTTATGCAACTTTAAGATTAAAAACCATTTTTGGGCTTGTTGTATTTCACTTAATTTAATGTCCATCCTTTTAAAAAGTGGCTTGGGACACTTCAACTTTAAGCTTAGTTCAGATCATACAATATTGGAATTCCAAGTTCGAACCTTGTTTGAGTCAAGCTTGTTCGAGCGAGGAGTTGTAACCCAGCTAGCAACTTGTTTGAAGTTACGTACCTTCTTTTTTGTTTTACATTTTAAATAGAGTATAAAATAGTCGCTCTTTTCATTTACATCTATTCCTTTCAACTTTTTCAAATGCCTCCCAACAAATTAAAGCTTAAATAAGTTGTCAGCTTTGCTCAGACGAATAAATTATGTCGGGCGCAGTAAGTAAGACAACAATTGATGTTGCCGATAAGCTGTGTTAATGACGCACGCACACACAATTCACACCCCACAAACACACACGCACACACACGCACACACGCTCATAAAAGGCCGCGATTGTCAGTTTTTAACAATGTGTTGCATACTTTTCAGCCGGCGGCTGCTTAAGGAGCTGTTTCCGTGTTGGCGCCCCCTAGGGGCCAAAGCGCACAACTTACAACTTTTATGAACACACACACACACACGCACACTTATAAATTTGTGTGTGTTGCCGCATCTTGAGGCAGTTTTGTAAGCCTTTGTCTGCGGCCAACTATTAAAATTTGTAGCTGCCATTTGCAAGCACTTTAGCTCTCTCTGTGTGTGTGTGTGTGTGAGAATGGTGCCAAGTACAGTTATAAATAAATAAGAGCTCGACAGACATGTGTACACATGCTCGTAAAGGCGCTCGAAATATTGTTAAATAATAAACAGTTTAGCTCCAACAGCACAAAATAAACAGGCGTGAAAATGTTCAAAAAAAAAGGAGGTTGGTCTGGGCATGGGCGGGGAAGGGAATAGACCGAGGGGGGGTTGGCTTGGCATTCTGTCGTGTGCACGCATTCAACTGTCAACAGTAACGTTATCCATCTAAGCAGGACGCAGGACTCGTCGGCATTCCAATCCGACGACTTCCATAACGACCGTCATCAAAGCTGGCAACAACAAAAACGCCCAAAACTGTCGCCAATAAATAAAAAAGGCAACAGGAAAATGCGCTGACAGCAGCAACTGTTACCAAAGCTGCTGCTGCCGTTCTTCTTCTTCTTCTTCTCGTTGTTGTTGTTGTTGTTGCCACATCTGCTCCTCACATTGCTGCTCCTCCCACCGCATTAACCATTTCATCCGCTGGCCCAAAAGCTCTCAGCTAGCAGCTCTCAGCTCTCAGCTGCCGCCTGTTACCAGGACTTTGTAGCCTGACGACGGCGCCCGCAACTCAGCTTAAGCTGAAGTTGCTTGGTTGATAGACTAGGCACATGCCCTGTAAAAAAAAAAAAAAATATTAAAAAAAAGCTATATAAAAGCTGAAAAAAGAGAATATGAAAATGCTGTAGATAATAAGAGTGAATAAAATTAAAGAAAAATAAATAAATGAATTAAAAATAATAAATAAAATTAACCAATACTTTTGTTGATAATTATTATTACTTAAAGTAAAGGATAAAACTTTAAACCAGTATATTTTAGACCTCAGTATATTTTATGGCTAAAATTATCCTGGGATTCCAAGCATTAATTAAGCTTAGGCTTTAGTTGCCTAACATAAATTTATTGTTATTATAGTTACTATTACTTGACAGTAAAGCCTCTTTAAATGTGCATAAAAAAACTTTCTACTCTTAAAAAAATATTCTTTTCTAAATGCAATTTTAAAATTATCTAAGGCTTATTTATTCAAGACTTTTAGCCAAGAATCCTTTTACTTTTTATAAAAGTATTATTTTATGTAATATTTTATTTATTTTAATTTTTAATTTGAATTATTATAATTTTAAAATACTTATATATAATAAGAAAATTTTCTTATTGATTCCAATTCTTATAATTAAATTATTCATACTTAAATACACGAATATTTCTTCTCATCTTATCTTAAAAAAAATAACAACAAATTCTATATTATCATTTTTATACCTAGAACTGAGTTTTTTTTCGAGGGTATACAGTAAAATCATGAAAAATTAGTTGTAAAATTTACTAAGTAAAAAAAAGGGATACATTTAATTGTTTGGAATAGATTAAATGATGCCAAAGCAGTTGCAAAAGTCTATACATTTAAAAAATCCCTTTTGTTTGCTCTGTTTTATGTTCACCATAACGATTTGGTACTGTACCAGCAAAGGGATTTGTTGCAGCTACAAAGCAAATGTAAAGCTATTATCTAAAGTTGACTCTCAGCTGGCAAAAAAGGCTCAAAAATGCTTATCAAAAATACATTCACATGAACAAGTCCCCAGACAGGAGCCTCCCCTTTCGAAGGAGGCTCTGTGCGGGGTATAAGCCAGAAGAGGAGGTGGCAACAAGCGAATAAAGAAGGCTGTGACAAAATGGAATTGATATAACGACAAGGATTGTTCGACCAGCTATGATATTCTATAAATGTGTGTGTGTGTGTGTGAGTGTGTGCAGACAGCTGTGGCAGCCTTTACTTAAAGCCAATTGACAGTGTCTGCTGTAGTTACGCGCACACCTCTGCAACACAATTGGGCCAACTTCGCTCAGCGGTCCACGTGGCGTATGATAAATATTTAAGGCACGTGTGTATGGGCAGGACTTTAAATGTTTTCGGTGCATATTTTGTGCGATGCCTAATCAATTATTTAGCCCAAATGATTCACAGGCAAAAGTGTGTCTAGTGCAAGTTCCCGTGCTGTGCGCGTTGGGGGGTTAAACTAAACAGTCTGATTAAATTAACCAAAATGCCAGCGCAAAGCTGTTAGCTACTAAATAATAGAGGAGTGTCGAGGGGCGTGGCCGGCACAGGAAACCCGTTCGGTACAGTAAGGACACTTTAGATAAGGTTTATTTGGAGAGTATACAAAATATTCCCTGTATATTAACTATTATTATTATAATATATTATATAAAAAAGTGTAGGTAAAATGAATGAAAAAAAATTAAAAGCTAAACAGAAAATTATTTTTGAATTATCTTCAGTTCCCCCTTTCGAGAGACCACTGTACCTTGACTATGTCAACTAATTTGTCTATGTGAACTTTGCGTGTAGAAACTGAGCCAAGTTTTAATTAAAATAGCTTCTATCGTAAAAATTACAAAATATTCTTGATTAAAAATAATCTAACTGACATTTCTACAGACCATATAAAAAAAATCTAGTTACGCATTTCACAAAACTGGTTATGGCCTTAATTACAAACGTTAATAGCACAAATTTCTGTCTGATTAGACGGCAGCTTTATCTATTTTTTTAGAACTATTAGCCTGACTTTATCGCTTGTTTAAATATAGTTTTAATGCCAAGCAATAAATATATAAAATACTGTACGTCAGATTTTTGTCACTATCTTTATAAATAAACTGTTGCTGTGATTTAACGGTGCTACTTTTATACATATATATAAAGGAAACCATTTACCAAAAAAATCTTGTTAGCCACAATCGATGACGCTTGATAGATAAGTGAAAAAATATTATTAAAAAAATGGCTGCCTAGAGATGCAACCTTCCATCGAACAGGTTCGAAGTAGTGGTGAATTTAACTTAAGCACGAAACAAACACGACCCGCTCCCAGCTCGAACTCAAACTTTATCTTAAGTAGGAGCTTATGTAATAATCTCATTGGAAACAACAATTCACCATATCAATTGTCGATGTCAGATTGATATGAATTTAATATGGTTTCAAGTTGTCCAACGCTTATCGCAAATAATTCAATCGGACAGTCGAGTCCCTCTGCAGTGTGTTTTGTGTACGTCATCAAAGTATATATGCCATATATAACATATATACTGATATCAACACCGGCTGATGTTGAGTTTGTGAGTTGTGGCTGCAAATGGCTGAAACAGTTAGTTAAATGGTACGCGATATGTTAGATACGTTTGGTTGGGGATCGCTTTGAGTTAAACTTCACATGAATAAAGAAAGCACAAGGAAACAGTGAGCAGAAATTCCCCATCGTAGAGAGAGAAAAAGCACACACTGAGAACACCAGGCAGCGACAGGACGACAGGACGGGGCAACGGGACGACGGGACAACGGGACAACGGGACAACGGGACAACGGGTCGAGGTCGAGGCTCTTCAAGCGGAAGGTGAGCTGCGGGCACCTGCAACCCCACCCCCAACACCCCACCCACAATTCCCAACCCTTTCCCGAACCGAGCGTAAAGAACTAACGGCACTTAGCAGGCGGTTTTTGCCGAAGGGGGCTGCGTGGGGAAGCGCAGTCAGTGAGTGAATCAACTCATGAATAATTCAATATTAATGCAAACTTTAAACCGAAACGCGACGCTTCTAGCCCATAAATCATTCAGTTAGAACTCAACTGGCCCAAAGTGCGTATATGTATAAGTTTATATATATATATATATATATATATATATGTAAGGGTATATTCTGGTCTCCTCGCTAAAAAAAACCTTTCCCAACTGACAATAGACGAGTGAGTATTAAATATTTATTTGCGCACAGATCAAACGTTGCATTCGCAGCCAGTGACAGTTGCAATCGTACATCTCTATATAGATTCTAGATTGTGGGTTTATATGCATACATACATATATAGTATATACATACATACATATATACATATATATGCGTGCTTATACTTGTCTAAAAATATCTTAAGGGTAGGCAAAAAATACATTAGAAAGCATGTTGCACCGTTGGGTGGCAAGAATAATAACAAGTGAGAGTGTTTCACATTAAAGGCAGCACGACTAGCTGATACCCTGTAAGCCTGCTTCTAATATGTTTCTATTAATTTGTGTTTTTTCTTATTTTATATTCTTATATGTTTAAAATAACAGCTGGTCTATATATTACATACTCTATAAACTTTTCTCTAGATATTACATATATGTATATATGTAGTTTAAATCGGATATTCCACGATTTAACCATTTTAAACGTTTACAGGGTATTGGGCAACTGAAATGAATGTAAAAAGCAAATAGCTGAGCCAACAATTTGAGTGGGGCAGCGTGGGTAACCTTTGGCAGAGAGCTATGTATCTTTAGTACTTAAGATTAAAGACACGTAGCGGCTGCTGAACACACTGAAATAGCAAATTTGTCAGAACTAGTTGACCAAAGGTGCCACAAAACAAATTTTAAACATTTTCAATCGAATTTTAACGTGCTGTTTTATCTTCCGTGAACGAGAGCGAGTGCGAGCGAGAGAGATAAAGGCAACAATAAGCAAAATGTAATGCTAAGCAAAATCAAGGGAACCTCACCAAAATACATGAACTAAAAGTGAGCGAAAGAGAAGAAGGGAGAGAGAGAGAGAAAGAGAGCGACAGCGTGTGAACGTGAGAGAGAGAAATTGTGGAATAGCGAGCAAGGAGCAAAAGCGAGCAAAGCAAACTAAGCGAAACGGCGCACAGCTAAAATAACAGCGAATATTTTGACAGACAAAGACATAGGTTAATAATTGTGGTGGAATAGCAAAACACAACACATATAAGACGGGCAACACCCTACACTAAACCAATAAGACAATTTAGCATTTGTATAAAGCTAGTGATTATATTTCTAATATTGTTAGTTATTGCTGCACAAACATATATAGATAAAACTGTGGGCAGAAAAACTTAGTGCGTAGGAAAGATATTTTTAAATTAATATTTTTTGAGTAAATATTGTTAGCTTTAGCAAAGAAAAGTAATGAAAAAAGTATGCTTCGCTTATTTTGAAAATCATTAAATAGATTCATCTCCTCTTTAAATTTGAAAAATATATATAGATTAACAAATGCCTTGTCACTATTTGTTTAAACTAACAAAAAAAGCCCATATTAATATAAAAGGTTCATATAATGATTTACACGATAACTGATTATAAAAAATTGATAGCCCTCAACAGAATCAGTGTAGCGCATTCAAATAATTATGAGAGCTTGGGGGACAGCGGACGACGGACAGTGTGGCGGACAGGTGACAGGCGGCGGGTTTGGCGAATTAGTTGTGCATTGGCTGCCGAACGGGAACGCGAACGCGAACGCAAAAGTAGAAGCAGAAGCAGAAGCAGAAGCAAACGCTAACGCGAGAGCAGATGAATTCAGTGCCTCGAGTGGTCGGCGGAACAGCAGCACTTAGCAGGGCCCAGTCGAGTGAAATTCGAATTCGAAGCGGAATTGGAATTGGAATAGGAATAGCCATAGGAAACAAGCCGAAAATTCAAACATCTGTTTGCGCGATAGGCGCAATGTTTGCCCAACTCGAGTTTGGCCAATATAAACGGTGACGAACGACGTAAGCGCAACGTAACGTAAGGCAACGCAACGCAACGCAACGTAACGTAACGTAACGTAAAGCAATGTGAAGCCCATAACAATGTGTTGAGCCTCGAAATATAGTGCTATATTTAAATTTATTCACGCACACATACACACACGGCCACTACGCACCACGGCGACAATTAATATTATGTAAAGTGTCACAGCTCTCTCATAAATCGCTTGAGGATCGGCCTGGAACTAGTTCCCGGAGCGTGGAATTGTTGAACGGTCGAAAGATTTCCAATTAATATGCAATCTCTTTTTTTTTCGTAGACGTGCACAAAATTTTCAATAACGGTTAAATGCAATTTGCTGCTGAAATGAAAAACGGGTGGGAAAACTGAGCACTTGCCTTGTGCCATAGAATATGATTGTGAATGTGTGTGCGCTAGTGAACAAGTGTTTGTGTGTGTTTGTGTATATACACAAACATATATAAGTGTACGTTAGTTCCCTGGCGCGTCTGTCATCCGTCTGTCTGTCTGTCTGTCTGCCTGTCTCTGTGTCTGGCACAACCCCCATACGGCAATCTCTGGCAGCTCTTGGCACATTTTGCCCGTTGTAATTGCTAAATTAATGCAAGCGTCAATGATTATCTTAGCCCCTGCTTCAAAAACCATGCTGCATATTCATTTCGTGATTAATCTCCAAGCTAACTTACAAATTATAAAATTCAACTTAGCTCTAAGTGCGAGAAAAATTGCCTATGATTACGTTTAAAAGTGCTGGTGAAAGAATAAAATTCATTTAAGTGTGCTAATTAAAAGAAAATTTTAAATTAAGATTAAGGATTCTGGATTCCAAATAGAAGTTAACGAACATTGCCCGTAAATTAAACTATATTTAACTGTGGAGCGCTGTGCAATAAATGTTAATAAAAAATTGCACTCGCGCTTTTATCACAATACATCTAAATTGTGTTGTCCTCTCACATGATAAAGCTTTTTTGTATGCTGTATTTATAAATCATCGCCGAGCCGTCGTCAGCCGCATAGAACAACTGCATATGCATATTGCATCTTAATATAGCTGACTATCTCACTCTTACCACTCTCCTGTTGCTATCCCCCTCCTTCACTCATTCTCACTCTTCTTCTTGCTCGAACGCTTTTGCTCTGCCCCAAACACTCTGTTCCTCTCATCATTTTGCTTTCCATCTTGCTGTCTTTCTGCTATGCTCAGTTTTGTCTTCTTGTTGTTGCTGTTGCCATTGCAGTCACCGTTATGCTTCACCCAGTTGCTTCCTCGTCTTCTTCTTCTTCTTTTACACAAACACACACACACAATTGGACTTCGGTATTGTCGTTATTGACATTGTCTTCATTATGCATTTTATCGATTTCATATCGCATTCATATTTACCGGTCCGTTGCCTTCGTCCGTTGCATCAAGCATTCATTTATTCGCTCATCCTCAAAATGAATATATTCGAAAAGTTAATCGCAAAGAAATACACAAAGCATATCCATGTGTGAGATTTGTATAAAAAGTGTTTTTTGCTAAATGTCTGGTTCATGGCTGTGAGCTTTTTATGAGTGTGCCCTACAAAGGGGGGTCTTACTGGGTGGCCAGGGTAGTGTATAAACGGGGAGGATTCGAATTGCAGTGTGAGAGATGCTGAAAATTTGTTTAAAGAATTAAAATAATCAAACAAAATTATAGAAACTTGATAACATTAATTAGGATTTCCCTTAAGTTCGTATATACATATGTACATATGTATGTATTTATGAGTCATCTTTAAAGCAGTGTATTTGTCAGTCGTCTACTCCACGCTTGCTTCATTTGTATGTTTTTTCTGTTGCCTCTTAACTGCTGCGCTTTGTTTATGTTCTATGTTTAGTTTCAGTTGCTCTCCGTTTATTTCGCAATTTTGTGTTTAGTTTCTGCTTCGTGTAAATATACAAAAGAACTGAAAAAAAAAACAACAAGAATAGAAAAACTGTGAACACACAAAAAAAGCCGAAAAAAAAACTCTGGCAACGACTTTTGCAAGCACATTTGCACATCTGGCAAGTTAAATGCTGTTTTATTCAAAGGCATTCAAAGGAAACTTTTATTTATTCAGTTCAGTTGTGTGGCAAATAAAAGTACAGGGTATGCAACAAGTTCCATGCGATGTGTAGATGATTTAATTTGGTTGCTGTTGTTTTTAAAGGAATGCAAATGGAACTTTAATTAATTTGTTCAGTTGTGTGGCAGAAAATGAAAATCATATTTTTTGTTCACGTTTAAGAACTTAATCCTCTGTTTAATTGTGTCGCAAATAAAAATATGCCAGGTATTCATGAAATCGCGAGCATATTTTCATTCGCCTATTAATAACAATAAATATCAGATAAAGCAATCAATAATAAAATTACTGTTATTTTCGATTTGCAGTAACCGAAAGGAGTTTCGTCAATTGTGCGCCGGAGTTGCCACAAAGTGTTGAACGTGCGCTTGCAACGATGCCGTTTCGCAGGACGATCCGATCAACATAAATCACGATTTTAAACCGAGCACAAAGGCTAAAGACTCGCACATCCAAAATTCGAACGCAACAAAAACCAAAAACACAAGGAAAACTATAAAGAGAAAATAACTTCCAATACTCCAAGCACTTCCAAAGGCCAAACAAGATGCTGCTAATCCGGAAAACGGTCGCTTCAGTTGCCACCTGTGCTCTGCTCCTGCTGCTGGTCTACGTCAAGGCGCAAACTTTCGCGCTGACCGCAGCGGCCGCACAATCAAATGGTTCGCAGGATACGCCGCTGAATGCCACCCACAGTCGACATGTGCGCGATATCGAGGACATCCTGGACGATGACAAAATAACGAAGCCAATCGAGGGCGGTGCTGAGATGCACGACATCGGCACCTGCTCGGCGGGTCTGGTGCTGCCCCTGTGGATGCCTCAGCGGAATATTACCATTGGAGATCGGGCCATACGCGGCTTTGTCTACTTCATGCTGATGGTTTATTTGTTTGTGGGCGTATCGATAATCTCCGATCGCTTTATGGCCTCCATCGAGGCAATTACCTCCATTGAACGCACGGTGACCATCAAGGGCCCCCAGGGCGAGAAGCAACAGGTCCGAGTACGCATCTGGAACGAGACTGTGGCCAATCTGACACTTATGGCACTAGGATCAAGCGCGCCCGAAATTCTGCTCTCCGTCATCGAGATCTATGCCAAGAACTTTGAAAGCGGCGACCTTGGACCCGGCACAATTGTCGGCTCCGCCGCCTACAATCTGTTCATCATCATCGCCCTGTGCATGGTCCTCATACCCCAAGGCGAGAAACGTCGCGTGAAGCATTTGCGGGTTTTTGTGGTCACGGCCACCCTGTCGATTGTCGCCTACATCTGGCTGTGGGTCATCCTGTCGGTCATCTCGCCGGGCATCATCGAGGTCTGGGAGGGTCTCGTCACGCTCAGCATGTTCCCGGCCACCGTGCTCTGGGCCTATATCGCCGAGCGGCGTCTGCTCGTCTACAAGTACATGGACAAGAACTATCGCATGAACAAACGCGGCACAGTCGTCGCCGGCGAACACGATTCCGTGGAGATGGGTCCGGAAGACGCAAAGAGCGGCCAGCTGGTCCATTCGCAGCACCAAAAGAGCTCGTACGACGAGGCGCGCTTGGAGTATATACAGCTGCTGTCGGAGCTGCGCCAGAAGCATCCGGACACAGAGCTCGAGCAGCTGGAGCTGATGGCCCAGGAGCAGATGATCTCGCGCGGCAACAAGTCGCGCGCCTTCTACCGCATCCAGGCCACGCGCAAGCTCATCGGCAGCGGCAATCTGATGCGCAAGATCCAGGAGCGTGCCCACAACGACATGAGCGAGGTGAAGGCCCAGCTCCATCAGTTCAGCGATGACGACGACGAACCCACACGCGTCTACTTCGAACCGGGCCACTATACCGTCATGGAGAACTGCGGCGAGTTCGAGGTACGTGTCGTCCGACGTGGCGACATCTCTGGCTACTCGAAGGTACAGTTTGAAACCCAGGACGGCACCGCCTCGGCCGGCTCCGATTATGTGGGCAAGCACGGCGTGCTCAACTTTCCACCGGGCGTTGACGAACAGCGCTTCAAGATCGAGATCATCGACGACGACATCTTCGAGGAGGACGAATGCTTCTATATACGCCTCTTCAATCCCTCCGAGAACGTTACCCTCTTCGTGCCCCAAATAGCCACCGTCATGATCCTCGACGACGACCATGCTGGCATCTTCGCCTTCGCCGACTCCCTCGTCGAGATCTCCGAGTCTGTCGGCGTCTACGATCTGCCCGTCATGCGCTATTCCGGCGCACGCGGCACCGTTATTGTGCCCTACTGGACCGAGGACGACACCGCCGTCGGTGGCAGCCACTACGGCAGCGTCAGCGGCGAGTTGGTCTTCGAGAACAATGTAACCGAGTGAGTATTAAAAAAAACTATTTATATAAAATCTTAAGTAGCTTCATAGGAAGTATTTATAGTGGCTGCAATCTTTGGCTTTCTATTTAAATGGTCAGTTTGAGCTTTTCTATGCTTCAATCAAATTATTTGTTTGTCCTTGCAGAGAATTATTTTAAATATAATTTAATAATTATACACGAAACATTTTAGGTGAAATTTCTGATCCTATAAAGTATAGTCTGTCTGTCTGATCAGCTTTAAGAGATCTTCCCCCATGTCTTCTATATTGGAAACTCATCTCAAAATTATTAGGCTATTATCATCTGTTTGGATTGCGAGAGTTAACTTCTATTATTTTAATTGTTATGATAATACCGCATTTAACTTAAATCATAATAATAATTAATATAATATTTAATAATTTTATCATATAATAATAATCCTTTAACTATTTGGTAATTTGCTTAAGGTTTCGACCCTTGTAATATTCAAAAAGCAAAATGTTTATTTTTTATGCACATTTAGTGACAATAATCTCGAAGAAATGATCAAAGCATTCTAACAAAAATTATAAGATTCATAAACAGGGCTTAAACTACTCAACGAGTCGACTTGATTAAGTTTATGTCCTGAGCGTATACTTAATCTTATATTCTTGTAATTTTTTCAAATCGTGAACTTAACCAGGACCTCCAAATGCATAGACAAAGGTTCTATATAAAATCGTAATTTACAGCTAAATGTGTATTAAATATATATCTTAATTAAGTTACATATCTGCAACCTTTAACTAACATAATTTATATATATATTTATATACACATCTGTTATCTTTATCTCTATCTCAATCTTCATCTTTATCAATTAGTAAACATTTTATTTTAATATACCGCGAGAGAATCATCAGCTCAAAACCCCGACAGAGTTTTAGGATAGCTATCAATATTTAAGCCCCACAAGAGTTGATTGGCCATCTACGTGCCCGTTGGCCATAGCTCATCTGGGCCAACTGGCTGGCTAAAGCTGGCTAACTGAATGTTGGCTGCCATTTGGAGGCAGGTCACGCAGTGCTCGGCAACTCCCAGCGGAGTATTTTTTTTCTTTTTTGTTTTTTGTTTTGTGTGTCGACAGCGAAACGAATCGATTAAAGTCGAAATAATTTGCGCTTTTAATTGCGGCGCCAGTTGGCAATGCCTGGGACAGGTTTCCAGCCCAGTTAGGAGGAGGATTTGGCCATGTTGAAGTTTTTGGGAGTTGAAGTTCGAATGCGAGTTCGTCCTGTTGTTGGCTGGCACCTGCTAATGGCTTTTGATAGTGTGAACACCGCATGTCACACACGCACACACACGCACACACACACGCACACACATGCCAGCAACTGGGACATTTAGCCGAGTCGATGAGTTTGTCCCATATGAGTTTGTCCTGCCAAATGTGTTTGTGCTCGCTTCCAGCTGTGCCAGCTACGCTCCTGCTGCGTGCCACATTGCCATATACACACACACACACACACACACTCGCACACATTGAGCGTCAGCCTTTGCGTGCGTCGTGTTTGCTAAAGCCAAAAGTGCAAAATCTAATTAATTTTGTAAAATTAGTTCGTTTGGCAAATATATTTCACTATCATCGCCAAAATTTAGTTACCCAACTTGTTTGCCATCCGCGTGTATTAACTATTTACTAGGTCGCCCAGCGCATGCTAACTTTAGTCGCTCTTCTAATCTGTTATTGTTTAGCCTATTTAGCTTTATGATTTCTTCACAAAAGCTATTCTTGTCAAGGTTACAAAAGGCAACAAAACAAATGAAAGTGGAACAATATTTGGGGAGGTTTCGTTCAAGGTTTCGGGATGGGAATTTGCTTTGAGAATTTGGTTTGAATAAAATTTGAACTAAAAAAAATAAACTTAGATATATTTTATTAAAAATGAAGAAAAAGTGATTTTCTAGCTTAATGAATTATTGGATATATTTTTTATTATTTAATATTAAACTTTAAGAAAAATAGGCTTCAGTTCGAAACTTGGCTTGTTGTTTTCTTTAATTTTTTTTTTTTAATTTTTTTATAATTTTATTATTATTTTTTATTTTAATGTGATAGGCATAGAATCTATAAATCTTAAATTCACGGCCTAGAAAGAGTAAAGAATTTATTTGCAACCTTAACTCCCAGCACCTTTCCCTCTCCTAATTAAATAAATTAAGTGTCTAAAGCTATTTTTCTTTATCTTTATTCTTCGTCGTATTTTTTTTTTTGTTGTGACTTTTTCTTCATTTTGCTTTGCATAAATTGTTTTTTAACACGTCGTCGTCGCCGGCATTTTTTCTAGGCGCCACAGCAGACGAGGACGCTCTAAACTGTCTGCCCCAATGTTGCCACCGTTGTGGGGCACATAACATAAATTTTTGTGGTTTCGCATTATTTCATAATAAGCAACAAAGCGTAGCAGACAATTAAATAAGAGAGAGAGAGAGCGGCTAAATGTCAGGGGACAACTTTACCAAAAAATTAAGTGGCAACGCCATTTTGTGTGTATTTGTGTGTAGTGTGTGTTACTGTGTGTGTGTGTAGTGTGTGTGTTTGGCTCCCAAAATGGTCGTTAAGCTGCTGGTTGAAGAGCCGCAGCTGAGCGCGCATTTTCATTTCCATTGCCGTTTCCATTGCACTGACTGTGGAAATAGTTTTCACTGTTTGACATTGTTAAAGTGGCTTCAAAATTTTACACTCAGCATAATTGATAAAGATTTTGTGAATAAATCAAATAAAGCCATTTTAATATTTTCATTTAACCAATAATGTGACTTTAATATAATACTAATTTAAGGAAAGAAAAGATTTCCTTATAACATGTTTTAAGCTTGTTTTAGCTATAAAATATGAAGATAAAAGTGAAGAAAAAGTAAAGGTTCAACAAAGTTTTTTTGCATAAATACAACTTTAAGTATTATAAATAATTTTACATTTTATTTACAATGAATATAAAGGAATTTAGGCACAATTTATTTTTTCATTTTGTGGTTAAAATTTTCCACAACATTTTTCTCACTGTGCACATTTACTTGAATGTCACCATTTGGGACATTTCTCAATTTGGCATTATGGCAATTATTTTGTCAGTTTTTAAACGTTTCAATTTCGGTGTCGTCGCCCAAATGCCTCGTTTGTTGCATTTAATTTCACGTCCTGGCAAATTCTCTTGACGCTATTGCCGAGCATTTACAGCCACTCAACGCTCGAATGCCTGGCGGCGAAATTGCAGAGTCCTTTTAAATACCCTTGGGTAAATAAACGTGGGTATGCCTGACTTGTGTGGGCAACTAAATTGGCTATGCAATTTTCGTTTATAGCCAGGTTGGGAATAGTGAGTGAACCTAATATTACTTTTGCTCGCTTTTATTGTCATACTTCTTGAAGCTTTTGCCAAGCAACCAATTTCTCTACTTTAACTTTTTCGAACAGTGTATTTAGCAGTCGGTAACTGCTGCTTTTCACATCTCCATTGGCAAGGTGTCGCTTAGCAGCAGCATTTAAAGTTCGTTCTGACAAACGTCTCATCTCTAGGGGCAATTTTTTTCCATATTGCGTATACGACATGTTCACCTGAAAATCAGCTACAAATTGGGCAAATGCCAGGCAATTAAACTCAGTTAAGGCAGAATTTCAATGAATTTTACACTCAATAAAATTGAACATTTTATTAAAATTAAAAAACTTAAAATCACTTATTAATTGATGATTAATTTTAAAAAGTTGTTGAACCAAAATTAAATTACAGGCAAAAACTTGCTTTGAAGTTCACTTTGATTTTACTGCTGTTGTTGTTGTTATGCCGTGTGACCTATCTATAGGGAACTTGACTTCTGTTGGTGGGTCGCATTAACTTTACAAACAAGTTTTTTGCGTACTCCCCCGTTTTTTTTTCTCTTTTTTTAATGAAAATCAAATGCTGCTCTGGACAGTCTGAAAATTGTACTCCCACTTGGTAAATGGCAACTCCAACACAGGAAATGCGCAACAGCAGCACCAACGTCAGCCATGGCGTCAGCTTTTATAAAAATAAAAAAAATAATAGAAAAACAGAGCAGTCTGTAATGCCATAAAAAATGGTGGCGAAGCCCCAGACGAGAGCGTGTGGCACGAGTAGGGTCAGGAAGGGGCAGGAGGGGGCAGGCTGAGGGTAACTTTGGTTGGAGCCGCAGTTAAGTGCCAACACTGTTGCATAAATTTGTATAATCTGCCTCAAATGCTGACGATGAGCAGGCGCCCAGGCGCTACAATTATATTGAGTTATACGAAGGCTTTAAAATTTCGGTACTCGCAACGTGGCAAACTAAAATAAAAATAAGCCACAAAATTGTGGATGATAGCTTTAAGCTGTTTTAAAATATTTACGGGCTTTAAGGATATTAGGGAAATATATTTTTTATATACTTTTTTATATTTTACGCTGGAGTTGTTTATTAACTTTGTTTATCTAAAAAGCTTGCTTAGAGTTTAGCAACATTTCTTTGTTTAAAACACTCCTAATTAATTTTTATTTTGTCTTTAAAATATTTTTATTGATATCAAAGAAGATATTTATTAAGAATCATATTTTTCTTATTTAATCACCAAAAACAAATTTCAGTTGTTTTAAATAATAACAGAAATGCTTTTCAAAAAAATAAAACAATAGTTATATACAACATTTCATTTAAATTTTTATAAATACTGTTATCTTACTTAGTTAAAAATCAAATTATTGCATTTCAAATTCATTTCAATTAACGTTTTTAAAAGCCGACTTTAAATATCTCGCTTAAAAGTAGGCAACACATTTTAAAGCGACGGCCAAAATATGTTGCCTACTTTTTAGCTGCGCAGTATTTAAGTTTGGGCAAAGCAAGTCCCAAATAGAAATTTATCTGGATGTGAGTGCTTGTCGGACGAGAACAACAACAATTACAACAACATGGCAAAGTTTCTCATATGGCAGACAGGCTTTGAGGGGATTTTCTGGCCATGGCATTTGTTAATTAGGCCAATTTAGTCAGCCTATATGCGGCTTAGAGCCGCAAGGTGATTCAGGCAGTGACCATTTGGTATATTTCCATTTCGCTCTTGTGGCTCGGCTCTTAAAGCCACAATACACAATTCGTATACATTTGGGAATACGATATGCTCGCATAAATCTGCACATCAAATAGCTTCGAAAAGAAAGAGAATATCTGTATATATATATATATATATATATATATATATATGGGAACAAATATTTTATTAAGCACACATAATCTAAAATTGAAATTTATTCTATGTATTTTGTAAGAGCAACCACAACGAAGCCAGCTTGGCTCACATGGCTCACAAATCCAAGCTAACTTACAAGTTATCCTCATCAAATCAGCATGTAAACAGCGCTGTATCTTTGTGTGGGTGTGCCTGTCTCTCTGTGTGTGTGTGTGTGTGTGTGTGTGTGTGTGGGTATATGTTGTGTGTTTTGTGGCATGTGCGGCTTTTGCCTAACAAGTAGCATTTCCTGCAGCCGGCGGCAATTCGCTGGGGAATGTGCCAACTGCTTAACGGACTGACAACTAGGCGAGTGAGTGAGTCCTTCTATCTCTCTCTCTCTCCCTCTCTCTCTCTCTCCCCCTCTCTCTCTCTCTCTGTCTGTGTGTGTGTGTTTGTCCCTTTTTCCCTTTTTCCCCTTCTATGTAAACAACAACAACAATGACAATATCATTTCGTGACAGTCTCCACTCAGCTGCTTCTGCTGCTGCCCAGTTTTGATGGGTAATCCGAGTCGAGTACCTTGGCTGATTCCGTCCATGTGGCAATATGAGATTCGCATTTGGGGGCAGGCAAATCTGCTGCTGTTGCTGCCATATTACACGCCAATTTTCATAGAGATATGCCGCAGGAATTTTGTCGTTAATTATCAGCTAAATAAATTACATTTGTTATTTTTGGAAAATGTCGTCTGAAATGACTTTCCATTTAAATCCGATTTGTCAGCAAATTTAACATGAATAAATTTACAGGCAAGAAAAGTTTGCCAAAGACCGCAAATGAATATATATATAAATATATACATACATATTTACGTTTATGGTCTAAGCTGACCCAAATCTTATTTATTAATTTGATTAGCTTGACCGCTTCTTAAACAATCTCATAAATTGACGAGAGTTTATTTAAGACAGAGAGCTGTGGCTAAGTTCTAATATTTAAATTTAAAAATATACCACGTTGAACTTTCTTGATTATTAAAATCATTTTTCATTTTAAGTAAAGGAACTTTTCTGCAACCTTCTGGCCGAATGAAAAATGTAATTATAATACATAGAATATATTCCTAGCAATTAAATTTCTAACTAACTGTACATATTTTCTGCTGTTGCTTTAAGATTTTTCTCAATCCCCATCTTAATGTTTACCTACACACAAATAAGTTCAGTTGTGTATTGTCCAATCGACCATTCAACCAATCAATCATTCAATCATAATTACAATCAATATAAACTCAAATTAGGCGCTTACGTTTTGCAATTTGCCGCAAGTAACTGAAACAAAAGTCTAAGCTAAAAATAATTTAAAAAAAAAAATTCATTTATATTAAAATATACAACAAGAAGAAAAAGAAGAAGACAAGTCGAAGCTAAAGCTGACCAACAGTTAGTTAGTTGATTTTCCACTCATTCATATTTCAATTTTTGTGTTGTGTTTTTCTTTTACTTTCCCATTCTCTTGGGGGGGCAACTTCGCTGCTGGGCCTGTATAAATTACTGGGGACGACGACAACAGGCCAAAAGCAAAAGCAAAAGCAAATTTGTCTGTCCTCAACCTTTACAATGTCAATAAGTTGTTGTTGCTGTTGTTGTTGTTGTTGTACTTGTTGGTCTGGCTCGTGTTTATCATGATGTCGTTAGGATGATTGTTGCAGATATTGAAGGACGAGGCTGCTGTGAGTTTTTTGCTTATGCGTGCGGCGAGCCTTTTAGTTACTCTTGTTTATATTTGCCTTGCTCTTGCTACTTGTTATTATGACATCAAGTACAACAAAAAAAAAAAGAGAGAGAGAGATAGAAAGCAAATATTATCATCATTATCAACTGTTGCGTTGCCGGGTCCACAAAAAAATAAAAGGGTTCGTGTCAAAGGTTATCGAAAACTTTCTGGGCATCGTAATGAGTAAGGCTTGAACTTGTTGGACAGTTTAACAAATTGTGCGGGCACTTGGCCAACTTTAAAAAGTGTTCAATTAAAGTCTATTTTTGCAAATGGGGAAACGAGTTGATTTGCAGACACTGGTTGTCATGGCAAACGTAACGTATACGTAATAAATCAAACGCTGTGCAACGCTTTGTGGCACAGTCTGATTTATGCTTCCTGCCAACTTAATAAAACAGCGAGCTGTTTTGCGGTCGCCCCGGCGAAAACATGTCACTCACAGCGACAAAGCAGCCAGCAACCAATGATGAAAGCACAAAGCGACCCACAAATGTCAAAGGTCACACAACGAGGGACAGATGGGAGGGGAGACAAACACACACACACGTGTGTCATCTGCAGCGTCTTTGACAGCTGATTCTGACTTGACTGAAGCTGATTGTGAGTAATGTTTGTCTGCTTTGATCTTGCGTACGTCAGAACGAATCCTGCTCGTCCACGTAAGCAGCTCACGTGTCCTTGCACGCTTAATTATGTTCCCCGTGTGCGTCAATTAAACTGAAACGTTGGCTCTTATTTTAAATTATAGTTGTTGTTGTTGCTGTTGTTGGTTTTGTGGTCTGCAGGATTTGCGCCACGTTCGCTAATTAACTAACCGAATGTCCGTGGCTTTTGCTTTATGGCATAATTATGATATATTGCGGAGATAATAAAATAGACATGACAAGGGTTTTCTATTTCAAATTGTTCGTGAAGCAGCTTCAATGTAAGAAGAAGAAAAAAAGGAAAACATAAAATATGCACAAAAATCCCTTAGAGTTTAACCGAGCGTATGCTTAACATTTTGGTTACAAACAAAGGATGACTAATCATATTTAAATATACTTTATAATTCAATACCGCACAAAAAACATTCTTAAATTTTCTTAAGAGTGCAAAAATAAACGTTGCGTATACGCAACTTTTTAATGGTCGAATTAAATAAAAGCTGAAAATAATGAAGGGCTTATAGAGTGAACAGGGTTTTTATATTGAATAAATATATGAATATAATGTGCAAACTCTTTTGTGTTTAACGCTGCGTATACGCAATTTTTTATTTATGAAAAAAGTGGAAAGCAAAAAAAATCTATAGAATACAAAACGTGAAAGATTTTCAGTAATGATAAGCACAAAACAAAAGAGAAGAACTTGCTGGAACATTTGAAAAAACCAATGCGGCGTATACTTAATATTTTCACACATAGCGCAAAGTTTAAACAGTCATAAAACCATTCATGATATTCAATCTTAAATACATTTGGCGCTATTTAAAGCACACGCGAACTTCCACTTTTAAATAACACAAATTTCCACAACATTGCCTAAAAAAAACAACAACAACAACAAGACAGTTTTTTCTTTTCTTGTTCTTTTCTTTTATTTTTATTTATTTATTTTTTTTTTTCCTTTTGGCCGCACAGAGCTGAGTGGGCTGGCGACTGTTCTTAAGTGGGCGTCTTTCATTTCGCTGACTGCTTGGCTTTTAATTTATTGTATGCTTGTTGTTGTTGTTGTTGTTGTTGTTTTTGGCCACTTGCCTTTGTTTTATTCGATGGCGGGGGCCATAATAAAAAATGGCCCAAACCGAATGCACAAAAAGTTTCAGCGAACTTTAATAGCACAAAGGCGCGTCGCTAATGAAAGCCTCGCCTCGAACTTTTGTGCAATCGAGCAGCCAAAGGAGTCTGGGAGACTTCGAGTCTGGGAGTCTGGGAGTCGCTGCTCATAAAGTGCTCGGCGCAATTACTTAAACTTTTGCAATTACAACTCAATAAGTACCTAATTATGGCCGCGTTGACGTTGATGCCCAAAGCAGATTTTACCCATAATTTGCCTTAATTATTTCGAAGCTTACTTGGAAAATGCGCGTGTTTATTGCCCGCCGCCCGTGGGGCACAAAATACAAATTAATTATTCATACGCAGTGTTTTCTTTTTCTTCTTCCTTTTTCCTTTTTTTTTTCTCTCTTGACTTCAATTAATAAGCAAAACAATAAACATGTGGGAAAATGCGCCAATTGCAGTCGAACAATTATTCAAATAATTAGCCCCAAAACAAACGCTTATCAGCAGTCTCAATTGTCTGTCTATACTATGTATATATATATATGTACATATATATAAATTCTCTTTAGCCCGCATTAAATTACTTGTATTTTCACGCGCCAACAACTATAATTTCTGCTGTTACCTTTCAACCCCTCACCTCCCCCTCCACCTCCCCCTTTTTGTTGTTATTTGCCACACGCTCATTTGTTCACATTTCATATCTATTTGTTTGCATTTAACTTTTTGCCAGCACGAAACTTATCTAGATAAGCATTTGTTTTCAGCTGAGGTGCAAATGTGCCAACATGCAGCAACTAATGCAGTTATAATAGCTTTAACTATAGCACATAACGGATGAATTAAAGTTAGTTAGTTGAGGACAAGTTAACATATTTAGATTATTGATTTTCAGTAAATTGTCTGCTTAAAAATGAACAAAAATAAATATTTCACAAATTCAAATTGCTTGTTAAAATTTATTTATTGCCAATTAGACTTTTGGCTTGTGAACTAAAATGTATTGAATTTGCTATTATGTCCCAATTATGTTTATGTTTCTTGTTGCCTTGAGCATTTAGTTGTTATTTGATACTTTTGTATAAATATTGTTTGCTTACTCAGAAAAGTTTCCTACGTGCAATTAGGAATAATAATAAACAATGTTGCCTTGGAAAACTAGTGCGCTTTTATATATTTCAAATTCTGAGAAACAAATCGATTTTCAAAATGCATAAAAGGACTTTCGCATGTTGTTCGTGCAAAATTGATACACAAAGAATATTAGCTCAATTTTGCGACAGACAAAAGTCTCTTTATACGATACGAGCAAGTTCGTCCTTGCACAACTGGCAGGTGGTCAATTACGTCAAATTTTCCATGAATTTTCAATCGAGCCATATTGACATAACGTGCTGATAGGACGGACAGCTGGTTAGGGTCTTGGCATGTCTGATTGACTTTGAAAAATCAACACAATTAGATTTTCAATTTATATAAACTGACGCACGTAAACTTTGCACTTTAAGCCATAAATATATCCTGGCAAAAACACTTGCTAATGAAAACTCGCGTGTTTTCTCTTTAGCTGTTAACTTGTCGAGTATGAATCGCATTTGTTAACTGCAACTGCTGGCCAAGTACTTCAAGTGCCACTTGCCACTTGCCACTTGCCACAGCAGCAGCAAACATACATTTTGCATATGCGAAGAGTGTGTATGTGTGTGTGTGTATTGGTTGCTTATACATTTATTGATCTGTTTTGTGGGCGTTTCGTTTTGACTGCCAAGTTAGTTAAGCAAATCGCGGCAGCTGGCGCCACCTGTTGGCCGGCAGTCAGAACAGGCTAAGACTCTTCAGTAATCAAGCTGCGCCCCTTTCAAGTTAATTAGCCGTCGAGAGTTAAAGCCAACTTTTTGGCCACACACAGCAAACAGAATTTAATTGAATGTTCAGCTCGAGGACATCATTCATCGATAGGCGTTGCACGCGCGTATCCTTATCCGCATCCGCATCCACATCCGTATTCACATTCGCATCCCACATCCGTTCGCATGTCCTGTCAACCGAACTGTGCAATTGCCGCAGCCAATCACAGTCGAGTTGAGCCCTTTTTTCATTTTTCCAATTCAATTTTGTGTTACTTTTTTTGTTTTCACAACTTGGCGACAAATTCATTATTACAGCAGTTTATTATAAAATTTAAGTGCAAGCAAACATTTTATGAATTATATAGTATTTATTTATTTTTAGTATTTTTCAGTAATATATTTTTTCTTTAATGTCAATAGAAAGTACCTTATTTTGTTTAACTTGATAGTAAAAATAGATGTAGTTTTCCATTTTAAATATCTATAAATTATAAGGCTTTATTTTCTAAAATATTATTTTATATGTGAAAATGTTATTTAAAAATCGGTAAAAGCTTTAAATATAACACTTTAGTGAGTTAAGATTTTTTGCTTACCGTTTTCTAAAATTCTAACATTCTAGGTAATCTCTGCTTAAAATATGCATTACTTCATAAAAGTTTTAAAATTTTAAATTTCTTTACTTAATGATAGTTCAAGGTTTATTAGATTGATCTTTCTATTCAAAATTTCTAGAGAGCTTAAATTAAAAGGTTTTTTATAGGTCAAGATATGTACTTATTTATTTATTTATGGTGTATTTGTACTTAAATTATATACCCTTATATAGATCTATAAATCTGTTTATCTATTTATCTATAAATCCATAATTAAATATTTATATATATTTACCAATCTATATCTATTATCTATATATAAATATATTCATATATTGTACATGTCATATATCTATATACAAATCTAAATATGAGTCTATCTATCCATCTATCAATCTATCTACATATATTAATATATATAAATATATATAAATTTACATATCCATCTATCTATCCATCAATTTTTCTATTTATCTATCAATATATTCACATATCTATCTTTATGTCTTATATCTTTACATTTGAAAAGTTTACTAAACGAACCGTGAACTAGAGTTTTCTTGTCTCCTCTTACACAACTCTTCTGGTCAAATTCGTGTATCTTTTATTTTCACGTACACTTTTTTAAGTTTAAATCAGTTTAGCCTGAAACTAGTTTCGCTAGTTTGTTATTTTGTTTGGCCAAGTTGCAGCCGCAAAGCGCAAACCCGATTCGATTAACTGATATGCAGCAAAAGGAAAATTGTTAGCGTTTGTTTGTGGTTTGAGGGTTGAGGGCCAAAAAGGAAAAAGTTGCGCCTTAGTTTTAAGTTTTGGGTGTCAGTCGCCCGGGACTTCAATTCCTCATTGCCATGCAAATTGCCGTATTTTAGTGTAATTTTATTTTTTAAAGCTTTTGGCCAATTCACATTCACCAGCTGAGTCTGTTGACCATTGTGTTTGCGGTTGCCTGTGTGGATGAGTGACTGTACTTGAGTGTGTGTGTGTGTAGGTTTTGCCTGGGCTGAAGAATGGCCTATTACGTATGCCTAACCATATTGACAGGGGACCTTCCAACTAACCACAGGAGAAGCAGGTAATTGAGGCATTTAGATGGAAGTTTGAAAGGAGTAAATAAATGTGACTAAAGGTTACCCTGTAAGCAAGCATATGGTAAATGTTTTAGTAAACGAGCTTACATTATTTTTCATTCTTGTTCAATTTTTGATTATCAACATTTTGGTTGAGGTTTTTCTCTGACAATATTTTTTGTAGTATTCAAAAATATTTTTCTGAACTTGTTGGCAAACTTTAAAACAGCCAATATCTTGTCTAAATGTAACTAATATATATTTATTATTATTTTTTTTATTAGTATACTTAATCACGTACATTTATGTTAAGCTACAGCATAAATAATTGATTTTTAGCAACAGGCAAATAAAGAAGCTGATAGACAAAAAATATATAAAGATATTAAGTAATTAATAGAGCTGCTTTCAATCTAATAAATAGTTAAGATTAAGATAAAGTTTTGAGGAACTTCCTTTTTGGAAATTATTAAAATTGTCGTTTTTTTCATAATACTCCTCATTTCTGAAGCTGCGCCTTCGTGCAGGGTATGCGTAGCACAAAGGGGCTTTCAAGTGGATTAACAGCGTGAGCTGTGCGCACTGACTGGAAACTGACTGGAAATGTGCTTTGATATCAGTTGATTAAATGCCAGTTCCAACGAAAAATGAAAGCAACGAGTCCATTTGCATAATACTTAAAAATTCACTTGAAATCGAAATTGGAATTGAAATTGAAATCACTTTTGTGGCTGCCCATTTCGGTTTGTACTGGGCCGAGCATAATGCTAGTATGTGGCCATGCCACAAGCTGCACTTGCAACGCTTTGCAGCATTGACTTTGACTTTGCCACAGTCGCAATTGAGGGCCAGACGTTCGGCTTGAAAATCAATAGACATTGCTAAACATTAAAAGTGTGTGTGTGTATGTGTTGGTTGTAGTCAGTGCGTTAACCAAACTGGTGGCGAACTTGGCTGCACTCGGCATTGAAATCAAACGGCGGAAGTGGCACAGCAAAAACGTGGCAAGCGCAACAAACGTGGCGGGGCAGCAATGAAATTAGCTTTGAATGCCACACAGAGGCAGAGACAGAGGCAGAGACACTTGTGTGTGTGTGTGTGTGGCGGATATAATTTAGCTCCCAATCGAATCGGAAATAGAAGCTAGCGAATTGACAAATGCTGGCGACGTTACTCATACGCCCCCAAGGCCGCGTTCGCATGACGCATAACTTTTAATTGTTGCAATTAGCGATTGATTTCATATGCAAAATGCTAAATTTTAAATGCAAAATGCAAAATGTAAAATGCAATAACGCAGTCAACTAAATGTGGGTTCCTTCTTTGTTTTTTGTGTTTTATGGTTTCTAACCATGGAGCGAATCAGGCAAAGTTTTGCATAAAATTCCGCATAAAAATGCAAATTTTGTGTGGCGCGTGTGAGCTTCTGATTTGTGTGTGTGTGTGTGTGTGTGTGTGCATGTGTGTGTGCATGTGTGTGTGTCTGCCTTACCTTAACCCAAATGCTGGCCAAAAACTTTGGCCACACACGCAAGGGAATAACGAATGCTTGCAAGCAATCATACACCCACACCCACACACTGATACACACACACACACACACACACACTCCTGACAGGCACAAACATCGCCCATTAAGCTGATGAGTTTAAAACAAGTCAAGTCAAAGTGCGCTAGTTACCCGACTACGACTTAAAGATACCCTTTAAAGGGTTATAATAGCTCTGAACAAAGTAGTTTTTTTTTATATATTAAACAGAATTTTTTTAAATTATTGAAATAGGCTTAAAAAAACAGAAACCCAAAACGATATTTATTGATTGAAGACATATATATAAACATATTAAATGATTAATATGAATCATTTTTATATATGTTACAAGAAAATATTTTCCCCTTTTATTCCTATATATATGAAATAGAATTAAAATTAGATTGTTGAAATATCGATTTGAGACATATATGAAAACTGATTAAATCATTAATGTAAATCCTTTAAAAAAGTTTTGAGTGAAACTTGTTTTGCCTTTTTTGGCATTTGCCTCTATTCAATAAATGTATAATATTATTTAAAATATTGCTCAAAAAACTTAAGTTTATAATCTATATTAATTAGACGACTGGGCAAAAGGAGAAAGATTAAAAATAAATTCAAGTCTATATAATGATTAGAGTGTGTTTATTAAAAACATAAATCATTTTCAATTTTGAAGAAAAAGTTCCCATAGCAAATTTATAGTTATTTTTATCATATAAAAATATTTATTATTTTCTATAAACATCAATTTTTATGATTAGTTGGAAATAAACATGAAAACAAAGAAGAAGTTTAAATATAAGAAGGGTTTTTTTTGGGTTTGACTATTTGACTATTAAATTGAACACAGCTTTATATACATATATATATATATATTTACTTGCCGTTAGCAAATTGAGCATAAACACTTTACTCTCAGACAGATCACATGTAAGCCTATACTGTACAACAAAAGTATTAAACCAATTACAAAAAAAACAAAAGATGTATTGCATCAAAGAATTTTATATGACGTAGTGCTAATTTTTTTGCCGCAACTGTATATATTTACTTGCATTGGAACTGTCATTGGAACCTTGCTTTAGGTTTCCATCGAGAAAATCTGAATAAATTCCCATTCCTTTTTCTTGATTCTATATTACTTTAAAATACATTTTTTATTAGAATAGTTGTGCTAAGTGTTTATAAATAAATAAATGTGATGAAAACAATTTTAACTTTTAATAAATAAGGGAATTTATTCCCAAGTTGAGCTTCAGGAATTAAAGTATTTCTATAGACGAGTTCATCAACTATTTTTCAGAGAGATAATGAAAAGTAAGAAACAGATAGACAGAAACTGATAAGTCAATTTTCAATCAGGAATATTTATACGTTAAGTCAGCTTTCTTTCTGGTAAATTTCGCTTGCCTCAAAGTAAGCATACCTTTATTTACAATCACTTTTTAATGGGTATCTGGTGTAATTAGAAGAAGAACGCAAGCGAAGTTTGCAATCTTAGCAACTTTTAGCGCTGACATGCGAAAGGCAGGTGAAAGTGGCCACGACGAGAGCATTGTAGGAAAATCGCTTTAATTCAATTTACAATTTGCATTAAGTACAAGTCAAGCAGAGTGAAGAAGAGGAGCAGCAGCAGGAAAAACAGTTAATTGTGATTAGCTGCAGTCACGCAGGATGCTTTTCAGGATGTGCTGCACATGGTAAGGCCATCGCCCAGGCAGGCGCTGTAGGCCATCATATGGGGAATGGTATTCTGCTCGTAGACGCCCGTGAACAGGTGCGACCAGGGACCCGACGCATAGACGAGCACATCGTCGCCGCCATGGGTCTCCGAGTCCAAAGGAACGCCAGCGGGAAATGCATCATCAAAATTGCCCTTTATCAGCGTAGTTGGATCGATGCGTTCCTTGGCCGCCGCATCGTAAAAGTGCTCAGAGCTGGGTCCATTCGCATAGCTGAGAATCATGTGGGGCTTGCCGTCGTTGCCGTTCGCAGGAGCCTTGCCAAAGACATCCGTGCCGCGATACTAAAAAGGATAAAAGGATAACTTAGGATCAAAGGTTAGGGAAGGCTTCTCTTCTCTCACCCCATAGCCCGCATAGGTGAAGGCATGCGAATGATCTGCGGTGACCACCAGCAGCGTATCCTCCTCGCTGGTCAGTTCGCGTGCCGCGGCAATTGCCTTGGAGAACTCGACGGTCTCGTCGAGGGCAATGCGCGCCTGGTTGTCGTGATGGGCCAGATCGATGCGACCGCCCTCGATGAAGAGGAAGAAGCCCTCGTCGCTCTGCTGCATGTACTCGATGGCCTTGCGGGTCATCTGCTCCAGCGTGGGCTGCGTGCTCTCCGCCTCGCTCTGCTCCAGATGATAGTTCAGATGGCTGTCCTGGAACAGGCCGAGCAGTCGTTCCGCCTGGCTGACATCCACAGCGGCCAATTCCTCGCCGGTGCTCACATAAACATTCTTTGCGTTGGCCGCCTTGAACTCGGCAATTAGATCGAGTCCGTCTGTCCGTGCGCCGCCTTCGGCCAGCGATTTGTCCACGAAGTTCTTGCGACCACCGCCCAGGATCAGCTTGAGTTTGCTGCCCACAGCGCCGTTGGCCAGCTGATAGGCGATGTCCTGCACACCGGAAGTGGCGCCACAATCCGCAACCACATCCGCATCGTTCTCCCAGTCGCGTTCCGCAATATGTGCATAGACGCCGGCGGGCGATGCGTGCGTCACGCGCGTCGTTGTCACCAGCCCCGCCCACTTGCCCGCGTCCATCGCCCACTTGGCAATCGAATGGACATGTTTGGTTTCGTCCTGCATGGCAGCGCAGTCGGCGCGTGGAACGCCGCCGTTGACGCCAATGGTGCCTTCCTGGGCCTTGACGCCGCACAGATACGCGGTGGCCGTGCAAGCGGAGTCCGGCACAATCAGATCCACCGAGTAGGTCTTGGAGAGTCCTGTGTAGGGAAAGTGTTCGAAGGACAGCGCATACTCCTCGCCACCCAGCAGATTGCGTGCCGCCGACGTCGTCGTTACGCCCATGCCGTCGCCCAGAAACAGAATCACATTCTTGGCCCTGCCGCGTTTGGGCTGCTCCGCCAGCTTTTGTCTGATGAACTCGGCGCCCTGATCCCGCCAATAGGCATTGGTGTCCTCGCCAGCTTGTTGACGGGCCTGTGGGAGCAGCTGCTCGGGCATATCTGGGTGCATCTGGCGATCCTGGCAGTATTCCGAGCTGCGCGTACACTCGGGCGCCGCCCAGCTGGAGCTGCTACTAAGCAGGAGTAGCAGGATCAGGAGCAGATTGTGTACGTGGTTCTGGAGCAACATCTTGTCGAAGACTGTTGGCAGCTCAAGTTGTGCGTGTTGTGAAGTTTCAGCCACTTGGCACGATTCGATAAGATAGCCGGCACATGGCACTGGACATGGTCAAATCTAATCCCAATCTTATCCCTCCCCTCCTCCCCCTCCTCGTGCTCTTATTTATGGCCATTTTGCGAGAGTTTATGGATTTATTATGTGTGTTTGTTTTTTCTCGGACTGCAATCGTAAAAAGAACGCGAAGCACGTGAAATGAAATGTCGCATGTGTAAAAGGGGTTTATTTCTGGATGGGATTTGGGCTGGGACAAAAGGGGAAGGGGGAAGGGGGCGGGGCCATGAAAATGCCTGCTTGATATCACGAAATCTGGCTGAATGAAATACGTTATCGCAATCGAGGAATCTCGCTGTACTGCTCTAGCCCATATATATATACATATATAATACAGTGAGAACTTGTTCGACAAGAAATTCAATTATAAATAACAACAAATAATAAGTGAATGCAACAGATATGCACGACTAGCAGATACCCTGTAAGCTGGTGAGAGTTGTTGCACTGTTTGGCCCTATAAAACCAAGTCAAAGCTGCTCACTGAGAAAATGTGAACGACTAGCAGATACCCTGTAAAAAGCTAAGAGTTCGTTTATTTGGCATTATATATGCCCAAAGTCATAACTCAATTTAAATACAGTTAACGATTTAATTTTCAGTTATTGCACGACTGGAAGATACCCTGTAAATACCAACAAGTTGTTTCCCTTCATACTCTTACAAAACACAGTCAAGCTGCGCTGTAAGAAAACCAAGTTGTAGTTTTAGGCAATGCGCGACTAACAGATACCCTGTAAATAACCAAAAGTTGCTGTATATTCATTTTATTGACAGTTGCATTAGAAACCCCAAATGGACACAGGGTATAAATATATAAATTTCTATTAAAAAAAAAAAAAAAAACATTGTAAATTAAAAACAATTCCTCGAAAAGTAATCAACGCAATCGATTGTTTGCAACTAATGCAAAGCGTATCTAATCAAAGCTGTTTAAATCGCGTGGACTATCAATTTATTTATACTATAGATTTATATATTTAGATAATTCAGTTGAAGTCTGACAAATGCGATTGCACAAGAGTTCCTAAAAAATATACTAAGCAGAGTTTATTTAATTACTTTTAGGAAATGTAAAGCGAATGAATAAACCTTATAGGGAGGCTGTACTGTATGCTTCATTCCATTTATACGACTCGTAAAAGTTGTGGCCCATAATAAACAGTTGACCAGCTTTGCCATACACACACACACACACACACACAGAACCACGGCAACAGTTTAATGAAAAACATGATTCTCCCGAAAGGGAAAATGAATGCAGAAAATGGCAGCAGAAATAGAAACCGCACGTCGAAAACTCATTTTGCAAAAGGCAGCACGCAAAAAAGGTGAAAGTTGAATTAAATGCAAAAGTTGGCAAATGCCAAAATGCCAGCCAAGACTATAAAATATATATGTATATAATATGTTTATAGTATATATGTGCACATAGAAGTTTAATCAGCTAACAAACTTTGTTGGTTGCGGTTTAATTTTTGCTTTTTGGCCAGTTTGAGTTGTTCTTATCGCGGGCCCAAAAGCAAACAACTTGTGGCTTTGGATCGTTGCCAACTCACTAATTTTGTCATAATTCACGTTGCCATCGCACAGTTTGAACAATGCACATATTTATGAGCACACCCGGTGCGTATACGTAATTTTTGTTCTTCTTATTTGTTGCTGTTTGCTGCTTGACTAGCCCATTGATTTTGCCATTGAGTGGCCGAAGTGGGCGACATTCTTGTGACAGTCTTGTTAATGCCGCCTAATAAATTCCAAGCGTTTGTTGCGAGTGTCAAGATTGCGGCCATTTAGCCAAAGCCAAAGGCCATTAATCAATGCGGCTGTTAGTTATGGCCGAGTTGTTTGCCTTTAAGCCAAGCTCGTGAATAAGTGCATAAATTGTGATTTAAGTTTAGCTATTTATGCATTTTCTCCTTTCTCATTGCAGGCTCCTCATATCCATACCCATTTCGGAGGAGAGCAAATATCAGAAGGATGTCAAATTTAAGGTGCACATCGGCGAACCCCGACTGGCGCCAGGTGAGTGCTATTGCCAATCCTGGCAACTGACAGGACCTAAACACAATTTAATAGCACCCAAAAACAGACCAAACCAAAAATCCGAACTCAGCTCCTAGACCCAAAACCAATACACAATTTCTCACACCACAACTAAGGGTGTGTGTGTGTGTGTGGGTGAGTGTGTGTTGTGTGTGTGCCCGTTACAAAAGCAAAACTCAATTTTCTGCTAACCAAATTAGATGAACACAACAACAACAGAAATGTGTAAAAATAGGAGAGAATTTTCTTTACTGCTTTTGTTGTGTTTATAATGAAGTTAATAGTCAAATTCTAAACGTTGGCAAGGCAATAACCACAGCACGGAAATACGCACACACACACACTAGCACACAATTTTATTGTGAATTGGCAATTCCAATTTAAATGATTGGAGGAAATATATATATATATTTTTTTTGAATTAGTAAATACTATGTCTAAACTTTGTATATGGTTTCCTTGTATAATTTTCTTTATTGGTCTTTTCATTTGTTTGTTCTTTGTGCTTCTAGATTCCGCTCACTACCGTAAGACTTGAATTGTGCATAATTAATTAATTTTATTTGAATTGAAAACGAAAGCGCAACAAAGACAAAAACCAAAACAAAAAAAACAAACAAGAATCATGAAACTAAAAATATTCCTTAAGTTCTCTCAACTCGAATGTTGTTTTGCCTAGCTTTAAATTTCGTTTTGTGTTTTTGCGGCTTTAAATTACACAAAAGTGCTGAAATTGCGACCAAAAAGTGCAAATTAGATTTTCATAAAAGAAAATCACAAAAAAATATTGTCTACCCTTCAGTTAGTTATGTGTTTCATTTTGATGTTGTATGTTTTTCTTTTTACTTCTCTAACTTTTCCCTTTTTATGTTGTTGTTGGCAACGGTTGAAAATCAAAGTGAAAAAAGAGTAAGCAATAAATAAATTATTCAAGTGAACCTTTTGGCAAACCAAAACAAAAAAAAAAAACAACAGTCGAAAAGAAGAGATAATCTATATGAATTAAAAATGAGTTAATGTTCACTTTACTTGAATAATTTATTGCAAATTTGTTTACCGCAAGTCCATCACGAATTTTTCGTTTTTAATTAGCCCATTTTGTCCACAGATAATCATATTAAAAATATGTTTTATATATATATAAATATATAAATTTATATATGTAAAGCAATCTCTATGTGTAGAATTTTCCTAATTGATTTTCCAATTTCCCAGCTGCCTCCATTTAGCCCCAACATCCTTGCACTGTTCACACAAATAAAACATAAAGATACCCTGTTTTTTTTTTAGTATTTAATTTTGCAAGTATTTAACATAAAATATATTTTATATATATATTAATATATCTTAATCACATCACGCATTTGAAGTAACTTTTGAACAAAACTAATCAATTCCCGTATATATATATATGTATATGTAATACTTGAAAACACACTCAACACACACCAAAAAAAATGACAACAACAACAACAACTATGCAATTATCCTCACGCAGATGACACAAATAAGGAATCATTTTTCCATCGATTTTTTGGTAGGTAAAAAGTATTATAAAACCTCCTAAAACTCATTCAACTCTCAAGTGTTTATGTTCAGTTAAATGAAAAAAAGAAAAACAATTAAAAAATAATGCAAATCAAAAATTAAAAAAAAAAAAGAAAAAGAAAAAGTACACAAATTTTTTTGGGGCTTTTTATGTATTAAATGCTGCGTACCAAATTCACGAACATATTTTGTTGTTGCATACTCTGTTCGCTAGGTGCAAATGGGGCATATTTATTGATTATTTTAATTATCTGTTTATAAAGTCAATATTCGGCTTACTACTTGGTTAAATATGGTCACGCCCATTATGTTGTCTGTTTAATAAATATATATAAATTTAATATATAAAATTAAAATTAAATTAAAAAAACTTTAAATGCAGAAAATGGTTCTTTAAGTTTTAACTTTAAAGCTCTTCTTACGCAGCGAACAGAGTATGGCGCAGTCGGTATTTAAACGACTGGAACGTTCTAACATTTTTGTTTTTTCTCAGTTCACAAAGTGTTTTCATTTGTAAAGTTCAAAGTTCATCAAATCATAATTAACAAATTTTTGTGTACACAATAATTGAACTCATCAAATCGTCTGTTTTCGTATATGTGTGTGTAATGTAACTGTAACTGTGTGTGTAACTCGTAATTGGCATGACAAAAAGAAAAGAAACCAAAAAACAAAATTGCGCTTTTTTGACGCAGCACTTTTTTTTCGAATAGGCCAAGTTAGGAGAATAAACGTTTCGTCTTCAATTGAAATAATTTTAAAGCAAACAAAGCAATAAACAATTTGCCGCCATTTTGTGTGCGCGGCGAATTTGGGTTAAACTTAAAATAAATTTTGGTAAACCTTCTATGCTCGGCGGACTCGCAATTAACACACACACGTAACACGTAACACGCGCTTGTGCCCGCTTCTGTTTGTTGTGTCCCGAAATTCGGTAATCTTCACACTCGATCGCAATTAATCATAAACCGTTAACCGTAACCGATTCTGCATCGCCAATCAAATAATACCAAAAACCAACTCGATTTGTAAGTAATGCACACAAAATATATATACTCTGATTTTTGATTATTTGTTTTTTGTGTGTCGTTTTTTTTTTTGTTCGTTTTTGAATTTGCAACTAGGCCAAAATAAAATATGTATTTTTTTTTTTTTGTGAACGGCTTTTGATTTAACATAAGATTTGTGTTAATCCCAAAATATCGATGTATTATTCTCTTGTTGATTTGTGTGTGTTAGAGCTACCCCACCAAAACAAATTGCATAACAAACAGGGTAACGTAGGCAAGCTAAAGCAAAATCAAATCTATAATCAAATAACTAATATTGGTGTATGCATTAATTAAATATATACAAAATTTCTTAACTGAACATAAAAGTAAACTTATTATATGAAAACAAAAAAAAAAAATACAACATAAAAATAATTTGTACTTTAAAATATCTCTATATATATTATAACCTTCTTGTGGTCTTGATTTCCCCAACAAATCTTTAAAAAAAACCAATTTGTTGTCACTTGTACCTTGCCACGTAATCGCTGTCTATAGAAAATTACACTGGAGATCATACTCGTGAGTCATCATTATATCAGCAACAAATATCGTTCTTCTCGTATCTGCATGCAATTCATTACTATTCACAATTAATCTATACATAACATTTCTTTTTTATTTTATTTTATTTTTAAAATACTTAATGAGAGACTAAAAAGCTAAATTTATTGATTGACTGAGTGTTTTAATAGGTCATACTGTGTTTGATTGATGGGCTGACTTACTCTTTAAGATCCAGATTGACTGATTGACTTATGACTGACTGAAAAACAGATTAACTTGATTGAGAGACTGACTAAGATAACTAAGATAAGCTGCTTCAATTAAACCAATAGATAAACTAAATGATTGATTAAGGGAGCGACTGAGATTGATTGATTGGTTGACTGATTGACTTATGACTGACTGAGCAACAGATGCACTTCCGAAGACTAATTATCTGATCAGCTGCTAAAGAGATTGATAAAATGATTGATTGATTGATACACTGTTGAGTTACTGTCTGATTGATTGAAATATTCTGATTAAATGATTGTTAAGCTAGCTGACTGAATGTTTATTAAATTGATTGATTGACTGATAAACCAAAAGATTGAGGAAACGTCTGGATGTTCGATAAGCCGATTAAAACGATCACATAATGATTGATTGATAAGCTGATAGTTTTCTTGAGTGTTGACTGAAAAACTAAATTACTGTTCAAGTATCTTTTTAATAAGCTGCTTAACTGATTGATACAGGGACTGGCCAAGTGTTCCATAGACTGATTACTGACTGATTATCATTCTTATTATCAACTTAGGGACTGTTTTAATAATTGTCTGATTAACTTACTGATTGACAGACTGACTTACTCATACTGATTGATTGCTTGATAGTATAGCTGACTTTCTGATTGATTGACTGTACAACTAACTGATTGATGGGCTGCTTGGTAACGTTTACATCAAGTCTTTTAAGCCCAAACAATTGAAAGCGAATTTAATTATATGTTCATATAAATATAATTTGGGTTCTATAGTAAGAAACACTTGACAAACTTGGTAGCTTATTATTTTGTTTGCCATTCTGCATTTAATTACATGTAGCAATTGAACTGGCAATAATGCACTAATTGAAAAGCATTTTGCATTTAATTAAATCAAAATTATGTGCGAACCTTTCATTTATATATACATGTATTTATTATTAAATGTGTGGGAGTGTAACTGTAAATGTAATTATCTAGTATCTGTGTATCTTTGTTACTCTGTCTCTGTCTCCGTCTCGTTTTAACTGTTTATCTGTGTAGGTGTGCTCTTGGTTTGGTTTTTAAATGAAATTCCTGCTCGTATTTTATTGCATATTTTGCTCAGCTCTGTGTGCTCTACAAAAATATCTCTGCAAGCAATGCACTCAATTACATTCTGCTCTCGATATCTTTATAACTTTATAACATTAACAATGTGTGTTTTCGTGTGTGTGTGTGTTTGTGGCTGCATAAACATATGTATTTGTATATGTATATGTATTTGTATTTGTGTGCATGTAGCAAATAGAAATAAACTGCAACAGAGCCTGTTCTCGGGTCCTCCTGTGGCGCAGTCCTTTGCATTAGCCCGCAATACTGATTTATCTATTTGTTCGACCGATGCCGCCACACAGACGATGAACTATTAGCCCAAATCAAGGAGGTGGAACAGAAGGCGACCAAAGATCTAACGGAACTGGAACGCATCCTTCTACTCAGCAGGCCACGCAGCGGCGAGCTGACCACCGCCGTTATACGCATCCGTGAGAGCCAGGAATTTAAGGTGAGCTTCCTTTTAATATTAAATTATATGTAGGAAACATATTTGAGCATATTTTAACTAATAGTAAAATATATAAATATGTTTGCTTATAAAAACAACAAAATGAGGTTGAAGAGTTGAAAAGTGTTGTTGACAAACCACAAAGAACTCAATCAGCTAAATAGCTAACAGATATTTATAATAAAATATTAAAATAAAACATAAAATATAGTTAGCTTACTTTGTCCACCTAACATGTCTTGACTAACTTTATATACCCTCTACAAATACATAAGACTTATAAATATTAATTGAGAGCATTAAAAACCTTTTAAAGGCTTTAATTTGAAAGTATTTAATTTTATTTAATTCAGGAATGTTTTCCTTTATTTTGTAAATTAATAATTATGAATTTATTCATTCTTATTTAAGAAAAACAATTCTTATAAGCTTTATAAATTCCTCTTTAACTGTAACTCTTCTTGTTTAACTAATTTACTTAACCAGCTTAGAGACACTCAACTTTATTTTTCAATCAATATTGAGACTAACAATATAAGTACTTAAAAGCCATTTTGTAAGCTGTTTATTAAGCCTGCAATTGTCTGTGGTTAGATTTAATGGGTATTTAATTTATAAGCGAACTTAATTGACTAAACTTTAAGCCAATTGTTGTGACAGCTGTTCGAGCTCAATGCAATTCACATGACAGCAGCGAATCAACTCGATACACAAAGAAAACACACACACACACACAGAGAGAGAGAGACTCTGACAGGATACTTGTGCGGCTTAATGGCCATAGCTGTAATAGTTGCAACAACAACAACAACAACAACAACGACGACAACAATAGCAATAGCAACGTGCAACGTGAGGCAAACAAAAGTGGCTCGCTGAGGCGTCAACTTGTTTCCCTCACCTGTCGCGTTGCACACCTAATTGTGTCTAATCTGCAAATGAAACGAAATGCTTTGTTTCCTGTTTGCTCACACTGCGTATACGTAATACGTTGCCAAGCTGTTCCCCATGTGTTTAATGATAATTTCCACTTATCCTTCTCCCATCCCCGCCCCTTTTTAGGCTACTGTGGACAAACTCGTCGCCCGGGCAAACGTATCAGCCGTGTTGGGCACATCCTCGTGGCGGGAACAGTTTAAGGATGCGCTCACAGTTGTGCCAGGTAACAACATATCCTTACGTATATATAAAAATATAATATTATATTTTTTTTGTTTTTGCAGCTGATGAGAGCGAGTTCGACAATGACGAGGATGTGGAGGAGGATGTGCCAAAATGCTTTGATTACATAAGCCATTTCGTTTGCCTCTTCTGGAAGGTGCTCTTTGCATTTGTGCCGCCCACCGGTAAATATCCCTTCTATATATCTATCAGCATCTACTATACGCTTTCTTTCAGATATATGCGGCGGCTATGTCACCTTTGTTGTGTCCATTGTGGTCATTGGCATCCTGACCGCCGTTATCGGCGACGCAGCCACCTACTTTGGCTGTGTGCTCAACATCAAGGATTCGGTTACGGCCATTTGCTTTGTCGCTCTCGGCACCAGCATACCAGGTGAAGGATATACTAAGCAGCCTCTTTTCCTTTGATCATAGCTATTGTTTTTGGTTCGCTTGCAGATACATTTGCCAGCATCATTGCGGCCAAACAGGATGCGACCGCCGACAACTGCATCGGCAACGTGACGGGCAGCAATGCGGTCAACGTGTTCCTGGGCATCGGCCTGGCCTGGTCCATTGCCTCGATCTACCACACGTCTCACGGCTCGACCTTCAACGTGGAACCGGGCACGTAAGTTCAAGAAAAATTTAATAATAGTCATTACGACAGTCTGTGATAATTCACAGTTCCAAATAAACAATTAAAGTCAAAGATTACAGACAGTTTACAGACACAGTCAGTAGTTAACATTAACAGAACCTTATTAACAGTAACATTAGCTGTCTGTTATTAACATTATCAGAACTTCATTAACAGTAACATTAGCAGACTAAATTTTACATTATTAAAGCTTTATTAACAGTAACATTAGCAGTCTGCAAATTATCATTTTTTAGGCAACCGTTATAATAACAGTTTGTGTTGAATTAAAATTCCAAATAAACAAATAAAGTCAAAGATTTCAGTAGCTTACAGACACAGTCTGCAGTTGACATTCACAGAACCTTATTAACAGTAACATTATCAGTTGTTATTAACATTATCAGAACTTCATTAACAGTAACATTAGCAGTCTGAAGTTAACATTACCCGAACTTAGTTAACAGTAACATTAGCAGGTTGTCTGTAATATTAACAGAGCTTCTTTAACCATAACATTAGCAGTCTGCAAATCAACATTTATATATTTTTATTATTATATTGATTTTTATACTTATATAAAATATACATTACAAATGAAATTATGTTGTCAAAAGTTAAGTAACTGAACAATGTTACTTTTAATGGAAAACTGAGTCAACATACACACGCTTAACATTTTCAAGAAAATTAGTGACCATGATTTAAGTATTCTTTTATGTTTTTGAACTTACATATTTGAATTTAACACTTCTTATAAACATATTTTATTTGTCTTTTCCCCAGCATTGGCTTCGCTGTGGCGCTGTTCTGTGCCGAGGCCATAATCGCGATTGGCGTCATGATGTACAGACGTTGCAACAAGAGCATACGGGCCGAGCTGGGCGGGGCCATGGTCTCCAAGTGGGTGCATGCCTCGATTTTGATAGCGCTGTGGTGCATCTATCTGATTGTGAGCACTCTGGAGGCATATGATATCATTATGATCTAAGCCCAGTCAAACAACAACAACCAAGAGAAATCCAAGAAAACTTACACACACACACACACACACATTTAAATAGCTGTAGCGAAGCTGTAACAAAAATCAAAAAGATGCATACGCGTAAATTTTATTTATTTACAATATATATTTATATATATTAATGTATGTATAAATATTTGTGTATGTTTTAATGCTATAGAAATATTAATTATTGTGTAAAATTTATGTTAATATTAAAATTTGTAATGTTTAATTAGGTTCTAGGTGTGTCTTATTTTAAAAAACAAAACAAGCAGAGTTTTATTAAATTACTATATACAAATATACATATATATATATCTGTTTTTAGGTAATTAATGCTTATTGTAAATACAAAAACAAAAAAAGGCTGCCTGGGCTCAGCAAACAAGCAACGTGATCATTCAAAATTACAGCACATATATGCATATATATATACCTATATATATATATATATGTTACTTACATGTGAAATCGTTCTTTATGCAATTTAAGTCATTATTATTATTATTAAATATGATTATCACATTGTTGTTGTTTGTTATAGCTGTACTTAATATTAAACAATATATAATATTAAATAAATAAATTGTCTCTCCATTAATTATCACAATCAGCCATTGTTAATTTAATACATGTGTAAGTTCCAAATAATTATTCTTTAAAGAAAATATATATATATGCATAAACAAAAAAAAAACTATACCAAAATTAACTACTTGCATCAACAAAAAATTTTTCTAGTCAACCGCACTTTTAAGCCAACAAACTATTTAGAATTCAGCAGCTTCTTCTGTAGATTACACTAAAAATTTAAAACACATAAAAACTAGACTCAAAATCAAACTTAAACTTAAACTCAAACTCAAACTCCGACCAATTGAAATGCGGCACTTTTAGTACGACCATCAGTGTAAGCTACACTGCACTACATAAATCTACTTACTTGAAAGACTTTCACTTTTACTTTGTCACCTCTATATAATGAAACGATAAGCGATTAGCGATTAGCGATAAACGATAACAGATAACCGATATAATGATATTAAGGCAAAACACCAAATGTTTGTTAAATGAATGTATTTTTTGTATAATGTTATTCTATTTTTTAATACAACATTTTTTGAATGAAATACCAAACATAAAATACCTATTAATCAAATACCTAATACATAACTTAGGATCATGGAAACCTATATCTTTGATGGGAAAATTCGCCAAATCTAGTTATATGTACCCAAGAATATATATATACGATAAATATCGAGTATGTTTAAGTTTATGAATAGTTGAGAAATGTATTTAATGCAATTATATCATCAATTGTTTTTGCTATAAGTTATTAAAATATAAATATTGAATTTTTCAATTATTTCAGTTATGTTGTTTTTGTTTTAAGTTATTTAAAAAAAAAAAGGAGTATAAAAGAGAGTTTTATAAGAGTGGAAAAGATTTCCTATGAATTCCGTATATTCAAAATATGAACGCAGTTAACAGGCGATCCGAAGGAGTCGTGTCAGAATCAGGTTGATGAAGTTGTTGAAAAAAGCAGAAAAAAAAAATTGCATATAGAAGTCGGCATAGAACAGTCCAAAAGTAAAAAAAAAACCTTTATACTATATATATCTTATCAAGCGAATTAAATATACATATATACATAAATTACGATTAACTTCAAGGCAAAGGCAAATAAAACGAGTAAAGTGCTTCCGATATAGAATTTAGGTATGTACTTCTAAAGAGTTAGCCTCTAAAGTAATGTTCGAAGAGAAAGAGAAAACGTGGAAGATTATAAGAAAGAGAAAACAAAATTTAATCTTATTTCATTTTAATCTTTCTTAATTTACATTTCAGTTACCTTTGGATCATGGGCATTTTTATGTTTTATTATATTTAATCAAATTAAGAAAGAAATTTAAATATATTATAAAATATATATATGTATGTGTATTATACAATAATATTAATCATTTCATGTTTGTTATGGTGTATTTTGGATTCCAACTTTTTATTAAACTTTTATATACAGTATATTCCAGCATACTTATATAAAAGTAATGGTAATAATATATTTGTAAAAACCGCTTAAGGTTTATGTATACCGAATAGAGATGAATAAAAAAAAAACAAACGCACTTTCACTTCAGATATCTAAAGTTACAATAAAATAAACTTTGCTACAATACACAATAAAAATACTAACTAAAAATACTAACTATACATAGTATTAGTATCAGGGCTAACAATTTTCGATCTATAAAGCAAATAAAGATTAAATATATACCGACAAGAATGAAGAAGAAGAAATCCCTAGCCAAATATGCGAACCCTGGTAGAAACTACACTACACTACAAAAAAATACACTACCCATATTAATGCACTTATATAAACATATACATATATATAAATATATATTTGATGTTTATCTCTATATATATAGTATTACAGCTAGTTGTTAGGGAATGCCCCGGCATTATTCGAAATCGCGTACGACAAGTGTTAAGTGCATATATTTCCTAAGTATTTGTGTATTTCCAAGCATGTTAACCCCCAAAACAAACAAATACAATAAATGGAAATAAAAAATGTCTTAAACTCAAAGTGGAACATTTTTTTTTTTCTTAGCTGCGATAACTGCGATGAGTGTGATCTAAGGGAAGAGTGGGTGGGTGGGTGGTTGGGTGGTTGGGGGGATTGTTATCTGTGGGGCTTGTCGCTTGTGGTGGAAACTGGGCGACAATCGCCCGCCAATTTGCTATTATGCAATCATCAGCTAGACCAGCTCCAAGCCAAGCATTACAAGACCAAACCAACAAGAATGAGTAAACGTGATGTGGTCAAGATTGCACGACTAGCAGATACCCTGTGCAACAAGTTGAACTAACAAACATTTATAAGGGGTTAACTTGGTTATAGTTGTAATAAATGTAAGTTATGTTGAGAACATAATTTAGTTTTTAGTCAGGTCTTTATAGACTTTAAATATGTCCCATAAAACCTGGATCGACCATCGGGATTTTTTCGATTTTGTGTATATGAGAAGAGCTTTTAAAATATTTAGAAAATACCAATTTTATGAACCTATAAATAAAAAGATTATATCTATCAAATTCTAAACTAACTAATTTATTAATTAAATATAGATATATATATAAGTATATAAATTTGTTTTTGCTTATCAAGAGTTTTTGCTTTCAAAGATGCCCTTTTCCGCCTTCAATATACACTTTCCCCATCACAAGATACGCTTTCCTGCTTATAATGACAGGGTATTTAAACAAAAAAAAGCTGCTCCACGATAAGCGAAATCAGCGCAAAAAGCTTGAGGCGGAAGATGAGCGAAGCTGACAACGACAGAGAATCGTGCTACAGTCCGAGATAAAGTTGTTTACAGGAATCTGAAAAAGATTCAAGAAAAAGGCAAATAGCAATAAAAGAAAAACAAAAAAAAATGTATATGAGAGCAGCTGCTGCTGCTGTAAAAAACAATGAAACGAAAGCTAATTTAAGTTGAAACAAAGCAAATGGCAGTCCAGACGCCAGTTTCATTTGTCCAAAGCCAGAACGAACCCCCATCCGGAGTGTTTGTAATCCACGGCCTCAGACAGACAAAGAGAGAGGTTGGTAAATAGCAGCAGCAGTCGCAACAGCAGCATGTCCTGCGACGAGAGCACACCCCTACTCCAGCGAGGACATCACATCATAGTCGTGGACTGCAAGGAGTGCTGGCAGGGCAAGGATTATGGGCCCGTTTTCACAACTGCTGAGTAAACGCTTTACTGTCGCATTTCATTAAATAATAACTCTATAACACGGCCCTTCCCCTTCCCCTTCCCTTTCCCCCGGCAGCTGCTCGTACGGCCTGACGCTGGAGGAGCTGCTGCCCTTCACGCTGGATCCTTGGTGGCAAAAGGTGCGTCGACTGTGCCTGGCCAGCCTCTGGCTGACATTTGTGCTGACCCTGTTAGCGGCGCTCGGCATGGCTTATGTCCATGGCAGCCAAGCCGCTACCTGTCGGCCCGACGGCCCCCTAATTGCCACAACGCTCGTGCCGCCGCTCGCCCTGGCCAATAACGGCACTCGCCTGCTGGCCAGCACATAGTTTACAGCTAAGTGGAACTCTTGATTACAGCGGCTGCTGCAATCCCACGCCTCGAATTACATCAGCCAACGTTCAAACAATCAGCGGCAACAGCGGCTTCCCTCGCTTCACAGCTGGTGACTAAGCGATAAGCAGCTTGCTGGGTGGGGGAAAAAGGTTGGTGAGGGGGGGGAGAGGGGGGGAGGGCACAACTAATCCAATTAATTGTCTATTGTATTTGTTTACAGTATATTAGCACTTATTAGTTATTTTTACTTTATATAAATAGTTGAATGAAATCAAAGATTTTCTGTTTTTACTTTAGATCTTAACAATTCATTGATTTTGTAAACAAACAAACCAAAGAACGTCAATTTATTATTTATTATTTTATTATTAGTTTCTGCTTTTTCATTGTTATTTTCTTTGCCGCCAAAAACCCAAAAAATTTCCAAGTATCCGCTTCTTAGATGACCCCATATTTTTTTATTGCCGACCAATAGAGATCGTCCTTGTGATCCTAACGCACCATGTCCTGCCCAAATCTGTCAGGATTTGGCCAGTATAGAGCTAGTTTTGTGAAAAGGACACTTGTTTTATGCACATAACTTGGCCATATCCTTAAGGACATCAAAATGATACACATTTTTGAGCTCACAGGAAGCAGTACTATTGATTGGCATTCAAGGATTTCAAGGATTCGACAAAAAATATCTCCTGAAATTTTTCCTAGGGGGTTAGTCACAAAAATTGGCCAAAAACCAAAATATGGGGGTTAACTTGGCCATTTGAAGGACTAGGAGGATGTCCTTTGGCCACAGCCTAGTCCTTAAAGCAATTATCGAGAATATATAATAAAACTGACAAAAATCCTTCAAACAGCTGAAATTTAAGGACATTTTTGTTTAGAGAAAAATGCCTTTATCTCAGTCGTGTCCTTGCAGATCCTGGCAAGTTTTGTGGCAAACAACTTGTATTGACCAGGGCTATCATCTGGCAAAAGGACCTCAGAATCCTCAGGCTAGTTTTCGAGATACACAGGATTTTGTGTTTTTGAGCATTTTTCACTGCGAGCGGCGACTGAAATTTTCCAAGTGTCGGATTCTTAGATGACCCCATATTTTTTTGATTCCCATCGATAGAGTTCGTCTTTGCCATCCAAATGCACCATGTCCTTCTAAAATCTGAAAGGACTTGGCAGAGTTAGAGCTATTTTACTTAAATGACATTGCTTCGCTTGAGCCTTAATTCGCATGCCTAGAAGTATGCAATAGAAAGCTGAAATGTGTTCTTTTCAACTGCGCACGAAAGTAGGCAATGCTTTATATTAATTTCAATTTATGTTCAGCATAAAAGTATGCAACATTATTTATATTATGCTCCACTCGGATTTCCTCTGCGCTAAGTCCGCCCAAATTAATTTACCCAAGTTCCAAATAAAGTAAGACAAATTGCTTATTTATTTACAAATTTCTCTGATTTCTATAATATTAAAAGAAGATGTGTTTTTATGTCTTATACTAAATAATAGCTTGTATCAAATTTAAAACGAAACTGTTTTGATTAAGGATGAAATGTGTTCTTATTATTCAGTTGGACACACGACCCAAAGTGCCCTGTTTTGGTTTCTCGCTCGTATAATTTGTCGTAAACAACCGAACCAGGGACATGGCCTGACTGAAGCCCGCCCTGTGCAGCTGTGGCTCTGCCTTCGCCTCCGACCAGGGCTCAAAGTCAAACTCGTAGCCCTCGAGATCGACGCAGTTCACATAATGATTTCCATTCGGTCTTTGGCGTTCCATGAGATGCTGACGCACCCGTTTAATGCCATCGGAATTACGGCAAATGATGGCGGCCAAGCTGGTTTTATAGATCTCAGCAAGTTGTGCTAATTTAAAATATAAAATTGCTATAGAAATCTATTTAAATTGTGATTTTGCTTACGCTTGCTAAACTTTTGCGGTCCCATTTTGCGTTCATACCAATGTGAATCGCCGAGCTTAAGGCGCATAAACTGATCGGAGACCAAACAGCTGAGCAGGGGCCCGACGATGGCGCCCTCTAGCGGCGGCTCGCTGAGTGCGCCCGTATAAAGATCGACATCCTGCGGGGAACTACAAAGTAAGCACAAAGTTAACAAAAGATAGACGGGGAATAGTTCTTGAACCCACTCGTAAATCTCTTTGATGGACTCCAGCGTGGAATTGTCCACCGCTTGGGCCATCTGCGTCCAGGTGTCCACAGGCGGCAGGCCGCAGTGGCGCCGGAAAACAGGATAGGCGGGAATGCCGTGATCGCGACCGCGTTGAATGTTGAGAGAAACCAGATCTAGGCCGCAGATGGGCACGCGATCCTCGGCGGTGCCCTCAAAGAGTTTCTGGGTGATCTCCAGCGAGAAGAAGCGATCGACGCGCAGCACGGGCGTGTTGGCGGCGGACAGCAGGGCGTGGTCAATGCCGTGCGGCGACCACAGCGAGAACGGATTGAAGAGCATCTTGTGCAGCTCAATGGCCTCCGGCGTGCTGTTGTCCCGCGACACATTAAACAAGCCCGGCAGAAGCGTATGGGCGAACCGAAAGGCAGCCGCCGCAAAGCAGTTGGCAATGCTGGGATCCACCTCGGGATCGTAAGTGTCCGGCGCATCGAGATTGCCGCTGGCCGGCAACAGACCCTTGGCCTGGCTGAGATTGCGGCCGAGCAGCACGGGCAGAAACTCATTGTAGGCAATGTGGGCCAGCTGAGCGCCGAGAATCTTGCGCGCCTCCTGGTAGACACGCTCGTCCTCCCAGCCAGGATTCAGCCGCTGCAGGCCACGCGCCAAATAGTTGTGCTGCCTGGCCCACAGCAGATGCATCGAGGTGAGCAGCAGATTCTCGTTGGCCCGATCGTCGCCCGACTCAAAGCAGTATTTGCCCTGGCGCATCATCCGCAGCCGATTGCAGCCGTCCGCCTGGTCAGCCGAGATGGGCAACAGCTCGCGCCCGTCCTCGGTGAGGAACATGCGCAGCGTGCCGTTGACATAGCTGCGCAGCTGGCGCTGGCGCTGCTCCAGATTGCCATAAACGACGGAGGCATCCACAAAGGCTGTCGCCTGGTTGAACTGTTGCCGCGGTCCAAATCTGCCCGTGCTCGCCGGCGCCGAGCGCACAAAGTTCATGCAGCTCAGATTGTACTGCTTGTAGTACGGATCCTCGGCCAGGATGTGCACGGGAAAGCACTCGGGATGCTCGTCGAGCACATGCGCAACGCAGCAGTCAATGGACTCGCCCTCCTGCGCGGTGGTCAGCGAGGTGGCCGTTATGTCGTGGTCCAGGAACTGCCCAAAGACCGCCAGCATGACCGTGAAATTGGAGTCCGTCTCGTAGCTGGCCCGATGAATGCCCAGCGAGACTTGCCGCGCCGGCGGCAGGCGACCCGCGTGGCTGGCCCGTGGAGCGGCGATGCCGTCGGCATAATCCGGCGCGACCATGCGGCGATAGGGCACCATGGAGGCGCCGTAGCTGCGCGGATGCTGGCGGTTGTTGCAGACGCCCGTGCTGCGCCTGAAGCGCTCGTTGAAGTCACAGTCCAGCCGCAGCACGCTCGGATCGGGCAGCACAATGACCGGCCCCAGGCCAATGTTGCTGCGTCCCGGCTGCTTGCTGTAGTTGAACCTTTGGGCGATGTCCAGCGTGGCCTGGTTCTCGACGTAGCCGCGTCGCGCCAATTTGCGCGCCTCCGGATTGGTGCTGAGAGAACGATAATGACGGAACTGTGGCGTATTCACCGCCGTCGGCTGCATTCCCTCCTCCAGGATCTCCCGGTCGCCCAGCGCCTTGATGCCCGCGCTAACTGATTGGGCACCCGCGTGCGGATCCTGCGTCGCCTGGCCCAGCGCCCAAGCGGCCGCCGGTTCGTCCGGAATAGGTGTCTTGGTCCCGTTAGTGGCAAAGAAGAAACTGGGCACGGGAACGCCGTCGTTGTTCACTTCGTATCCACTGCCAGTCAGCCAAAGAGCCAGGCCCAAAGCAGCAATCACAATTACACTGAGAGAGGCAGAAAGAAGAGGAGAAGGGGAAGGGAGGGGGGAAGAAGGAATTGCTAAGTGAAATTGATTTGTGGTTAAAGCGCCAGTCTAAACGCTAACAACGGGTCAACGGGGCTATCAAATGACAAAACCCCACAAAAACCAACAGAATGCAAATAAAGGAGAACTTTTTCTTTAAAGAAGCAACGCTTAAATACCCTCGTTAAAATTCAGCGGGTCGCTTAACACTCAGTATCACTGCTTTTCTTAAAAAAAGTTTAGTTTTTCATTGATTGATTGATATATATAAAAATTGCATATTGTGATTTTGTTAATTTTAAATAACATATTCACAATTGCAATTATTATTATTGTTGCTCTAGACATATTAAAAATAAACGATTTTTCCTATGATAGCTATATAAAGTATATGCTTTAAGCATACAAAATTAAGCTTAAAAGACAACATCTTTATGATGGATTAAAATCCTTATTTTGTATGCAAAACTAAATTAAATAAATTCGTTACTTCTAAGTTGGCTTTAGATAAGTTTTAAATCAAATAAGTTCTACTTATTAGAACTTGATTTTTCTATATAGTAGAGGATTGTAGATAGCTCAGTAAAGCTCGTATATGATAACTTTAATCATGTTTAAATAAAAAACAAAGCCTTATTCAGACAAAAACTATTTTCTAACTGAACTTCCTATTGGCCACTCTTCTTGCCATAAATATAACATTCTCCTGTAAATAACTCCCCGTTCAAAAGGTGCCATCCATTGGATCTCTCTACGAGGTTCCTAAAGTAATATTTAAACTGTAAATAATATACATTTGCCCATATATATAACATAAATCTTATATAAGTATCACCTGTGATCAATTGTTCTTTCCCCTAAATGTAAAACTAGATTAAGTTGCCACTAAGGTGGCAGAAAACTTATTTAAAAAAATATATAAAATTTTTTAAGAAAAAAAAAAAAAACTTCCCTTAAAAGATTTACTTATTGTCCTTAAGACAGTTTGTAAATAAATTAAATAATTATTAAAAAATAAAAAAAAATCCTATTGAATCTATATGATATAGTAGTTCAAACTGAGCGAATCCTCAATATATGTACATATATATTACACAATATACACTATACACTACACATATACAATGTACACTATACGCTATACAACATGTATATATATATATGTATATACATATATATATATATATAGATTATACACATACACTACCTGCAGCAAAAGCAAACAGAGTCTTGTACAAGCTTCATTTACATAACAACGAAGGTAACATTTAAACATTCACTAGAACAGTTAGTTTAACAGGGTTTAAACAAGACACAAACTGGGATCAAGGATGCCTTAAGCCTTATCACACAGCTACACCACAATATCCTCAAACTGACTTTTAAAGGGACATTCACAGCAGACAACGAAATTAAAATTCTAGTTGCACTATAATAATAGTTACACTATTGACTATTATATTTACTATTTGTTTATGCACATTAAAGTGTCTGTTTTCTTTAAACCACTTGAACACTCACACAAAGGTCAGCGTTATACAGCATTGGAACTGTTTGAATTTGGAGCGACGAGCACGGGGCGAGACGCCGCCAGGAAAGACGTAGGTGGGTCCCTGATAGGGCGGCAGGGCGACGTAGCCGGAAGCGGAGCCGGTGGCGGCGGTCAGCGGCGTTGTTTCGTCCGTCATGATCGAAGCACAACTGAACAGGGTCTTCCAGTCAACTTTGCGCCCTGTTAAAGTTGCGACAACACTTGGCGGGCTTCCGCTCCGCTCGCCACACTTGAGATACTTTCGCTGGCAGCAGCGACTGCAACTGGCGACAAAGCAACTTAGTTTATAATATTTTATAATGCGAGCGTTTGAGCTGCACAACAACAAAGACAGACAACTGTCCGACCCGCTCCACACGCACGAACAGTTCCCGTTCAGTCTTAGGCTAAGTTTTTAATAAATTGGAATTAAATGCACATGATTATGATTACAGCTCCATATCTTCGCGGGGCTTGAACATATCGCCCACATACTCGTAGACCAGTTTCAGTAAATACTGAAAGGACTTCTCCTGCGCCAGCTTGCCCAGCTCGGAGCTTTCAAAGAAATCCTCCATGGGCGGCAAGAAGCTGTCGCAATCTTGGCCCATCAGCTGCGACAACTCGATCACCTTGAAGAACAGCAGCTTGTGGATGTAGTCGAGTGCAGTGTTGCTGTCGTAGTCCGTCCAGTTGTCGCGCCGAATGGCCGCACACCAGATCTTGTGTCGCAAGTCGTACGGCTGCTCCACATAGTTGAGCAGCTCCAAGGCCTTGCGGAACTCGACTTCGCCGGCGGATTCGTTCTCCTCCGCTATAAATAGCTGCAAGGTAAAAGTATTTATTAATTGATCGACTACATTTAAAGTTTGTGCCTGACTTACATTGATAATCTCCTCCACTTTGAGCACCTTTTGTTCGTTGGCATCGAAGCCAAAGTGTTGCAATATATCGTGACCCAAATGCGTTTGGTATTCGATGATGGCCAGTTCAGCGTTGATTTTCTCCACCTGCGCTGTCAGATCCATTTCAGCCGCTGCGAAGGCGGCCAGCTTGGACAGGGAGAGCATGGATTTCTTGCGCGACACGAACTCGGTCTCGCATTGGGCCAGCTCGAAGAGCACCTTGGCGCCGCGCTCGAAGTCGCCGTTAAATATGAGCTGTATCCAGCCGAGCGACGGATGATCGCGCATGAATTGCGCCAGCGCCGTCTGGTTGCCCTTGAAGCGTTCAAAGACCTCGCCATGCCGATTCTGACGCAAGTGCCAGTTGATGGCGAACTGCGAGAAATCGTGCTCCTCATATTTGCGTGTGTACTCATCCAGACGATCCTTGTCCTGCGTCTCGTCGCAAATAACAACCAGGCTGGGAAAGTCCAGGTACTTCTCCGCCAGCTTGGCAGCACACTCGTACTGGCGATCCTTGACTGCAAGAGATTAATACTTAAAGATTTGTTTTACATACGAGCCCAATTAATACTCACTAAACACGGAGATGAGTTCGCGTCGCTGCTTCTCGAACTGTTGCTGGAGCACGTGGAACTTCTCGGTCTCGCGCACGCTCTCCAAGTAGCTGCGACGACCCTCGAGCACCATGTCGGTGAGCTCGAGTGTTTGCTGGTACAGCAGATGCTTCACTTCAGCCTCGTTGACGCACTGCGCGCCGTACTTGACGCTGATGTCGATGAGGCGAACCAGAGAGTCGTGAACGCCGGCGCCGCCCGGCGCTGCTGTCCAGGGCTGATACTCGTACGAATTGGTGGCCAGCTTGAAGCTGCTGGCGTTCTGCTCGCGATAACGCAGCACATGGCCCAGCGAGCCGAGCACAATTCCATTGATGTCGGCTATAAATTGGGCCACAGCGGCCGTGGTGCGAGTCTGTGAGGCGATGCGATCGTCGGCCATGTCAACCAGGGATTCGTAGATGAACTGAAACTTGCACAGCTTTACATAGAAAATGTCCTGCGTGGTCAGGCTGTCCTGCGGTTTCTCCTGCCAATTTGTGACGGTTATATCGATGGCCTCCTCCACCAACTTGGGCATTTTGGACTGCAGCGCACGCAGCGCCGTCGCAGCAGCAATTTTCTCGCTTATATCGGCCAGAATGTACGCGGTGGGCACAAGGACACTGCTGCCGCTGGGAATGGCATTCAACTGGGAAAGTAAAACAAAGATTTAAATAAAGAATATCAGTAGGATTTCCAGGTTCACAAACCTTATCCCAAATCGAAGTGTAGTGCAGAAAGTCGATGAAATGTTGGAGGGCGATGCTTTTGTCGCGTAGCTGATTTATAATCTGCATGGAACGAGAGCTGCCCAGGGCGTGTCGATTGCCATCGTACTGCTCGATGGTCGACTGCCAGCGGGGATCGGCAATGGGCAGATCCTCGGCCAGATCCTCGGCAATAGTGATGACAACTCTGTGAATTCGGGAAGTCAATTAAAGTGTTTTTTTTTGTGGACAAAGTGAAGAGCTTACCTGTCCAGCTTGTACGCATCCAAGGGCGCACCATTTGTGTCGGTCTCTGCGACGCTCTCCATCAGATCGGAAATGATTGTGCTGACCATATTGTTGTTGCGCTTCAGCCTGTACAAAAAGGCCGCCTTCAGTTGGCCCACCTCGTTGTTCAGCTCCGAGTAGACATCATCCGGATCAAGCTGGTACATGGGCAGGCAATTGGAGCTGTCGCCCATAATGCTCTGGTCCGCCGCACTGAAGCTAGCGTTGAACGAGATGGGCGCGAACAGATCGGGCGTATTGCAGGTGCTCATGTTGAGCAAATCCGAGCTGTCAAAGTCGCCGGGCGTAATGGAAACCAGGCCATGAGTGCGACTGAAGAACAGAGGCAGATGGCTGCAGATAGCGGCGCTCAAAATGCGATCCTCATGCAAATGGAACTCGACTTTCTCCGCCTCCATTTCGGCCGTGGGCGCTGCGTTCGACATGAGCAGCGGATAGACCACTTTGGGCGTGTACAGATACATGTGCGAGTTGCCCACAATGATGCGCACGCTGAGGCACTCCTGCGCCGTCTTGCTGCTGAAGAACTTGTTCAGCTTCAGCGGCGTGAAGCACTCCAGCTGCATGGCCTCCGCCTGGGCCGAGGCCACCACTGAAACCAGATGAATAAGTTAACTGAAGAGAGGGTAAAGATCTGCACTGGATGCTCACCGATTGCGTAGTTCATTTGCGGCGTGTGCGCCTGATTGACTGCACCCACTAGGATGTAATAAACGTTTCTGACCACGTGGAAGTCCATGAAATTCAGATCCACCTCAGCATTATCGTTGGGCATGCGCACATTCCAGAACTTGACCAGCAGCATTTCACGCATCTTGCGGAACAGCTCCACGTCCTCGTACAGCAGCTGCTCGGTGTTGCCCTTGTTGGAGAGACGCCAACGCTGGAGACTACGGTCCGAGAGCACGGCCACAACGGTTTCACCATTGCTGGAGTCGCTCTCACAGCACATGCCCACCAAAATCTGTGAAGGGCACACATAAATAAGCTGATGCATGGATAGAATAGTGTAAGAGAGCACTCACCTGATCCTTGTCGCCGCTGTGGTTCATGCCAATCAGCATGGAGGCGAATCTCTTGCCAAAGCCGCCCAGAAAACTCGTCGCTGGCTTGATGGTCTTGTGGTGCAGCGTGTACCGTCCGTTGCTGTGGCCCACGCGCAGGAAGACCAGAGTGCAGGTGGATGTGACGGCCAGATAGCCTTGCTGGGTGGGCAGATTGAGCAGCTGCACAAACTCCTGGCCAGTCAGAATGGACAAGTCCACCGAGTTGTTGTCGTGCGCTATCGAGGCCCAATAGCGCACCTCACCGGTGGCCGAGACCGCAATGCAGGAGGCCATCTGTTGACCTTGGGTCTGGAAGACACTAACCAATTCGCTCTTGTGCCCAATGTCACTATAAGGCAGCGTCAGCTCGCGACACTGCGCGGAGCCACCGCCGCGTCGCTGCAGCTTGCCCAGTCGCGGCGGCGAGCCGCCCATCTTCCCAGCGCCGGGCGCATCCTTGTACTGCCAAATCAATAGACGCCGACCCTGAACAACCTGCAAGGAATAGGGTATAAATTAGTTCAAGTCTTACGTTGGGTGAATTCTGTTGAGACTTACCCAAGCCCAGCCGCTTTGTGTTATTTTGGCTGACACTGTGCTGGTGCCTGGTCCGGCAAAAGTCAGCGCCTCGTTGACGGCCACGGGCAGCGCGTGGCCGTAGCTCTCCACGATGTTGTAGTCGGATCTGATGCCCGGTATGGACTGTGTGGTGGAGCGGGCGGACAGGCTCAAGCGACTACAAACAATGCATTAGACTGTGACACATATATAAATATATTTTGTAGCTCACCTATTGTTTAATGCTGTCTTTTTCAAGCCGCCGGGCAATGGCGAGTGATGATTGGCGTTGCCGCCAAAAAACGATTTGCGCGTGCTGTCCGCTGCCGCCGGCATGCTCAGACGCCGCAGGCTGGGCGAGGACTCTCGAGACATGCTATACAGCTGCTTTTGCATGCTACGTTCCATTATTGTTTGTTAAATAAAAACAATTTGAGTTATAAACATGAAACACATGTACACTGAACAAATTTAGCCGGCAACAAGCACGTATCGAAATCGATAAAGTCATCGATAGTGGCGACCATTTTTGTATGTTGTCGATATATCGCACGCCGTTGTAATTACTGGCTGCAGCCCGCTTGCGAATTTGCAACCATGAACGAAGTGAACGCGAAACAGACTCAAAAGAACGACCAACAGACATTGCGCCGGTTCGTTTAGTGCATTCATTCAAGTGAGTCGTTCCGCTGAACTCAAACCAAATGTTTTGCTGTAACTCTAATTTGCATTTTAAAGCGTAAACAAGCAGCAATTATAGGCTTTCAATGGCCACCTGGACACAAAATGCACCCACGGGTGTCAGCAAGCGAAGGCGCTGGAATTTGGAAGGTAAAACCAAACATAGCTAGCTTTGCATAGCTTTTTTTCAACCACTAAAACAAAATGAATCTGTTTCTGCTGCTCTCAGACCGCGCCTCGCTCAACAAACTCAAGGAACATATTGCCGAGGAGGGCTGTCCCCAGGTTCAATACGATCTGGGCAAGAAACTGCTGGAAAACGCAATTGGTATGTGGGGGGCACAACAAGCTAATACAACTGACGGCGCTCTCCCTTCCCTTGCAGAGCCCAACGTGGCCCACGAGAGCCAGAAGGCCGTGCACTGGCTGGTCAGCGCCGCTCAGCAGGGCCACGAGGAGGCCGTACTCCTGCTGCGCAAGTGCTACAATGCCGGCAATGGCATAACGACCGAGAATGCGGACGAGGTGCGTCGCTGCCTGGCCATGACGCCGGGCGAGCGTGCCGCCCGCAAGGCGGCCCGCGAGCTCTTCGCCTGCCTGTCCAATGGCAACGAGCACATCACGCCCAAGCAGCTGGAGCGCAAAATGCGTCGCATTTACAATCTGCAACGCAAGCGGCGACGTCGCGGCGCCGCTGCCGACGGCGCCTCCTCGTCCAACACGGATGACGACAGCAGCGAGTGCGAGCGCGAGCCGCTCGAGGATCCCGCCACGATTGGGCGCACCAATGTGGAGCGACGTCGCTTCATAACCGAGGCCCATTTGGTCTCGGCTGCCGCCAACTACAGTGCTGGCCGCATGCCCGCGGTGAACGAGACGCTGACGCTGTCCGTGCCGCATCCACAGAGCCTGGATCATGTTCCGTGCTTCTATCGCATGATCTTCCATCCGCTGGTGTTCTTCACACTGCTCTACCACCGCTTCATCAACCTGGTCGTCGCGTTGCCCGCCATGCTGCCATTGAGCGTACGCTGCAGTCTGCTGGTGGTGCTCTCCTGGTGGAGCACCGTCGAGGACAGCGAGCGCCACATGCTGCCCATGATCAGCTACTACTTGAGCCTGGGCGTCATGCTCTGGGCCACGTGCCGCATGCTAAAAACCAAGCAGCAGTTCGTCGACTTTCGCATCTGGTCGGGCCTGTTTCTCAGCTACGGCGATCACAACATCGAGGCGGAGATCTCCGAGCAGCGCTTTCTCCGCAACAACATGAAGCCCTATTTGTACTTCTTTTGTGCCTTCGTCTGCAACCTGATCGTCTATCCGCTGGTCACAGGCACCTGGCTGCCCCACTCGGAGCTGACCATCATCTCGGGCGCCTGCACGTTCATCTCGCTGGGCGTCTTCATGTACGCCTCCTCGCAGCTGCTGCCCGACTGGCTGGTCATCGTCTCCTTTGCCGTCAACGTGCTTGCCAAGTATCCCTACGAGCTGGACGAGGTCGTCTCCACACACTGGCGCTTCCTCGATCTGCGCGTGCCCACCTTCTCCTCGTTTGTCATCGGCAACGGCATCGAGTTCTGCCTGAACTGCCGAACTGCGCTCTACCTGCTGATTCCCGTACTGCTCGTCTTGCTCGCCAGGCGCTCCGGCTGGCACGGCGTCTACACCTACCTGATACCGCATTGCGTCACGCTCAGCTGGCTGCAGGTTTGCCTCGTCACCTCGCAGAGTGCCACCGTCTTTGGCGCCATGCGCGCCGCCCTCGGCCTCGCCGGCATCGTCCTGTTCCTGCCCCTGTTCGGCATCGTGGCGCTGCTCGTGCCCGTCTTCGTGGCCATCGACAGCCTGGGCCTGACCAGCGAACACCTGCGCTGGGGCACAACAGCCGTGGCCTGCGGCCTGGTTGTGCTCCTCTCCTGCGTCATGGCGCTCAATAGGGCCACCCAAAAGTACATCACTATGCTGCAGGTGAGCAAATGTCAAATCCTTATTAAAGCCTTCCCTTTAAACCATTCCTCTTGCAGCTGCTTGTAGGCCTCACCACCGCCTGCGTGCTGGTCTTTCCCTACATGACGTCCAGCTTCAAGGATACGCCCCGTTACAATGCCATGCCCGCGGTGCTGTCCAACCCGAACGTGGACCTGCACTCGCTGCCGGATGTGCTGCAGTGGGATCGCTTCTACGAGCTGTGCGCCCAGCCCGTGCAGGAGCAGCCGAACAAAATCAAGGCCCAGCTACGCTGCTCCCATCTCAACGGCATGCATGTCGCCTGGGAGGGCCGCGTGTCGCATGTGCAGATCGCGCGCGTGTCCAATATGCTCGAGGACGTGGTGGCCAACTATCTGCCTACCTGGCTGGGCAAGCTGCTGCGCTGCGTGCACGGCGAGAACATAGCCCAGCACTTCCAGTGCGATGCCCAGCGCGAGACGAACTGCGTCGAATGGCAGCGCGTCCTCAAAACGCTGAGCGGACAGTGCACGCTGCAGCGCTGGAATCGCTACGAGTACGAGCTGCTCGTCCAGGTGGCCGCCAGCAGCAGCCTGCTCGGCCGCTCCAACACTGCGGACGTCGTGCTCCGTGCCCATCACGACTTTCGCAACTTCACGCAGCAACTGCATCGCGGCGATCGCCTGCTCTTCTATGGCACGCTGCACAACTCACGGCTGCTGGCGAACAATGTGCGGGAGCACTATGTGCTCGGGTCCAGCGCGCCGCCGCAGGTGGAGCTGAAGACCATCGAGTGCCTGGACTGCAAGTCGCCGGAGCTGGGCACGGTGAGCATACAGCGCACGCTGCTCGCCTCGCCGGTGGATGCACGCATGCAGGATCTGATGCGTGGCATTAAGTACCTACTGAATGCCCTGTTGAGTCCCTTGATAACGTTCAAATAGGCGCCCACAGATGTTAGCTTACAAATTATAAATTACGTTTTATTGTTATAATCTACGAAGCTATTGTTGCTTATTCGATTAGAATGATGGGCGTCACCTCCTGGACGTTGCTGATGAGATCGCCATATCTGTGCTGATCTGCAGAGGGATCGTTGCTCTCTTTGAGAGCAGCAATGTGCTCGTCCAGCTCGTAGAGCTCCCCGAACTGCAGATGTGGGCACGCGTCGCAGGTGAAGTTGGCCTTAAAGTTAATGGAATAGGATTCAGTCGGCTGGTCGTTCAGCTCCTGCAGTTGACATTCATGCATGAACTTAATGTCGGGCACCGTGGGCGTTGTGGGTCTTGATGGACAATCGAAGTCCTGTCCGTGCTGTGGCGTGCCCAACGGACTCAAGTCAATCTTGCATGAGTCCAGGAAATCTTCCGCCAAGTCCTGCTGCGCACTCATCATGTGCAGATCGCACAGCTCGGGACAGACAAAGAGCCGAGGCGAATTGATGAGCAGCTGTACGCCGGCCAGCAGGAGCTGGCGGTGTGTGGGATCATCTACACCCAACATGATGAGATCGCTGTGGAGTATTTGCTGGCACTGGGCAATGGTCACGTAGCCGTGTTCGATAAAGTTACGCACGTACTTCTCCATGGTGAGCAAAACCAGCCATTCACGCACCTGCTTTGTGCACATTTCTTTTGGGACTGGGTTCAATTAATTGTTGACGAATTTTTTGATATCTGTCATGTGGGATTGGGACAGAGGCGCGCAATTCAAGTTGAGTTGAGCTGCCACCGATACTTACTCGATTGTTAATTAAGTCACAAAAATTATCGATAAATCGGTTAGCAGACCGATGAGCTAGTTCCAGTGTTGAAGAACTGTGACTCATCGTTACAAATCGAGCGGAAATAATAATCGTAATATTTATAAGTAATTGATAAATGTATGTCCCCTGCACTGTGTGAGCAAGAAAACATCTGTTCACCATGACGCATCGCATTGTGGCGAGCAACACAAACCAATTTCATGCAGCTGTGATCCCCAATCCATCCTATAAATACACTTAACTTAAGGCAATAAACTCTACACTTAATACAATTTCTCATTTGAATGTTTGTGAACGATGTTTTTGCAGGTGATTGTGAAATTAGGAGAACCAGCTATCGATATATCGATGCTAGGCCACACCACTAGCCTAAAGCGTATTTAAGTGCCGTTGCGCACGGCTGGCGAGGCAAAATAGAAACACAGACCGACGAGTACGATTGTCAGCCAGAAGAGAGCTAGTCGTCACTTATCTACGGGCTTTATTGAAGGGAAAATTGTCAGCGACAACAGCATGATACCGACAATAACGAAAAACTACCAGAATGTGGTAATCAGCACGGGCAACATCATCAACAACGAGCTGGGCCAGCGCAAATCGAACGAGGAGCTCTACGATGGCCTCAAAATAACGCTGCACAACGACCCCAAGTCGGAGAGCGTGGTGGTCGAGATCGACAAGCTGCACGGCCGCGTGCTCTGCGCCACACAGGAGCTGAACAGCAAACTGACGGAGAACGGACGCAACGAGATCAGCATTGGTGCTAAGATATTCCTTAACAAGAACTCCACCGAGTGCATCAATCAGGCTGTCGAGGCCCTGCTCAACATACTCAACGTCACACATGTGGACAACGTGGTGCTCGCCTATCATCCCAACGTGTCGTCCGTTGCCAGCGCAACGAACGAGGCCACAACAGCGGCCGTCGCAGCTGCTGCGGCCGCCACGGCCAAGAGCCCCTGCTCCGAGGGCAACACGAGCGCCAGCACTAGCGTCAGCGATTCAGCCAACAGCTGGAGCGAGCGCAACGGGGCCCAGGGTCTGGCCGAACTGAAGCTGCTCTACAAGGGACTCGAGCACTATGCGAACAAGCAACAAATCAAACAGCTGGGCATTGCCGATCTGGATGCAAAGGCTCTGGGTGAACTGTATAAGGCGGCCGAGGTGGCGCCCACCATTGCCCAGGTGAATCTGGCCGCCTGCTGTGTGGTGCCCGTCGAGCTGCAGGACTTCTGCAAAGATCACGAGCTGGTGCTCAACACACACAGCGATCCCGAGCTGCTGCTGCCCGCCGAGCAGTTCTCCGGCCTGGCGCCCGGCTATACAATCGACTGGTCGCTGCGCTACCAGGTCCACGTGCGCTGCCGCGGCGTGCTCACTGCCAAGGGCTACATTGTGGGCGCCTCCAAGCCGGGCGGCAGTAACTGAACCTGAAGCTCGCCGGGTCGCCTAGTCTAACGCTGAATTTTATAGTGTATATGCAGTATAAATATACACATGTATGTATTTACATATATATTTATGTCTGCTGCATGTATGTATGTATTGTAGAACTGTACTTATTGTTTGTTATACAAAACCCGAGATCGAGATGAGAACAGAGCCGGGGGGGCCCAACTCAACGCGCCGGGGGCCCCCTTCAAGCGATTTGATTGTGCAAAAGTTTTTTCTGATTTTTTTTTGAATACATATATATCTAAACATTTCTGTAATCACCGTTTTGTCTTTCAACCAATCCAATTGTGGCTGTTCTTGGGTTCAGAGCATACACGGTAAGTGTAACCAGCAACCGGTTTGCGTGCTGCGCACATCGCGTATACGTACGGGGTTTGTAATACCATATGTGCACACCTATTTATACATATATGTACACACAAATAAATATATAGACGTATTGGATCGAACAACAAACAAACAGTCGCCTAATCGTAATTCGAGGCTGGACGCATTGCTTCACTTGACCCTTTTGCATGCCGCCCGTTCCTTCCGCAGCGGCGGCGCCTCTTGTCTGGGTTTACGTCTAGCCATTAGACTCTCGCCGGCGGCTCCGTTGCACATCACGTGGCGGGTGCAGGCTGTCATTAGTTTCAAATGAATACGCCTAATCGCGCGTAGGGGATTAGACATATATTTTAAATATATTGCCGACGAGATGCTATCAGATAGGAAGTCGGCCAAGTGCAAGTGGGCGACACTTCAAGTGGCACAAAAAAATATATACATAAAAACAAGATGAGAAAGTGTTTTGGACGGGTGTACCTGACGAAAGGGCACCCTGTGCCCGATTATGCTGCGGGGCAGATAGCCGAACTTGGTAGCTCCAGCTCTTCTAGTTGCCGAGATATGCCAAAAATAGATTAAAAATCGATATTTATCGATGTTATATAACTGACGAAATCAACTCAACAAGCCGTCCCAAACCTTTATATAAGAGACCTATCAAGTGTCAAAAGTGTTCCCTTCTGCATTTACTACACATTTCCTCAAAAACCAATATACCCATTTTTGCACATTTTCAAGAGGTACAGGGTATATTTAAAAAAAAACCAGAACGATAGGCAAAACTTATATTAATAACTTTAACAATTTATTCGCATCCTAATCAGGCCATAGGCACTCGAACTTTATAGTCGTTATATATGGCCGCGCTAACGGAGTGTAGCGCACACAGTCAGTCGTTATGGCTGGCTGCTAATGGCAGAAGGCCTTGCTGCTACTACATATGTATAAGTATATGGACACATACATACCTATGGCTATGTATGTGCAAGCGGAGGCATTTATATTTTCTAATTAAGCGGTGGCGGTGACGTCATCGGCCCAATGCACCAAAGGCTGAAATTGTCCATGCATACAATGGAACAATGTACAAAGAAATTATTTGTGTCCAGTTTTGTGGTGAAATTAAGTAAATTATTATTGTGTACATAAACACATACGCAAACATACATGTGTATGGTATTTTTTGTAATAAAAATCTCACTAAAGAAAACCCAACTACACAAGTGTCTAAAAACAAAACAAAAATCGAAAATTTGCTGCCTGCTGCTAACGGCGACAGCGGCAGTGACTGCGAAGTCGTCATGACTTGCGTTTCCAGCCCTCGAGTGCGAGCGAGCCAGCTGTGTGGTGTGCGAATGAGTCAGGCAGGCGATCTTTTTTGCTTGTGTGTGTGGGCGTTCCAGGCGAAGGGCCTGGAACGAGTTACGCTTAATGTTTGGTTTTTGTCTAATTCGTCTATTTCGTCACGGGCGTGCGACAAGTGACGCACGATGACAAGTGCGAAAGTTCCCAGGGAAATTATTAGATAAACTGTGTGCACGCCTCGCACGCCTTGCACGGGCCACAGGGCTCAAATATTCATTTGCTTTCTTCACTTATCAGCCAATTGCGATAGAATGGAACAGCCTGGAAGGCAATCACTCTGCGCTATCAGCTGCTACTAAAGATTCTCGAGTGAGTTACATTTAAATCAATTGCAGATTTAATCGCACGACTCACCAGGCGTATACTTAATGCACCCGTACTAACCCAACACTTACATACATAAATGCTATTTAGGTAATGCATGACGGATCCCTTGTAAGTAAGTCACATGCGCATTTCGCTTGGGCTGCTGATTATGATCCGGATTAGTAAGCAAAGCTTGCACGTTGAGAAAAACTTGGAACCAATGTTTAATATTCCAATGTTATTTTGTATATAAATGATTTATTTCCTTTGAGCGCATGATCCTTTAGAATTCCATATTTTAGGGGAATTCCTTGTAGTTTGTATTGACTAGTTGGCGAAGGATATTTAAGTTGGCCAAGTTTAGTCAGAATAGCTTGAAGAACAAAAAAGTTTCTATACAAAGATGTATTTTTTCGCGATCTGTTCCATGTCTGTCTTTATGATATAGTTAATAGAGTTAGGTAATATTTGGCTTTTAAATAAAGCATATAAAAACCAAGTTTGGTAGAATATCTTTCTATCTATCTACCTTCTATCGAATGTTACAAAAATTCAAATGATCATAAACCAATTTCTTGTTTCAAAGAAGGTCTTAATCCAAATGATCACAAACAAATTTCATGACTTAAGTACAATAAACAAATGTCATTAATACGTATACTTCATTTTGAATAATTTCTGTATATTTTAATTAACCCGTTGCTAAGAAAACAATAAAGTTTTTCGCTGAGTGTACCTACATATTTTTAAAACCATTAATTTCTCAAGCTAAGTCGCAATTGCTGCAATTGAAGATAAAAGCCCGCTCTCCGCATAAAGCCCAGCGAATAAAAGATTATATTTATGTACACATATATTTATATATATTGTATTTGTTAAATGACACCATAACAGTTGTTAAGTCTTTATTTAAATTAATTGAATAAGTATTCTTGTTCTTCATGTTGGTTTTCATTGATTTCGTTAGCGATCGATTTCATATATATATATATATATATATATATATGTATATATATTAAGTATATATTTGAACCAACTTTTCTGTCGCGATTTTAGTACATTTTATTTTTAGTTGTACATAGTTAACAGACACCAAAATACACGTGAAATTCTTTTGAATTTTCTTATTTTTTTTTTTTTTTTTTTTTTTTTAGCATAATATGCAATTTAATTTGATAAGAACTTTTTGCTATCTTAGTCAAATGCACTACGTGTGATTTTATTTTCTTTTTCTATTTTTTTTTTTGCTTTAGTTCTACAAACATTTATCATACATCATAATTATGCAGTGTATGTGTGCCGTCGAGTATACTCGTATTCGACCTTTAACAACTTGATTAGATTAGTTACAATTAGATTGCGTCATAAACTATCCACATACATATATACCGTTATTTATATATATATATCATATCATATATCGCATATCGCAAATGCAAACAAAATTTAATACTCTGTAAACGATCTCTTTGGGGGATGGACGGCGGCTTTTGTTCGACAATTTTCCACTTCGACTTTCGTTTCCTTTTCCTTTTGCACTAAATATCAACAAGAACTAATTAAATAAATATAATTCGAATGTTTTGCTTTTGTTTTGGCGCATTCGTTGTTTTTAATCGTTAATCAAGTCAGCTCGGGGCTTTTTCTTACGGGGAGGGCGTTGTGTCAAGGGGGCGTGGCTCAACTATTTATGTGTGTATTCGTTGCTGCACCTCGAACCATCGAATTAAGTGTTAAGCCATACTTAAAAAATGTTTATCAAAAAGATCTGAATAAATATTTACAATTACAAAAAATTTGTACAAATCGACATTTTTGTTATTTTGGTCGTCGTCGCATCTTTAAATCATTTCTTTTAGTTTAGTTTCATAATGGACTCGTTTTTTTTTATAAATTCTGTGTGTTTGCCGTCTGTTTTGTAAGTTTTCCATAGAACTTCATGCCGAATAGGGAGAAATATTTGTGGTTTACAGTAAAGACATCGATCTGAAGAGTTTCAGTTTCAGCTAAGTTACACATACAGTAATATGGTTATAACTAGTTATAGACACACATATATATAAATATATATATATATAGAGAAATTCACATCGAGTAGTTTGAAGTATCTGTTACAGGGGATGCTCACTGTACGTGAATCAGATTTTTTTTTTTGGGGGGGCATGCAGAACTTACTAGAACAAGCAACAAATAGAATGAGAACATTTCATGGACTAGTTGCAAACATTAGTTGCGCATACCCTGTTCTTGTTTTTTACAGGGTATACGCACAATAACTACTCTGTTTTTTCTATAATAAATTTTCGATATTTGTCTTGATTTTTTTTTAATGATTTTTAGTTGTGCCAATATATATTTTTAAAAAATATTTTTGCAATCTATTTTTTTTGTTGTTTTTGTTTTTTTACGTTTACATCTAGAAAACTATCCGATTGGAGTTTGTTAATTGTTAATTATAAAGAACACATACAATACGCACATCGAGAGAGTTTTACACTTAAAATTAAAATACATATATATATGTATATATCATATATGATCAACATTAAGATTGGTTTGTTTTTAAAAAATGCGTGCGCCTAAAAAACTTGCCACAAAAATACAATCAAAACATTTTGTTTGCTAAACTACAAAAATACATGTATATAATACAATAAAATACATTTAATTATGTAATACATATATACTCCATTTATACATATATATTTGTTTTTCTTTTTTTGTTTAATATTGGTGTAATTTGTTGCACTTATGTTTAAAACCAGCTTCTAAAACAACTAACAACAATCAATTTATGTGCTTAATAACTATATACATATATGTGAGTGTGTGTGTGTAATTGGGTGGGTGTGTGTGTGTGTGTAAAACTATTCAAAATATAATACCATTTCATTATATATTATATGATTAACTTTTGTCCGTTTCTGCAAACATATCATATGTAATTAATTCAGTCTAATTTTGGGGAATTGGTCGTCAAACTTGGCTGGGCACAGTGAAGCCTCAAAAAGCATGAACCAAAATTTCGTAGCCAACAAATATATAATTTGTGTGTGTCTGTCTGTGTGTGTGTGTGCGTGTAGGGGAAAGTTTTAATTACTGAGCAACGAGCTTTTTTTTTTACCTTGGTTCGAATCTTTCGCAAAGAAACAAAGAAAACTTTTGGTGTAAAATTAAAAAAAAAATTGACAGGAAAGTTGGTTTATAAAGGCTAAAAAGAAAGGGAACTTTAAAGTTGATTTAGGTACAACATAAATTAATTACTTTATTTTAAAGAATTAGTTGGTTTTATAAAGACCAAAAAGAAGGGAACTTTAAAGTTGATTCAAGTCCTAAATAAATTATGAATAAGTTGGGAATTATAAAGACAAAAAAGAAAGAAAACTTTAAAGTTGATTTTGGCCATATTTCCAAGAATCATTACTGTAAATGTTAATCAAGTCAAAATCAAGGTTTTAGCTCGGATTCGAACCCAGTTGGGAAGCTCTTTCTTTCTCTCTGTTTCTCTAAATCAAATGGGATTTGCGATTGGAGTGTTCGATGGCCGCCAGGAGTTCGTGCTTTTGACGGACGTAGAGGCGACCCTTCTTCCAAGGACTCTGCAGCTGCAGCGGCTTAAAGTCGTCGCGCAGACAACGTTCCCGGGCGCCAATGACGGCGACCAGGCAAAAGTTGTCCAGCATATCCGCGCTATAAACAGGACCCTGGCTGCCCTTCAGCACGGCGGCCATGTTGAGCTGCTTGACCACCAGATTGATGACCTCCCGGGCGGTCGTCTTGGGCGTCACGTGCAGCTTGAGGCTGGTGCCGCTGGCCAGGCCCGTATTGTAAGCGGTGTAGACTTGGATAATGCCTGCGCCCTGCTCGGCAGTCAGGCTGGAACAGCTGGCCGTGTCCTCCTCGCTGCTCTGATGCGCCAGGCTCCGCGTTGAGGAGGCCTTCGAGGTGCCGCTGGCCACGACGGATTCCTCCGCGCTGAGCGGCTTCAGCTCCGACTGCAAACTCTTCAGGTAGAGTCCGCCCTCGCGCAAATTGGCGCTGGAAGCTGCTTTTATTTTATAGTCCGCGGCGGGCTTCAGCGGCTTGTGCTCGAGATCTGTGCCCGTGCGCAGGCACAATGTCGATCCGGCCAGATACGGTGCCGAGCTCGAGCCGTGCACGGTGATCAGCGGCGTAGCCATTGCGGCGCCAATGCTGCAGCTCGTCCGCTTGCGCTGCGCCGCCGCCGCCTGCGAGTGACGCAGTGCGTCCGCCAACGTGTCGTCGGAACGCGACGGCGGCAAAGCAAAAACGTTGCTGCTGCCATCGGAGCCAGAGTTAAAGCTGCGTGCGGTGTACGCCGAGCTGACGGAATCGCCGCTATTCTTGCGCAGCGACGCCTCCGAACTGGTGGACGCGGCATAATCGCTGGCCGAGACCTGCAGCAGTTGTTGAGTTGGTTGCTGCTGCTGCGACTGTTGCTGCTGCAGCTGCTGCTGCGACTGTTGTTGTTGTTGCTGCTGCTGCTGTTGTTGTTGTTGTTTGTCGCCTGCGTGTCCCAGATTTGTATCCGACTTGGAGTGCTCCGGCTTGGACTGTCGTCCAGTGTCGCCACCAACACCGCCGCCGGGTCCCGGCCAGCTGCCGCGTCCCGCCTTCCCGAAGCGACCCTCGCGCAGCGGCAACTGCAGCAGCTGCTGGCCGGACTCCGCCTCGGCTGCCTCCGCCTCGCCAAAGTCGAGCAGCTCGCGCATGGCCAGCGAGGGCTGGGCATGCTTATTCCGGGCATAGGCGACCACATCCATCAGCCAGCGCACGCTCTTCCACACGAGCGTCAAATTGGCGCTCAGCTCGTGCAGCGTGGCCAGACGCTCCTTGGCCGCCTGCAGCTCGCTGCTGGAGAAGGCTTCCCGATGCGAGTGCGTGGCCAGCGCGGTGTCCAGCTCCAGGATGCAGGCGAGCCGAGCGTACTTGTGCACGATGGCGGGCTGATAGGTGCGCAGATGGATCATCTCGAAGGCCTGTATGCTCAGGCTGACCAGATCGTCGCGCTGCAGCAGCAGCTCCGACTGGCCGGGCACCGCGCAGGATGCCTCCGCCGAGGGACACACAATGAGGAAGCTGATCTCGCGACTGTGCTCGATTACCTCCACGTCGTAGAGACGATGCGTGGCGGCGTCTGTGGAGCCGCTGCTGCTCATGCCGGCCAGCAGCTTGTGCATGGCATTGCTCAGATCGTGCAGGAACAGACGCTGCACCTCGGTCGTGGGCGGACTGTGCCGGCTGTCGTCGGCGGGCGCGGTGAAATCCAAAGGATTATGTTCGTTGCGATGCAGGACCTGCCACTCCTCGGCCGTCAGGTGACTGTTCTCGCGTACTTTGCAATGCGGCAACACGTTGGGTGTCTTTAGCGGGACCAGCACCTGTATTTGATCCATGGAACACTGCATCTTTAGATAGCCCAGATAGAGTCCTGGCTCCAGGCGCTGCAGCGCCGCCTGCTGATAGTGCAGCTGATCGCCAATGCTCGAGATGAGCAGCTCACTAATTGTGCAGTCCTCGTGGAGAGCGCCCAGTTTCTTTTGCAGCTTGCTGACGGGCAGCCAGCGGGAGTTGAGTATGGAAACCGCTTTCTGGCTCTTCACGGACTGAATGCAGGTGAGGACGACAGTGCCTTGGGCATCGCGTAACGGTTTATAGTACAGCTGGCCGAGATCGGTGATGCCCAGCGCCGATTGCATCTGACAGACGGCGGACAGCAGCTTGGTCCGAAAGTGCACCGGGGACGTGAGATTCCGTTCCATGTCCGATCTTAGAGACTTGACGTCCTCCCACGTGCAGGCGACCTTCATCAGCCAATAGTAGTCCATGTGCAGGGCACTCGGGTAGGATTCATCGATCTCAATCACGGGCGGAAAGTCCTCGCTGGTCACCAGCACTTTGTCATCGCAGTGAACAATGCAAGAGAAATAGATCCCACTATGGAAATTAAAGGGTATTATTAGTTATCTATAAATCAAACATAATTTAGTTAAATTCTGACCGTCGCAATGTCTTTTGGAACTTGGTTGTGACCGAGAAGAGCTGCTTGATGGTTGTCTTCTTCTTGGGATTGCGCCGCTGGACGCTGCTCGGATCGAGCGTCAGCTCGGAGACGTCGGCGGGGCGGGCCAAACGAACCGCCGTAAACAGATTGTCCAGTATGCACTGGCGGCCATAGAAACGATCCTCCCGATTATCCAAGTCACGCCAGGCTGTGAACAGAAGGAGAGAGAGAATAAATCAGTGCAAAGTCAAGAAGAGATAAATGGAATGAATCTTATAGAACTAAAAACCCTTTAAATATGACCAAATAAATCCAACTTTTAATTTCTTTGTCGATGTTAAACTTGCTTCTTAATTTATGGAAAACCTGAGGCAGATTAAATTAAATAAATCTATTTTTTAAATTTTTTTTTTTAATAATCTGTCTTAAGTCATTCACTGATACTTTCTACTAAAGGAATCTTTTTAAATGCAAATAAATCCAACTTATAAATCCAATCTGTCTTTCAAGTCAACTCTTATAGAAGGCTTTCAGTGACAGATTATATTGAAGGAAGCTATCTAAATAAATAATATAAATGATTCCCTATATAATATCCTAAGGGTCAAACTTTTTATTCTAAGTGAACAATGTCTACTAGAATTACATTGAAAACTGAACTACTGTAAGTTTGCCTTCTAAGTTGAGCACTAATTATGGAATAAATCATGCAAATTAAAGCTGCTTTAAACCTTGTTTATACAAACATTATGTACTCTATACCCTGCTTGACAAATTCGAGTTAGGTAAAGACTATATCTTGCCCTATCTATATCTATATCCTGCTGCTCAATACAAAAGATCACTTTAAATTAAATAGAAAAATAGTTGTGCTAATCAACATCTTTGTTCCTCTAAGATTCCATCACATCTTCCTCAGTCTCCTCTACTCACTTGAGGGCACAACGCTGGCGGGCACCGAGTTGCGATAGGCGCCCCAACCCTTGACATTGCCGCATGCGGCACGCAGGAAGTAGCGACGTCCCTGGGTGAGGCCCGCGATGTGGCACTGGGCGCCCATCGTGCCGTGGAAGCTGATCCACTCGAGCAGCTCGCGCTCGCCGACGACATTGTTGAAGTCCGCGCGTGTTGACCATTGAACTGCGGCGAATGCACAAATGTCAATAACAATAAACAAATAACAAAAAACTAATCAAATTAAATCAAGGCAACCTTTGAACTTGGTGGCGATGGCGCCCTCGAAGGGTTCGAGTATTTGCAAGCTGATGGAATTGTCGCCGGTCACGTCGACCACAACGGAGGCGGGTGCATCTGGTGGGCGTGCCTGGTCCCAGCCCAGCAGCATGCGTCGCAGTCCCTTCACGCGTCGCTCCCAAATGCCAATCTGCTTGTCCACCTCGTTCCCAGTGCAGCCTGTGACCGAGGAGCCCGTGTTGCCTGCAACAATCATTCATTCATTATTAATATTAAAAGCGCTCTCAACTCAACTTGCAACATTTGCACTCACCAATTATAATGCTGGAGATGGAAGGACGCGATGTGAAGACGGGCGCACAGAGTCCTTCGGGTCCGCTGAGATCGTGTATGCGCGACTCCGCGTCCTTGAGCAGACCATTTAGCTTGGTGCCAATGCTTTCAACCGAAACTAAAACGTATATTTTAAATTAATATATAGTTTTAAATTAGTCTCTTCATGAACTTACATTGAGATCCCTCCAGGGCGCCATGTTGCAGCAGCATTTTGGTCATCGAGCGATTGTTGCTCAGCACGGCCACGTCCAGGGCCGAGAGACCATCCGTATTGATGCTGTGGAATCAGTGGGGAATATTAGTTGATAGTTTGTAAAGTCAAAATAAAAGCTGTACTTAAAGTAGGAGGGAGCCTTTTTATACTACTTGGGGAAGGCAGATAAATGTAGAAATACCAAGCTTTAGTTGAAGTAGGAAAATATAGACAGAGATTCCAACTTTTATATCTCTCCATATTATTATAATTATTGGAAGAGGGCCTTTATATACTTGGGTTAGGCAGATGAACGTGGAAGTATCAGAATTTAGTTGAAGTAGGTTAGACATATAAAGACAGAGATTCCGTCTTATATATTTTTTTAATTTCTATTTCATTTATTTATTTCTTCAGCTAAGAAAACTATTTAAACGTTTAAGCTAGTCTAATGTTTATAAAGCAGCTTATTAAACAAGTTATTTCCATTCCTTTTTGCATGTTGAAGGAGTTTTGTTGGAAAACCTTTCTTTCAAATTTCTAAAAAGCCTGTTACAGACATAATCCTAAGGAAGTTCTAGGAATATTTTGACTAAGGCAGTTAACTAACATCGTTTACATTTGGTTTTTTATTTAACTGGGTTCAGTTTAAAAATAAATTTGACTTTGAAACTTAACTCGGGTTTTTGTTATTTAAGGTTAATCAGTTTCTGAAAAGGGCTTCTATTAAAAAGGATTACCTTAAATAAAAATAGTTTTTTAAGGTAATCAAAAGGGGTAAATTGTTTTATGACAACTTTGCTCAGATTAAAGCTCATTTGGGATTTTATTTGCTGAGGTCTTAAGCCCACTCAAGTTAACAATCTTGATTGGTTTTAGGGAAAAGAATAATAGATTATTATTTGTTAGAGTTCTTATTTGGTAAACAAGCTCAGATTTTTATACAAAAACTGATTAGGTCTCCAGGAAGCTATTTTCGATAGACTATTGAAATAGACTGTTAACTAAAACATATTTTAAAGAGAATTTGTTGACATCCAGTCCGCTTCGGATTTACTTAGTGGAATTTATTCAGAAAGCAATAGTCTATAATCATTTTTTCTAATCATATTTTTTCTATCTTTGATTCTGTAAAACAATTTATGTCTTCATTTATATATATCTTAGCAACTCTACTTTTTCTTCTCCCATCCCTCCTCTTCAACCTTGCTTTAGTTAGTACTTACCTATTGATATCGACATCGGTGGATTCGAGGATGGTGCGTGCCTTCTCCAGATGTCCATGTTCCACGGCGGAAAAGAGAGCTGTAAAAACCAAAAAGAAAAAAAGCAGGAATTACTTTAGGGTTAAGTTCAATCAAAGTCAAGGATTAGTTAATCATTTAATTTGTAGCAGCGAGCAGCGGGATTTTTGAGATTCTCCTACCATGCAAGTGAAGATTGCTTTGGGTCAGCTTGTCCAGCTGGGCCTGGGCAAGCTTCAGCTGCTTCTTGGACATTTTGCTGACACGCGGATGCGGCGTGTTCCCGGGAATCTTGGAGCGCAGCTGCACCGGCAAACGATGCACGGTAAGGACATTGGATGCCGTATTCTCATCGGACTTGTCCTCCTGCGAGTCCGGCGAACGATCCTCGTTCAGTTTGGCATTTTTGGGCTGCGAGTGACGCGAGATGCGCAACTGAGAATGGGAGCCAGGTGGTTGCTGCGGCTGCTGATGCTGCTGCTGTTGTCGTTGGGGTAACAGGAATTCCATTTCGCGCAGATCCTGGGCGTGGCATGAAATCGCCGTGCGCAACTTGGCGACGGCCGCGTGTTGCGTGATCTGCTCCGACCAACGAAAGGCGCCTGCGGCGTTGGCCGCAGGATAACAGGTGGGATAGTTGTCCTGATTGTTGTTGTCCTGCGGCGGCGGCTGGTATTTATCGCGTAGGTTAACGGGCTCGAATTCGCACGAACTGGGCAAAATGTTGTCTGTGTGTTTAAATCATAAATCATAAATAAATATAAATCATAATAAATAGCTAAATTAGAAAGTATGCATAATTAAATGATATATATGTATATGTATGTGTATGTACAAATGTAAATAAAACCAGCTAATGCCCGATGTATATAAATGTATTTGTTAATTGCACAAACAATTGCAATTAATTAATTATTAAGCATGAATTTCTGCGCCTCAGTTGCTTTTGTTTTTTTGTTTTTGTTCAGTGACCAAAAGCCAATTAATTTAATTATGCACAACAATGCAGCAATGTGTGTGTGTGAGTGTGTTACATGTGTGTGTAAGTGTGCTTGTGGCATGCATTAAAGCATCGCTAGATTAGATCGCAGCGTAGGTAGCATGACCACCAACAATCAACCACCCACCCACCCAATCCACCCAACCAGCCAAAAACTTTTTTATTACACTATGCTACACAATTTAGTAAGCATTAGTTTGAGTCGAGAACAAATTTTATACTTTTCTGGTTTTAATTGAAGAGGTTTTCTGTGCAAATTATATTCATAAATGTTTTGCTTAAATTGAATACAAAAAACTTCTAAAGTTATCTTAAATCAGTTCATATTAAAGTTGTTTATTTTTGTCAATTTTTTTAAATTTAATTTTCGAATTTCATTTGAATAACTTTTCCACAAATATAAACATATTTAATCAAATTTTAATGCTTTCTTTCTCCTATAAACTTTTTATTAACATCTGCCAAGTTTTTTTATGTTTCTTGCTAAGAACATTTTTATTATTTTTATGCAATAAAAAATTTTATCTATTGTTGTTTAACAACTTTTTTGGTTAAGTTAAAAATATAAGAAATGTATGTGAATTGATTTTCAATCTATGTTTAAATAAGATCCTAAAAAAATCTAATTTAATTTTTGATTTTGATTAGTTCCTCAATTCAAACATTTCTTTTGTTTTCATTTTTGAAATATTATTTTAAAACATTACTTTTTGGAAATATTCTTTAATTAAACACGAATAGCTCTTCAATTTAAACATTTCCTTTGTTAATTTTATATTTGTTATGCTTTAAACTGCACCAGAAAAGTATTTGATTTGTTCTGGGCTGAAAATGTTGTTGCACAGTGTTATTAGCCCAGACTCAACCTCAACCTCAAGCTGAAGCTCAGCTCTGTCCCACGACCGCGACCCATTAATTAGCTGCAAGCGGTTTCAATTGAGCCACATGTGGGTGGTAACTGTGAATTGTGGTGCGATTGCCGCTCGCTTACCCTCATCGTGGCGTGCAGTCGCAGTCGCAGCTGACGTCGCCGTCGCAGTCGCAGTCGACGTCGCTGTCGCCGTTGCAGTTGGCGTCTTGAGCTGACAGAATTTGGTTAGCTCGTTGAGCGTATGAAACGATTTCTGGCGTATGAAGAGCGCCGGGGAACGCAAACAGCTGCCCATCTGCAGCTTCTGCGTAACGGGACTCGGTTCGCCCTGGTAGCATCTGCAACATCAGACAACACGTGCCAATAATACCAATATTTATATATATGTATACCCAAAAAAAAAAAAACTGTGTTTAATTATGAAATTGTAATGGGCATGTTTGGGCCATTTATGGCATTTGTGTTGGCCTTGACCGCAGCTAGCCTTAACCCATTGCCAAAGGCCAGGCCATGATATGTGCCCATAATCAATAATGTTCGTGCAATCAGTTCAGTTATTTGAGACGCGCTTGTTTAACGTAATTTCAGTGAGAATTTAAAAAGACGTTTAAATTTGCTAAGGGTACAAATTAAATTTTATGTGTGAATTTTAACACAATTATATTTTTTACTATTTAATAGAAAGACTCTGTGAGGAAAAAGGTTTCTTTTAAGTTAAAAATTAGCTATATTGAATGATAACTTTAGGGGAAACATATTTATGTATAATATATACATTTCCATTTGAATAGTTATTTAAAGCAGCTCTTCAATAATTTCATTAATATTTTTGGTCACACTTTTAAAGATTTTTCAAATATTAAAGCACAAAATAAATATTATTTTTTTTGTCATAATTTAATATTTAGGGAATAAATGAATTCCTTTTCTATTTTCTATTCACACTATTTATGTTTATATTTTTTAATTAGTCGTTAAGTCAATCTCCTTCATAAATAAATAAATATTTTTGCTTGCATTAAATGCAAACTTCTTCTTTAACACATCACGTAATTGGGCAAAATAAATCCTGGACAACCCTTCTCACAATCTTGCAACAATCTTGGGAACTTGCCTAACTGCCTCGCCAGCTGTGTGGCACAAAGAGTTCATTGACCCATTTAATAGACAAACGAAACACAAACAGAAAAACACAAATATAAAATGAAAATAAAATAAAATGCTGGCCATAAACTTCGCAGTTGGCCGAAATCACAGCTCATAAACTTGATAGGGTATTTTTTCACTTGGCGCATGTTTTGATAGGGTATTTAACGTGGCTTTATGTTTAATGGGTATTCAACACCTACGACTGTTTAAATAGGGCATCGGCTTGCGGATTGTGGCCGTGCGCATGCGCGTCGTTCCGTAGATACCCTGTGCGGCATGCCGCGTGATGTCCGCCAGCACAGGATCACAGTTGGCTGGAGGAGACTCGCTGCCCAAGCGACTCCTTTCCAGATCCGAATCCAGCGTCGCTTTGGGCGCTCGCTGGCGGCTAAAGTTCTCCGGTATTTGCAACAATTTGCACGCTTTGCGCGGCAAGGCCACGCCCACTGGCAGCGTGGACATCAGCTGTTCAATGCCCAGATCCTCATCCTGGTCAAGCTGCTTTGGCTGCTCCTTTGCATTGTCCTTTGGTTTGTTCTGCTGCATTGTTTGCCGCTTTGCTTTGCTGCTTACCACGGCAACCGATTCGATTTCATGCCAGAAACGCAAAGCTCGTGCAACTTTTGTTTTGTCGAGCGTTTTGTTGCTGTTGTTGTTGCGACTGCGCAACTTAAACGGCGACTGCAGCTGCAGCGCAGGACTCTGCAGCTTGCTCTTGAGGCGCCGCAGCGAGGCGCGCACCGAATGAGAGCGCCGAAACGCAGGCAGATCGTCCTTAAAATCTTGCTCCTGCTCCTCCTCCTCCTCCTTCTTTCCCTCGGGCGAAGGCTGCTGCTGCTGTTGCTGTTGCTCCTGCAGCTTGGCATAGTTGCTTAGAGCTCGACGACGTTCCATTTTAAGTTAAAATAACAATTCTTGTTAACACTTCATAATTTTCTTTTTTTTTTATTGCAGTATTTTCCGTTGTGCGCGTTTCTCTGACAAAATTAAAACTGAGGCCGCTTTACGATGTGATTTTATTTTCAACCCTGCAAAGGACTCAAACTCTCCTCTCTCTATTCTCTTACCACTCTCTTTCTCTCTCTCTCCCTTACTCTCTTTTAGCTGCCTGCTGTACAGTTTATTTTCAGCATGATTCATGAGGTTTACATTTAAGGTTAGGTAGCCAAAACAACTCTCTCTCTCTCTCTTTCTCTCCCTCTCTCTACCCCTCCTGTCCCTGTCTTACCCCTTGGCTCGGTTGCCCTGGAAATATCACTCAAAACAGTTGATCGTCGTTTTGTATGTCCACGGGAACAATTTATATTTAAATTTTAACGAGGCGAAAATTTGCTTTAAAGACATGTCGAAGTTTAAATACCCTTACAAAAATAGATATCCCTTATAATATTAATTCAATTAAATTTTGATTCAATTTTTAATTTGTTATAGGCATGGTAATTATATCTATTATAAGACTGAACATAAATTAATATTAAAAAGGAATTTAATCTGCAAACAACTTTTTTATAAAATATTTGTCGTATTTTTCTTCCCATTTTACATATGAAGAAAATAAGTCTAAGCTTAGTTTTGTCATCTAAATATAAGTAAAAAAGTAAATGAATCTATGACTGATTTCCAGAAAGTTACTTTTCGATGAACAGATAAGCTTATATTAACTTGGCTTAAGCCAATGATAAGTATATAAATATAATATGTATATAATATAATTAAAAATATATATGACATATAAATATTCCTTTACAACTAGACCTAGATTGTATAAGAAAAAACATTTAAGCTAATGTTAAATATGTTTTCGTAACAAACTCTGTCACATAGTTGAAGGTCCCTCCGCAAGGGTATTCACAAATTTAAACAAGGCCAAGCACTTCAGTTTGTACTCCTGGCTGTTACCTGCGCTCCTTTGAAAAGAAATTCCTGTTTTTGCCTTTCTTTCTTCGGCTTTGCTTTGAGCCGCAAACGCGTTAAACAATTTCGACGGCATTTCCGAAATCGTAAACCAAACAAATCAGTTGCCTGTCTGCTTCTTCTTCTTCTACCTCCCCTACTTCTTTTTTTTTGTTGATGTCTTTTCTACTTCTTGTTCTTGTTGTTGTTGTTGTCGTTGTCCTCGCGTCCTGTGCGTTGATTTATCGAGCGTGTCCCGAGTCTGTCAACAGCTGTGCGATTTTCGATTTGGGTAACGGAATCGTAATTGGAATTGGAATTTGAATTGGAAATGGATATTTCAAGTGCCTGCCTCTAATTAGTGCCCCCAATTTACAACAGTGAAAGCTAATTGGAAACATTTCAAATTTATGCAGGAGTGTAAAAATTGTAAATAAATAAATCATAGACATGTTTATTGTACAAAAGTTTGTTGTATCCACAATTTAGGGACAGTATTTGAAGTTGTGGAAAAGGAAACAATTGAAGGCATAATTGTATGTTAAAATACCACAAATTGTATTATGAATATATTCCAGCTAAATTCAAATTCTTTGATAGCTTTTCTTGTTTAAGGTTTTCTCATTTAACTACATCCTAAAGTTGTTATTATACAAATGACGAGTTAATGAGCATAATTAAAGTCTATTTATTTGAAACTTTACTATAATCTCGGGTCAAAAGTAATTACTCAAAGTACAAGCCTTCATTATTTACGCTACTCAAAATAATAACACACATATCATTAAATGGGGCAGCTGGGAACATTTTAAATATACATAAACATATTTTTAAATCTGTCATCCCAAAAGTTGCAGTTTTAATTTTATTTGTTGGTTTTTTCGACCGCTCCCCAAACCGGTTAACCCTAAGGTGGTCCATGGACCCCATTGTCTTGCTAATTTTAGACATTGTCTCATCTCTCACACATGCATAAATAAATAAACTAAATAACAAACTAACTAGCTGGCCAATAAACGAATGCTTTTGGGCAATCCTAAGCGTGGCCGAAAGCGATTTTACGCTTTGTCCGAGGTCAGTGCCAAGTCGAAGTCGAATTCGAATTCGAATGCGATTGCGAATTCGAGTTCGAGCTCGAATTCAAATCTAGACTGTGACGCATAGTTCGTAGCGTCTTTGGAATTATAATAATCTAATAAGCAAGCAATTTGAATAGGTTGAATCACGAGTCATATGGAAAAACGAGATGATCGCAAATTGATTACATATATGAATAATGCCATAAAGTAACCTTGGAAGGTTATCTATGAAAAGCTATCGTTGTTTATTCAAATAAATTACAACATAACGTGTTCTATAAACATATTGAAACATAACCTTTTTTCCAAGGAATTCCCCTTTTGTCAAAGTGATTCACAAAGAAATATTTTATTTAAAGACGAATAAAAATATTTTTCTTGTGGCATTTTCTATTTAGAGAAATGATTGCATTATGCTTAAATTAAGAAATGTATGTTTAGACTTAAGCAATGTGGTTTCTATTGGGAAATTGTCAGTTTAAACTTAGTTCATAAAATAAACAAGAAATCAAATTTTAACCTTTAAAAGCAAATTCAATTTAAGCTTAATTTAAGGTGATTTTTATAAGTCTTTTTAGCTGAGCTCATTTTGAAAGGGGACTTTCTTGAATTATCTTCAAAGTGAATCCCTTTTTATTTCGCTTCGCACATAAATATCAATATTATCTAGTGCGAGTTTCAGTTAATTAGCTTAGCTCGTTCACAGCTTAACTGGTCCACAGACAAAGACATAACTCTAAGCACGGTGTCGACGTCTTGGCACGTTCCTAATAAAGCCCCAGCTTTTCGACAGATATTATCACAGCCAACTTGACCCGAGCCCCAAACAAACCCACCCCACAAAGCTGCTGTCAATTGCGAGCGTGCAATAAATAAAAATTACGGCTCCATAACGTTCAAGGAAAGCAAAAACCAAAAAGGCGTATGACTAGGGAATACCCTGTAGAATTGACTAAGGTGTGTTTAAAAAGTATTTACTTTAAAGTGATGTATTTTTTAAGCAAGTATAATTAGTGTTTAAGATCTTAGTAAACCGCACAGTAAGCTGATATTGAAACTTCTTTACTGCCTTTAAGTTGTCTAAAGGAACGTAAATAGCTTCCAATTAAGTCTTGCATGCCCAACTACACACAATTAAATGTTTACAGGGTATTATGGGCAAGGTAGTTCGTATATTTACACACTAAGGTTGCAAATGAAAGACTAGAGCATACCCTGTTAAATTGACTAAGGTATGCATAAAAAGTATTTACTTTAGTATTTACAAGTAATTAATTAATTAAATAGTGTTACAGATTTTGGTTCGAGTCCCTCACATCTTTACTTTCTTTTAAGTTACTCAAAAAAAATACTTCATTTGCAAATTTGCTGAAAACTTTACAACACAAATGCCAAGCCTTGCATACCCAATTTCATCTGTACAGGATATTGTGGGCAAGGTAGTCCGTGTGTTGCAATTGCATGATAATAAAATTTATGAAGCTACGCAGCGCTAAATTGCCATTGCCCCACATAAATCAGAGCCCAGGACCTGCGACGAGTCCTCGCCAGCTCAAAGGTCACTCAAGTGGGTGGGTGGGTGGTTGGTGTGGGTGGTGTGGTAAGTGTGGTGCGCCGTGCTTAACCTGAAGTACAAAAACAACTTAATCCACTTAATATAGAGGCGACGCCGGCAACTGCCACATTGTGGATTGCAGGTCCTTTCCAGTCAGCGTGAGCAGGAGCTCCTTTTGCCCCAACCCCCAACCCCAAACCCTCCTCAACCACAGCCCGCTGCCAGTTTGCATTAAGTTATGCGGATTTTATCTGGCATTTGGTGCTGTCATAATTGTCAAATCTACCACACATTAAGCCCACGACAAACGAAGCTGGCGACGACTTCATTTAAATAAATTTGTCGCTTCCTCAATAAAAGCATCGCCCAAAAAGGGCAAAAAGTCGCTTCCCAAGGGGGGGAAACCAACTGCGAACGCGGCGGGACTCAGTTTAAAGTCGACTAAAAGCATATTTTATGTCTTTATAAAATATGAAATCGCATTATGCGTGAGTGGACTGAACTCCCACTCCCTCCCCCCCCTCTCCATCCCCTTTTCTTCTTTCCCCTTTTCCACAACCCTCGCACAGTGCGAACTTTAGCGGAAACGTCAATTGAATTTAAGTAACCAGACATTATGAATAGCTAGATAAAGTCAAAAGAGTGTGCGAGAGGGAGAGATGAAGAGGAAGAGAAAAAGAGGGTTTTATCAGTGAGTTTATTTGCCCTGATAAATCTTTCTTTTGCTTGACCTTTGCCGCACAATCAGTTGTCGGCATTTAAATCCATTCGGTTTTACTTCTCTTCTGTTTGGTTTATTCCATTCTATTGGTTTACACTGCCAAATCAAAAGAAGAAGAAGAAAAAACAAACTAATGTATTCATATTAATCAGATATGCAAATAATTTTAACGGGCGGGTCCAAAAAGAAATGGGCCAAACAAAAAACAGACAAAATTACGAGACGAAAACAAAGCAAAGGCAAATTTTAAGTGAGTTTTTCGATAAATACTCTTTGCAAATTTATCGGATTTAAATATAAAAGTCTTATCCGATGAATTAAATTCAATTTTAAGTAAGTAAATCAATGGTTAATTGTCTTTTTGTTCAAGCAGAGTAAATAAATTGTAAAATGCTGAGATACAAGATTTATCTAACCATATTTTAATTACAGAGGGAGAAATATATAATATTTTTATATCAGAATAAAATATTAATAAAAAGATCTAAGAAAGATATCATAACCAAATATTGTGTACTTTTAAGTTGATTTAGTTTAAAGCATTTGAAAAATAAATTGCTTTTAGAAAGTTAAATGATTTTCATAGACATTTTTCTTTTTCTAAATTCAATTTATGTTCTCCATCAATCTCTGTCTGTATATAAAGAACTAACAAAGATATCTTTAAAAAAAATAAATTTTAGTTTTATTTTAAAACAATAATAAAATGCATTTTATTAAAAAAAGCAATTATATAGAAATTATCGTTTTTCCTGATAGTCGTAACCATAATATGATTATGATATGATATTATATATTATAGTCTATACTCTTTAACCTAGACACACAGCTCAACATATTTGTAAGACCCTTTGGTAAGAGCATCCAAATGCATTGCCCAAATGGCTATAAACGTTTTGACCGGGTCACTTGGCCGCTTTCAGCGTTTGCTTTGCTTCCGTCCCTACCATATTTTTTTCGTTCTGTTGTTTTTCTCTTCCCTCTGCGGAAAAACAAGCCCAAAACCAATAAGCCGGCGTTAAGAATTATGCAAATCGCGCCCGATTTGCAAAAAAGTAACTTTTCTACTTTGGGTCGGGTCAAGGCGCAAATCTGGCAAGTATGAAAAAAAAAAGGATTTTTTGGTTTTTGATGTTTGGCTCTAATTGAAAAGTTTTCGTGGGACCAGAGAAAAAAAGTGAGAGAGAGGAAAAGCAAATTATTGGCGTTGGGAAATCTGACTGTGAATTGTCCCAGATTTATTTGCCCAGCACAAAAAACTGAGCTCATAATGGAAAATAGAAAAGATAGCAAAGTCTACAAATGCATTTAAATACTCATGTAGTTCCGAATAGTAGTGCCAAAGTAGTTACAAATCCACGACAAATCTTTAAATAAAGCCAAATACTATTTATTTGGGTCACAAAGACTGTTTAGCATATGTCCAACCAGAGAAGGGCGCTAAAGGGGTTGGGTCCTGTCCACCCTTTGACCTTTGGGGCCATTAAGTTCAAAAGTCGCACAAGTTACTTTTGCGGCGATGCCATTTGACATATGTATCTATGACTATTGCTGTACATTTGCATGTGTGTGTGAAAGGGGTGTGTGTGTGTGTGTTTGTGTGTAACTGCAAATCAGAGCCGACATGTGGGCGCTACGTGCTAATGGCTTTAAGGCCCGACCGGCAAAAGGCAACGTGACAAACCCAAAAACTTCAATTCAACGCAAACGATTGAAATCACAGCGAGAATAGAAATTAAATAAGTTAGCAGAGTGCCAGGCCAGGTGATACCCTAACATTTATTGATCAAGCATCTAAAGATCAAATATTCTTTTACACAAAGCAGCTGTGTTTAATTTCATTCATTTAAAACATATCCATTAGAATATGATAAAAAAAATTAGTTTAAAGCGGACAGAATTTTATCTTTGATCAAGAGGAAGACTTTACACTTAGTATATAGGCCATAGAATTAAAGTTATTTAAACAACTTTAATTTGTCAAATTTTTAACGTATTTAATTCATATTATTATATATTAAAAACATAGTTAATACTCTATAAATTAAACGTTATTTAATCAACTTGAATATGCCCCGTTTTACATATACATTTATTGTGTACAGGGTATAACAAAGCATTTCATTTGCATTGTTCAATTTAAAAAGATTTTTGATTGATTCGAGGCGCTTATCTTCGGCTTTGGCTTTGGCTTTGTAAAGCGATTTCTTTGACAACAACACACAAAATGAGGTAACCCTAGACGAAGTCAAAGGTCAGACTCGGCTGGCCAGAGTTTTCCCTTACCAATTTGCATGGTTTGTATTTTGATTGAAAATACAAAAAAAAAAAAAAAGAGTAAATATCGTTGCTTTGATGCAATCGACTTTAAGATAGAAACGAGCTTTTCTTGGAATTTAAATTATGGCCATAATGAGCAGTCTGCCAAAACGAAGCTAAATGCTTGCCAAATGAAAGTTTGAATATTCAAAAAAGTTGAAGAAAACTGTCAAATTGAAATGCGTTAAAGAAATTTTCTGTGATGTGAAATACACTTTTAAAGAGAGAGAAACTTACTTTAATTTATTGCCATGGAATGCCCCTAGAGAGGGTCAAAACTGTGAAGCTGAGTTGAGCTCTTATTGAAATACCTTAGAGCTTCAGCTCAAAGGCGTTTTTCTCGGCTATTTATCTTTGCATTCATCCGCAACGTGCAACAATTTGCACTTTTCCAACCTCATTTTTTTTACTCTCACAGACAAAATAAAATACATACGTTTACATATATTCTAAAATTTTTAAAGTGCAGCTAACTTTTTGCTTTAATTATTACTTGGTCTTATTTAAATAAAGTTTAAAGATTTGGTATAGCTTAAAAATTTAGTTAACTTAAATATGAAAGAAAATATGCTTTACAAAGTATTGTTAATTTCAGAAGTCAGAAGTTTTCTTTAAACTAAAATAAAGTCTCATTTTTGGCACCATTTCGGCTTTTTACACAAAGCTTTTGATTCTTTTTTTATTGTATTTGCCGTTATCTGCAGATATTGCATAATTTGTAAACAATGCCAACAAAAGTACATTGAGAATTTTCTATCCAAAATGACGAGCAGGTTACGTTATCGAAATCGAAGCGAACCAAAAAACTTTTGCTTATCAGTTGAATGAAAAAAAAAAACTACAAACTACAAGTTGCTCAAATTCAACAAAAATCGCTTTGCCACAGCAACAAAAACAATAAGAGGAAAATAAGTTGAAACAACTTTTTGAGGTAATGCGCCAGAGAGCAAATTTGTTGCGATGAATTTGCCTTTAATCAAACATTTAAAACTTTTTAATAAACAAAATAAAATTAAACTAAGAAAAAAAGCAAAGCCAGCAAAAGAAACTTTGCCTTTTCTCTGTGTGTTTTTGTGTGTGTGTGGGTGTGACTGGGTATGTGTTGAGGGGTCTAAGTGCACTCCAAGTGCAGGTCACAGGAGAGTTGGGCAGGGGGCGGGGCCGGGGGCGGAGACGGGGACATGGCTATACGCCAAACTTTTTAACTCATTTTTCTTATGCTGCAAAAACTAAACGTAACGGAATAGAGGCGAGAAATGGAATCAAAAAATGAATCGATTTGTTTATACCCTATAAACATGTTTAAGGGTATTCAAAATTTGCTAGCGCAGGCTGAAAAAGCGCTTTTGAAATGATGACAACATTCGTAAAACATTTGTATATAATTTAGTTTTATTTTCATTCATTTTCAGTCAAGTTCTGGCTTAAATATCTTTGTTAAAACGAAATTCCCCGCACGGGCAATGCCGGGTAATATTATATGCCATATAAGTATTTGTGACACACTTGATGACACCCATTAACACATACCTTTTGTGTACAGGGTATGAATAAAATATTGTAAATTCGTTTGGAAAGTTTTTGGACATATTTTGGCAAACGAGGCAAGACGCAGCTCGGTTATATTAATGGTCAAGCGTCAAGCTGAGAGAATCCGGGGGCGTGGCTGGGGGCTGCCAATTTTTAGCTGTCAGTCGCAGCCGCAAAAAATATAAAAAATCAAGAAAAAGAAAAGCGAAAACCTGTAAAGGTAACCGCAAAGAAACGAACACAATTCCGATGCGATTTTGTGGAAATGTGAATAAACTTTTCGGGCGAATAAAAAAAAAACGTCTGGAAAAACGTCTTGCAGTAAAAACAGTACAAATGCTGCAATAGTTCAAGTTTTTCATGACGTTGCATATTTTAGCCACAAAGTAGCAAAGACAACGTACTTAAAATCAATGTGTGTGTGTGTGTATAAGTGTAAGTGTATGTGTGTGTGTTATGCTTTTGCTTACCTGTTCATTGTGCGGCGCACTTAAAATTGCAACACAAACAACTTTAATGAAAACGACGACGCGACGGCTACAAAATTGCTGCGAAAACAACAACAACAACGACAACATCAGAAAAGCGAAAAACAAAGTGAGCGACGCGCAAAGCTTTTTACAGCTGGCGGGCGTGTGTGCGTGCGAAAGAGATGCAACTATACTAGCTGCCCTGTGCGACTTGCTGTAATTATGCTGCTGCCGCTGCCTCTGTCGGCGCCACTGCCTCTGCCGCCATCACTACTACTGCAAATCGTCATGATAGACACGTGAGTAAATTAGTTGCAGTCAAGTTGATTTCTCGCACAATGGTAAAGAGACAAAAGAAAAAAACAAAACAAAAAAAGCAAAAGTTCACTTTCGCTGCAGTTGTAGTTGTGAATTTATACGAAACTGCGCGTGCAAATAATAACAAGACTTGGACACGCAATGCAATTACAGTTAGATCTGCGCTGCTGCTGTTGCTGCTGTCTCTCAGCTGTAAATTGCTGTTTTTGCTGGCACATAATATTTAATTAACATTGCAACGGCTGCAAATGCAAGTAGCAGTTGCCGCAGCAACAACAGTCAGTAGTCAATTTCTTTAGCCCAGCGGCTGTTGTTGTTGTTGCTTCAACGTTTCTTTTTTAAACGAAAGCGACGCGTTTAGTTTTCGACACTTCGTGCAGCCGAGGCAGCAACAACAAGCAGAAAACACGACGATCATTCGTTAAATTTTGCTCACTCTCGGCGTCTCTCTCTCTTGTGTCACTGCGCGCATGGCTAACCTGTGACGGCGTCGGCGTCGACGCAGGTAACCCACTGTTGCTCTCTCTCACATGCACACACACTAACACGCACGCACACATGCGCAGCTGCAAACAGGTAGTCGCAGACACTTACACAAACGCAGCGAAGCAGAAACCATACGCAAAGCGTCGCGTTTTTTTATTGCTTATTTTTTCTTTTCCTTTATTAATTTGTATTTTTTTTTGCAAACCGACAAAACAATTTCTCAAGCTATTGCTAAATATCAGCTTTGTTGTAGAACTTTTGCTCAAATGCTTGTTTTAAGATTCACATTTCCAACACATTACACAATTTGAATTTTGTTTCTTATTTGTTGGTTGTTATTGTAACTGTTTCCGAAGACGACGCGCAGCGCACTGCGCTCTCAACAAAGGTCGGTAGTCAACTGAAATTGAAGTTGCAGCAACGACGACCGAGACGGAGACGGAGATGGAGACAGAGCGTCAACGTCTTTGGACAACTGAGCGTCGTTAATGGTCAGCGCTACACAGTTAAACGTTGCTCAGTAGCCGCTCTCAGCAGGCGTCGGCTTCGGCGTCGCTGTTGCCATTTCATGGAACTGTGCGGCGATAAACAACGAATGCCGACGATCGTTTCTTTCAAGTTTTCGTTATGTTTGTTCTTGTTGTTGCTTTTTCGCTAGCTATCTCAACAAAGCTCTGGCTTAAAGGGGCCGGACTGGCCTTCAAAACTATATCGTATACAAAACCGTTTTTCCCCGGAAGTTGCTGATTAAGCTGAGAAAACTAGTTATCACTATAATAATATAATTTTCAATGATGTTTGATTCTTAAAGGCAAATTAAATAAAATGGATTCTGTCATTAATATTTACGCCTAGGAGTATATTCGGAAGTTATTTGGGAGCTTTACTACTAAAAATTGGTGTAATTTTTGAGGGATTTTTTACAGAAAAATAAACCATTTTAGAATGAAGTTTAAAGTTGATTTTTATACTAATTTTGGCATACGCTATCGATTAAAAATAAAATCTCGCAATTGTATATTTTGAAAAAATTATTATTATTTTGCACGAATTTATTATTTTTAAATTTTAAATGATTCTAAATGATAATTCACGGCTAAAATGGTTTGGGTTATCAAAATCGGGCAAGTTTCGGCAAATTTATAGTAATTTGAAATCTCGATTGGCCTCTAGATTTTCCCACTATGCAAATTCTCTCGCTTCGCACACATCGTGGGAGGGTATTTATAACAACGATAAATTGAATAAACAAAATAAATATTTTCTGCCATTGCAGCATAGCTTAGGATTGGAAAAAAAACAAAGCGAAATCAGAGCCCTTTTTTTTGAGCGGAAATTGCTGATAAAGCTATTAGAAGTATTTATTGGCGTGGGATGAGATTGAGAAGTGGGTTGGGGGAAAGGGAGAGGGAAGGGCAGTGGTACACTTAGAGAAATATATTGTTTTTAAGCCAAGTACCTTAGTACATATCGGGACCAAACCTTATAATCCTAACATATCTGCAAATTTGCCAATTGTGAAAAGTAATTATATCTCCACATTTATGCAAATTAAAATTATTATAAGAATAGTGTATAATTTTTTTTAAAATAATATTCTTAGCAAACGTGCCTATTGAAAATGTTGCTGTGTTCTTAAAAGATTATCAAAATATCATTGAAACATATTGCTGTCATAGGAATAATCTCTAAAAAAAATTATTTTGGCAATTGTGAGTATTAATATATTCCCTAATATGTGATTAAAAAATATTTTATTTTAATATTCTGTAAACAATAAAAATTTTCTGTGAAAACACATTTAAGTAAATATTAGGCATAATTTTTATATGTCTAGTTGATTTTTGTGTAGTTGATTTTTGACAAATAATATATTTATAATGTATGTGAATAATAATCAGAAAATAAATATTATTTAATGTTGAACTTTAAGTAAACTTAAAATGCTTTTCATAAATACAAATGATTTATTATAATAACAGACAAATTAAAATAAACTTGAAATGCTTTTAGTAAATGAAATTATTTTATATAAAATTTAATTGAAATTAAAATGAAGGAAAAAGTGTTTTTAATAAGAGGCTTTATTTTTGCTTTTAGGGAACACTTTTAAAGCACTTTTAAATATCGACGAGTTTTCAGCGACCGTTTGGTTATTTTTATAAACATAAATTATATTTATATGCAGGCTTTTTATGTTGTGTAGCAATTTTCGATTTTGCTCCCGACTCAGTTAAGCTCCGCAGGACTCGCTTTTTATGCGGCGTCAGGAGTCCGAGCGGAGGCGAGCTTAAGTGCGCATTTGAATTTCAATCAGGCGCCGCTGTTGCAAAATAAATAAGCCGTTGACGAAGCTGTGCCCCCGCTGCCTTATCGATATGCCACACGCGGCATGCGGCATGCGGCAAGCGCCATGCGGCACGCGGCACGCGCTGCTGCTGCAACTCCCAGAGAACCCCCTTTTTAGACTTACCATTAATGATTCTGGTCAGCTTGTTGCGGCGCGTTGACGATGGGCTCAACATGCTCTCGCGTCGACTGTTGCCGCCGCTGCCGCTGCCGCCGCCGCCGGCGTCGCTGCCGGTCGCTGCAGTCGAGAGTTCACCGTAATTGTAATTGACATTCAGCTGAGCGCTTGAATTTGCCGTTGCGGCAGCGATGCTGCTGCAAGTCGAGTAGAGGCTGCTGGCCGAGGGCCGTTTGCTGAAGGGCGTTGGGGCCGCGCTGCGCGGTATGTCCAGCGAGGGGCGTGGCAGGTCGCTGAAAACAATCTCGGCAAAGGAATCGATGCTCGCCGAACGCTGCAAGGCGCTGCTGTCCTTGCGCCTGCAAATGATGAGAGAAAGAGAAAAAAAGAAGAAGAAGTAGAAGAAAAGTTGCAGGTTAGTTCGAGCTGATGTCAAAGTTGTTGCCAACTTGTGCTGCACATATTTTTAATGGGCATCAAGAGTCGCCAGTGTCGCGGTCAGTGGCCGGCCTAGTTGCCAGCGACCATTAACATAATGTAGACACTGTTTTATGGGCCAAGCGAAAGCCGGCGGAGTCTGCTGCCAGCTGGCGCTAATGCCTTGGCTAATGTGCTCTCCATTCTGGCCAAAACCAGCCAAACTTTATGACTTGCAACAACAAGTTGACCCCCTTCTGCCCCTTCCTCCCGCACGTTGTTGCAATTCGTTGGCTTTTAATGGATTAAAGTGACAGCTGTGTGCGTGTGTGTGTGTGTGTTTGTTTGTCGCTTATATGAAGATAAAGTGGCCAATGGCCTCAATTCTTTGTTGGCCCAATTGTTGAACGGAATTCGCAAAGGCTAAATTTAAACTGAGAAGCTGTGTTGCTGTCTCTCTTTTATGCCCTCTCTCTTTCCCTCTCCCTCTCTCATCTCTTTAACGGAACTGAATAAGTTGTGCTTGCTTTTTGGCTAAGACAAACTTAAACCAACTAAAAATGTCTGATTAAAGGCTTTATATAAACATGTAAATATATTCTAGGAATTAAATATAAATAATAAATAATCACATTATATAAATAAGTAAAGAATCCCTGGAATATATATACATAAATATTTCTATGAAATAAGCAGCTGCTAAATAGTAAACATCCCAAGGATTCAACATATATATACATATATACATACATATATTACCTTAACCTTTAACAACTTTTAGCCTGGCTTAATTCTCGATTCTCGCAACTCTTAACTTATTAATTAGCTGCTGCCTATTCCATGGAAATGCAAATAAGTCCGACAGCTTTTTGCTTTGTTCTTTCGTTCATAGCCACGCCCACTTTTAAGGTCATTGTTATTTGTCTGCTCTCTAATTACGTTGAGCACTCGAAGGACGATTGATGCATTTAATTGAACTGTCTCTCGGAATTTCAAATTAGAAATTCCCAATATCCAAATGTAACAGGAAACTGTTGAGTTCAATGTAATTCAGAGTGTCCTTTGAGCGTGTGTTATGCCTAACTAGAAGATATCCTTTGACTAGTCTGTTTTGATTCTACGAAATGTAAACAGTTATTTTTGCAAAACAAATTTCAAAGAATCCTTTTCCTTTTATAGTTTGTCAGTATAAAATATTAAATGTCAAAGTTTTGTATAAGGAATGTTTATTAAATATATATATATATATTTTTATTTATGCCTTCGCTTTCTAAATTTATCTAAATTAAAGGGCATAGCAAGTGCTTAATTGACTTGTAAGTGGATTTAAATAACTCTCTGTTATTGGCATTACAAAGGAATCAACAATAATAAATATCGTGGGTCGTTTTATTGTTGAATTTAATTAAACTGTTTTCACAGCGCATAATTCAATAAAATCTATAATGTATTTAAAACCCTATGGAAAACTGTTTTAATAACATCATTTGCATAATCCGACATTCGATTCTAATCGGTGATTAAAGCGTTTTGCGGGCGGCAAAACATCAGTCAAAATCTGCACCACATGTCGTATATGCAACATTTTCAATTAAAACCACAAAATGCTTTTCCTTTCCCCCCGATTAATAAAGTTAGAGTTAACATGCTTACACAAGTAAGTGTGTGTGTGTGTGTGTGTGTGTGTTTGTGTGTGTTTGTGCACACACGCTAATTGCGTTAATTCGAAACCTAAATAAACGCAGAAATCTTCAACCCCGTCTTAGCCCTGGAAAAAGCATAAGGATAACGAGCGCTTGGGGCTCAACAAGCGAGGACGAAGACGCAGCTGGAAATGGCGGTAATAAAGTGACTTCCTTTCAGAGATGGGCGCAATTTGTTTAGAATTAAACACGATGGAGATAAATTGCAAAACGAATTGAAATTAATTACAAGCTGAGTTAAAAGCGGGCTTAGGTTAATATTTTTCACTTGTGTTTAAAATTCTTTAATCATTTTTTTTTATATTATTTTTATATTAAAATTGCAGACGGCTTAGAATTAAATAAATGTTATTAAAAGCAGTTGAATATTTTATAATCCACTTTGTTTTTTGAATGCCTGCCACAGAGTTCCTAATTTAATTAAATATTTTCCATATATTAATTTCAATTCTAAATAACAAAATGAAAGGAACCAAAAATAATTTTAACACGCTCAATTCTGTAACCATTATTTGTATATAGAATATAATGTATAAAAAGTAATTATACATTCTTTGGTCTATAACTAAAACTGTGTACAAATATATTTTCATTATCTTTAAATCATTAAATCAGTCAAGTTAATAATCAAAGCTAGCAGAAATAAGCGCTAAAATGTTACTGTTAGTGTTGCTGTTACTGTTGCTGTTACTGTTAATGTTACTGTTACTGTTACTGTTACTGTTGCTGTTACTGTTGCTGTTACTGTTACTGTTGCTGTTACTGTTAATGTTACTGTTACTCTTACTGTTGCTGTTACTGTTACTTTTATTCTTACTGTTACCAATACTTAAAATATATGTTCCTTAGCCTGTTTAAGGCTTGTTCCCTTTACAGAACTGTTACTGTTACTGTATAAAGTTACTGTTACTGTTACTGTTACTGTGTAAAGTTACTGTTTCTGTTACTGTTACTGTTACCAATGTTCTAACTGTATGTTCTTTAGAATGCTTCCCTTTAAAGAACTTCCTCCTTTTCCTTGCCCCAAAGCCTAACTGAGCTCCTCTCCACTATTTTCACCCCTTGACCCATTTATCTAGCTTAACTGAAGCTCTCTCCCTCTCTAATCACAGCTAGCGGAAAAGTAGCTCCCGTGAAGTGAATGTTGTAATCACGACATGCGTCCATCTCTATTATTTGTCGCGTTGCAAAAACAATTAAGACGCTTCTCAATTAGACACACCCACACACACACACACACACATGCACACATAATATGCCAACAGCTAAATACGCTTAATCAGCGCAAATTCAATCAAATTACGACGCTTTCCCAGCAACTTCCCCCTCAGCTCCTCCCGCTCCTCCTGCAAATTCCCCTCTTGCAATGTGCGAAAAAGTTGTCCTCATCATTGCGATTGTCGTGTAGTTTGAGGCACAGCACTTGCCACATTTTGTGGCAGGGTTGAACTGCGACTGACTTCCAGTCAGCTGTACTCATAGTTGTCAACTTGATGCTGTTCCCAAGTGTGTGTGTATGTGTGTGTGTGTGTGTGTGTGTGTGTTGATTGTGTGTGTGTGTGTTTGTTTGTGTTTCTGTGACAGGCGAAAAGTCTGCAATGCAGATGAGTTTGTGGCAGGCAGCAGTTGAGGCAGAAACAACAACAACAACAACAAAAGTGCCAACAAACTTGAACGGCAGCAAAGTCAATAATAATCATTGTTATTAATTTAGGTGTATGTGTGTGTGTGTCTGTGTGTGTGTGTGTGTTTGCCCCAGTGCTCCACAGAAAGCACTCTAAGTGTGTAACTAACTGCCAACTAGTAGCAATAAGTCAACATAAGCAGCTGTCAACAAAGGCAACTAAAACTTGTTTAGTTAAAGCATGTAAGACATTAAATACCCTATAAGAAAGTAAAGAATAAGCAACCTAGTATTAAGCATAAGTTATACAAATTCTATAAAAGTTAGCTTCAAATTTAAAGTTCAAACTCATTTAGGATAAACTTAAGTTATTTATATGTGTGCTTGATGACATACTTGAAGACATGTCATGAGCTTACAAGACAAGTCTTCAATTCACGACCGATTGAAAGCATGTTTCTTAATAAGTAAATAAGTTAATAGCAAGCCATTGTCTATGCTTGGTAACATAGATGGCATAAGAAATGTTCAACTAATATAAATTGAGAGCTTATACTTTAATTATAATTAAATTATAATTAAATAATTAAATTATAATCAAATTAAAATAATTTATAAATTATACTTCTTAAGAAGTTTCAAATACCGCTCAAAGACAACGTGGCTGACATGTCATGTAGAGTGTCATGCAAGACAACTGGCAAGACAGGACAGCAAGAGTATCATGTCAGAGAAAATATGTTAAAGAAAAATCTTAAAACATTGCTAGCTTTCAAAGTTGATATGTCTTACAGAATGTCATGCAAGACAACACCCAAGACGCGTCAGCAAGAGTGTCATGTGTATATTAGATTGTGTATACATATATCAAAATCTGATATATGACTTTAATACACATCTGCTACTGTTGTCTGGTTGATAATACCCCATTAAGACTCCGCTGTGGTTACAGGGTATTGCGAATTCATTTGGTTCATTTGACATTGGGCAAAAACATGAACATGCGCCGCCGCTTGACAAGGTTAGCTTCATTTACCCACCAAACTAAGGTGCATGTCAACGCAGTAACCTTTTCGAAGTGTCTCTGAGTGTGTGAGTGTGTGTGTGTGTGTGTTAGGTGTGTGTGTGTGTGTAGCACACATTCTGTTGCCATTCGGTTGAGTGTCTTTCTATGCCCGCCAGTCGGTATGTTCTGCTCTGACAACTGTCTTCTCATTTGCACTTTAACCAAATTCCCCATTTCGGCTGACAACTCGCAACTGATTTCCAAGGGACTCAATTGTAGCCACAATCACACACACACACACCCAACACACACACAACACACTTCGGCACTCATCGCTGACATTTTCCCCTAGAACAGTTGAGCGTGAAATTTACAAGAATTTAGAACTTTTTTGGTTGCTTTTTAAACGATTTTGGTTGGGCTGTCAACTTAGTGTTAAAATTACGCGAGCAGCACAAAATGAACAAGAAAGTGAATAAAGTGAATGTGAAATGAATGTGATTTGAATGTGAACTGCGCCTTTTTGCATTTCTACTGATTCAAAGCTAATCAAATGGGTTTTAACGATGCTCACAGACATATAAATGTGATCAGCTTATTTAAAGGATAAAGGAAGCTCATAGAAATTGTATGTGAGAGGTAGAAAGAAATATCCTTTGATCAGGTAAATAAACTAAGTTTAATCAGCTTGTTTCTTTTTGTATAAATTAAAGTATATTTAAGAAATAATCTATAAAAAGCGAAAGATTTTTAGGAACAAATCTTAAAGATTGTTAAAGCAGAATGAATAAATATTTTACTATAAACCTTATTTATATATAAAAAAAAATATGTTTGTTTTTACTTAAAGTATTTGAACAATATTTCTACAAGGGTATTTTTAATGGGGTTTCCCTAGTTGGAAACTTTAAGGTATTATATGTCAGTGATAGAGGGAAATATTCTCTGATCAGGTGGATGAATTAAGTTAAATTAGTTTGTTTCTTTTTGAATAAATTGCTTTCTTTAGTAAATATAATAAATATCGTTTTCCTTTTGGAACAAATATTTAAGATTGTTAAAGCTAGATATGAAAATTTAACTATAAAAATATTAGGTTTGCTTTATTAAAAGGACTCTAAAGTATCCCTAGAGGGATACCTCCTACTGAGGTTATTTTTAGAGGAATTTTCCTGGTATACTTTTCTTAGTAATCAAAATCAAAATCGATAAAAAGGGTTTTTGGAACATTTCTTTTAAATTTCATTATGGGATTTATTTATTTTTATATAAACAAATATTTGTTTTACTAGTACGCATAGGCAACCCTAAACCACTTTTGCCGCAACTCTAAACTATATGCCTAAATTACGTCCATGAAAATCGCATTATTTTTGGTCCTTTGGGAAAAGCAGCTGCTCCTCGCATTGTTTACATTTCATTTGTCAAATGGTGCATGACGAAGTTTCGGCTCGGGCAATCTGAATATGAATATGAACCCATAAGCGTACACAGTTTATCCATTTTGGCAACATGTGGCAGCATTGTGTTGTGCCTCGTGAGGCAAGCCCATTGTGGCAGCCGCAGTGGCAACATCAAACGACAACAACATGAAGTGACAGCGAATGATTTAAAAACAAGTAAAAGTGAAGGCGAACAAAATGATCTACCAAGGGAATACCCTGGAAAAGGAACTAAATGAAAATATATATATAAAATAAAAAATATGCAGATAAAGCAAGCTTAAAGTTATAAAGTAGCTAAATAATCTATTAAGGAAGAGTGGAAAAAATTACACTCTTCATTTATCCTTTAACATCCTTTTACTCATGCAATTACAGGGTATACAAATAATGATGGCAGCAACCATGGCGGCAACAAATTGTTGTTTATATTACATTTTTTTTCTTGTACTTTTTTCTGCAAGTTTTTTTTTTCATGCGTTGGGCAATTTATAAAAAATTTTACAGTACATAACGTGTTGAGGCGTTGCCACGCCCACGCAGCTGACTAGCTAATGAGCTGCGTGGGTGTGTAGATGTGTGTGCTCTGCTTGTGTACCACATGACGTATGCGCAATTTTCATATCGCTCCGTTTGCTCAGCTGTCAGTTTCGCCTGTCTCACTCACTCTCTCACTCTCTCTCTCTCTCTCTTTCTTTCTCAGCTAGTTGCAACCAACTTGATCCGCAACAACAACAGCAACAGCTAAGAGAACAACTGTGAACAAAGCCCAACTAAGCCAAGGAGCTAAGGAGCTGTGCCACAGGACACTGTTTTATTGGCTGGCTGCGTTTGTCCTTCGGCGCTTCAAAATACTTTCGATACTCTGCAAGTCATTAAGAAATGGGGCATAGTCAGCTTATGTAACAGGAGGCGACTTAAGCACCAGGAAAAGTCTATACTTCGATCAGCTAATGATCGATAAATTGCCCTACAGTATCTAAATCGATAAGTCTTAATATTAAGACATCATTTTTAAACTCATATTGAAGAATAAAGATTAAGTGTTTATTTAGTATACATATATACAGTATATATATGAATGATCGATAACTTTTTATCGATTTTCATGTAATGTTTTCGTAAAAATAATTTATATAGTAAAAGACACATCTTAAAATGTTTCCTCTTTTCGTTCCAAAAAATTCCCTTAAATGCCACTACAGGGTATCTCCTGTTCAATCACTCTCCAGCAGCGCCCATTTACATCCATTTTTGCTGTTTTGTTGCCTTTGTGGCTCATGAATAATGCATTCACAATTAAGCTCGTCGGGGCCAGCGAAGTAACCCAAAAACTGCTCGACTTTTATATCTTTAGCTTTCAGCTCATGCAAGTAACTGATTGTTGTCGTTGTTGTTATTATTCCAATTGTAGCCGTGCTCTGTTGTTGTTTAACTTGCTAAATTTAGCAACAAATGCAGCTACAAAATAAGTTTGCGTGGGTTTCTTCAGTGTGAGTTTGATTCGAAGATGCTCTGTGAACAGGCTTTAGCTGATGTTAAAATACTCTACTTTTATGCTTTTTTAGATAACATATGTTTTAAATACTTCTTGCCATTAAAAAAATCATTTTTAAATAAGTTGAAAGGCCATAAAATGGCATTAAAATAAGTTTACTAACAAATTAACTCAACACTGTTAGTTAACAGTACGCGATTACAGCATGTGTACATCATGTGTGCTTAATAGAGTTTATTAATAGAGAACACTGTTAGTTAACAGTTTTCGTTTACAGCATGCTATCGTAATGAGCCAAGAACATATTCATGCTTATTAACATTTTTGTATTGACTGTTAAGTAACATTTTTTAACACTCTCTTAACAGACTTGACTGTTAAATAACACTTATTAACCATATGGAAATATAACTTAAATTTTAAAGTATTCTTTGTCTATATTTCATTAATAAATGTTAGTGTTGAAGCTTAAAATCGTTATTTAGTGAAATTGCATAATAAAGTGAAGAAAATATAAACTGTAAGCTGAAATTACTTGATTATATATAAAGTTTAAACACAATATAAGTTTCTGTTAATTTTCACAACATACCCTAGCCATGTTCAAGCAGACACAGGGTATTAGAAAGAAAGCCCAATTTAAACTCAAATGGGCTAAGCGTCCAAAAATTAAACTAAACTACCAACTTCTCTCTCTCTCTCTCCCTCTCTTACGCTCCCTCTCTGTATCTCTCTTTGTCTCCCCATTTTGTGTTGTTTTAAAATATCAAAGTTTAAACTCATAAAACGGCGCTTTGACGTCAGTAACAAATTTCATGAACTAACTAACTAAACTAAAACCAACTTCGCGTTGCAATCAGAGTGCCAGCATTTCTGTTCGCAGTCCACTACAAATTGGAGGGGGCGTTGGGCAGTGGGCGTGGCCGCTGCTGTTGGCAACAGTTTTTGTTTCAGTTGTGCAACAACAACAACAACAACAACAACAATAACTCCTGCGGCATGTTTGCAAATATAATTTGGTGGCAACTTTTCTATGTTGACGTCTGCCACAGCCACGCCCCAAACTTCAACACCCGCCCCCCCCCGCTCGCCCCTCCACTTTTTCCAACTGACAGTTTTCAGTTTAGTTTAGCCCCGCTTGACCAGCTTGGAAATATGATAAGCACGTTCCTAAGTCCACACGAATAATATCCTCTGCCCAGCAAATGAATAATTCAGCATGAAATGTAGTTCAAAGCGGTCTCTGATTAACTTCCGAAGTGTTGAGTCCGTAACAGAAAAATAAAAAAAAAACACTCTTCAACGATTTCAATAGAATTCCCATGCTAGAGTTTGGCATATATATATATATTCTTGAAAGGTCAACATATTTTTTAAAATACTCTTTAACCTTTGGCTTGCTTTTATTAGTTTTGTGAAGAGCTTCTTATGAGCCTAAACCTGAATTCAACAGCAGAAAATTCACACACTTTGTACTCTTAGCATTAATATTATTAAATTGCAATTGTTGGAAATATTTTGATTCTCTAGTTAAAGCTGTCAGTCAATCAGGCAATCAATCAGTGAGTAAGTCAATCGGGTAAAGACAATTATGCTTTCAGTCATTAAGTCATACAATAAGTCAGCTAATCAATCACAATCTGACTGATTTCAATCATTAATTTATTTAGTTAGTCCATCAGTTAGTCAGAAAACTAATCACTGAACCAATCCATCATAAGTTAGTCAATCAGTTAGTAAATTGGTCTGCTCATCAGTCAGTTGATAAGGTACAAAATCCTTCAATCATCAAATACGTCAGTCAATCACTCGCATAAACCATCAGTAAGAGAATTATTTACTCAGTAAATCAGTCAATCATTTAGTTGGTCAATCAATCGATTGGTCAACGAGTTGGTCAGTCAGTCAATCAGTTAGTCAGTGAGTCAGCTTACTTGTCAGAAAGTCAATCAATCAATTTAATTAACACTGTCAATCAGTCAGACACTTAGTAACTCAGTCGGTTATTTAGTCAGTCAGCCAACTTATCAGTAAGTCAATCAATGAGTCAGTCAATCATTTGGATTCTCAATCAATCAGTCAAGCAATTACTCATTTAACTGACTAACATTAAGCTAGTGAGGCCATCAGTCAGTCAGACACTTAGTCAGTCAATCAATCAACCAAAAAATGTCTGCCAAATTTTCATTGAGTCAATTAATGCGTTTGTCAATCATTTAGATGGTCAATCAATCGGTCATTCAATCCCCTATTCAACTGACGTATATTAAGCTTGTCAGTCAATCAGTCAGTCAATCAATCAAGAAGTCAATCAATTAGTTTGATTTTTTATGTATATAAAATAAAAGATATTGAAAATTTTTAAACTTATAATTTAAAATTTCAATTAAATGTTTATATTAAATTTGTTAAAATAAATTTCCTTTGTTAAAGATAAAGTCCTGAATCCCTTTTCACTTAATGCCAGCTAATTGTTTAGATTTATTTAAACAGCAAATGTTGTCAGCCCTTTTTTGCTGCATGCAACAAACACGTAACAAGCTGGGGCAAAAGAGCAGCTAATTAGTTAAGTCCACGCGAGGGGCGCCAAAGGATGCAACCGAGTTGCAACTCACGTGTTTTTCTTCTTTTTTTTTGTTGCAGCCTGTCAACAGGACGAGGGCAGCCATGAAAAGTGCTCCCTGGCAGGATGTGTCTTCATTTGCGGGTAGCGGAGAGCAAATGAAGATAAATGCGGGCACTCGAGTGACGCTGGCTAAAAGGACGAAGGACAGGCATCTGGCCGGCAATTAGGTGGACACACACACACACACACACACACGTGGATCAAGTTGTGGCAGGAATGAAATTAACTAATTGCCAAAGTCAAGGTGAGCGCGTTGACAGACAGAGCGAAAGAGACAGAGAGACAAGCTCGTTTCTGTCACATAAATTACGTATACGCACCTTTCCCAGGACAGACGACGCGGCGCCTCCTCGCCCAGTCCGACGCCCAGCGCCTGCGGCGGCGCCTCCATGTGGCAAGCGGGCGGCTGCAGATTGGATCTGCCCGCAATGGCGCTTGATTGATGCAGCAATTTCGCCAGCCGCGTGAATGTTGAACTGCCTCCTCCTCCCCCTCCCCCTCCTCCACCTCCTCCTCCAGCTGCCTCGGCCAGGGCGAAATCGTGCAGATGCTGATGGTCCCGCGAGAGCGGCGTGCTCGCCTCGGAGCAGGCGGTGGCACGTTTCTTCCCAGCCAGGCGATACGGATAGCCGCGTGAGGCGCCACCAGCTGACGCTGCCACCGCGTGGGGCGCGGGGATTCTGTGGCAAAAATTTGTAAAGTCAAGTCAAGTGATTACACAATGGTGCCCATAAGGCAAAAGTCACGTATGCTGCATACACTGAGAAAAACTTAGTTAAAGTGGTTGCAAAGTGAAAAAAAAAGAAGTTAAATAATATATAAGTAAAAAAAAATGTATTGAAAAAATTAATGTTAAAAAAAATGTATTTATAAATTAAAAAGTTGGACTGGATTCGAACTCAGAGATTTTCTAAGCAACTTTTTTTGTGAATTAAAAACTGAAGAAAGGGCGCAGAGAAAATCAGAAAAGCTTTTGATTTATTTTCTGTAAAAGTTAAGTAGTTAAATTTAAATTGTTGTATAAGTCTTAAGTCAAAAAAGAAGTTTGTCAAACTCTATTTCAATAAAGCTTCTATAACTAGTTACTCTGTAAACTCATTTTGCTATATATAAAAATAAATAAATATATAATAGCATACAATACAATTTAAAAAAATAAAATAAATTAAATTAAAAAATTATATTTAAAAACAAATATATGTATAATATCATACAATTCAATTAAAATGAAATAGATAGTTTTATTGGAAGCTTTTTTATTTTCAACCTAATTTTCACCTATTGGCTAAGGTAAAAAATAAAACGTGATTGAAAAATAATTGTTCTTTGAACTTTAAGCCAGAATAAAATTTTATAAAAGCCTTTATAAAATTCTATTTAAATTAAAATCTTTAACAATCTATATTTTGCTATATATAAAAATAAATACATATATAATAGCATACAATACAATTTAAAAAAAAAAATAAAATTAATTAAATTAAATTAAAAAATTATATTTAAAAACAAATATTTGATATATATATAATATTATACAATTCAATTAAAATGAAATATAAAGCATTATTAGAAGTTAAGTTAAGTCAAAACAAAATTTTATAAAAGCAATTATTAAATCCACTTTAAACTAAACTTTCATTAACTATTGACCATGAACTCCTTAACTATTATTTTAATTCAAATTTTATTAAATTAAATTAAGTATTAAATACTAACAAAAGATTTAAGATTTCAATTTGAATATGTTTTCTTAATAAAAGCTGTATAAAATGTTGTTCAAATAAATGACTAACTTTCTCTCTCAGTGTATAAAATGCACGCTCCAATCAAGGGTTATTTTGTGTATTTTTTTTACTGCCCCAACGTACCTGAGGAGCAGCGATCCGTCCGCATGGCACTCGAAGTCGTCGGACAGCTGATACATCGAGCTGTCTGCCACATGCTGTTGATAGAGATGCAAATGCTGTTGTGCCACATGCTGTTGCATCGCCGCATGGGCGGCGTGGGCGTGGGCGTGGCCATGCGGCGAGCTGCCCGACGATTTGCGTCGGTAAATCAACGAACAATCATCTTTGGGCAAATTCAGTGATTTCACCATTAGCGTGTTGTTGTTGTTGTTGTTGGTCAGGTTGCTGTTGTTGTTGTTGTGGCCGCCGCCGGTGGCGCCACCAGCAGCAACGCTGCCCCGCGTCAGCAGCGACCAACGATGGCCACTGGCGCTGCCACTGCGACTTTTGCAGTCTGTGGAAAACCATAACGAATATTATTAGTGAATTTTAACAAAGTGAGTTTGTGAGTGTGTGTGTTGTCTGTGTGTTGCTTTCAAATTTAATTGAATTTAATTGCTAGCTGAAAAGTTGTCGAAAAGTCTTAATTATATTGACAGCCACAAAAGCCATAAAAGGTCACCTGGCTTTAAATTAGAGCTGCGTTTAGGTTCGAACCTACGAAAGGCAAAATATAGTTAAAATACTCGGGCAACTAATTGAAAGCTGACTGAAGTGCATAAATATTTGTTGTTTTTTGTGTTTAGAAAATATATTAAATTAATTATTTTTATATTTCCTTTTGGTTTTTTATTTATTGATTTATTTAAACAAGTTTGCAAGGGAATCTCTTGTTTAAATTCGAGTTAAAAGAAAGGCGCCTTTAAAGCTTGCTCAGATCTCAGCCACAGCACCATAATTTAAGGCTGTGGCCACGCCCACTCCCCACTTCTCCACACTTATACGCACCGTAATCAGCGAGAAAAAAATCTATAGCATACTTTGCAGCGCAGCGCAAAAACAACTTTTATGGTACATTTATTAGAATTTGATGCTTGCTCTTGTGCAGTGTGTGCTGGCTGCAATGGCGTATCCATAAATTATAATCCTCACATTCAGTTTTGGATGACAGCTACACGTGCGGTTTTCTTTCATTTTTCCTATTCTATTTATCTTATTTTATCCGTTGTGTTGTTTGATTTCAAATGGATGATGACCTGTGTCGGGACTGGAAGGGCGGAATACGCTGATTGTTTATTTACAAAATATTCACAATCTGTGCGGTCGTTCGGCACATCCGCAGCTGTCCACATCCGCATCCACATCCGCATCCGCAGATTGAATGTGTGGACAGCCCGAGTTGATATTCAACTGAATGCTGCCAAGTGGTTTTGGGAAACACGCGCAGGTTTATAGATTAAATGCTTTGTGCAAATAGCAAAACAAACTGTTGTGTTTAGCAGAGTTTTGACACGCAAATACCCTAGAAAAGACGCTAAGTGGTATACAGCCAATAGTATAAAAGCGGGAATATTTTAAAGGACTAAACTAGGGAATGAAAATATAAGTCAGTTTAATCAATCGGACTACTTTTGACTAAGATATGATAGTTTAATAAATGGTCAAAGTATTTTGTCTGTAGTTCTTATGGAAAACAGTTGAAACTAGTTAAAGAGTGTTATTAAACACTAAAAACTGTTACCAGACTGTTAAAAGTGCTAGTTAACAGTAACAACTGTTAAGAGACTGTTATAAGTGTCAAACCTGTTAAGAGACTGTTAAGTATGTTATTAAGCATACAAATGTTATTCTCTCATAATTTTAACATACTGTTAACGAATACTGTAAACTAAATGTGTTGAGTTGAACGTAAATCATTTTAGCTGAATATAAATATTCTCCTCTGTATGTTATCATAAATTAAATCAAAATAAATTGGTAAATATATGTTTTATCTGTTCTATTCATCTATTCTATTGTTGCAGAATAAATAAAGATCGTTAATCATAGCCAGAAAAGTATGAAAAGCTTTAAGAATTATTCAGTTTAAAGCCTCTGTCCAGCTGTTGGTTTATGTTATAGCAAAAATATTTGCTTTAAGGCGTTGAGCTGTTTTAATGCTCTATGCGACTGTCGACATGCAATTGCCATCCAATTACAGTTGCCATAAAATGCAACTAGCTGTGGCACGAATGTGTGGCAAGCCTGTGTGGCTTAGTAACAGATATGTGCATGGGTTGTTTTTCTTTTTATGTATAGTATTTGTGTAAAGTTTTATTACGCACCCAAATGAAATGTTTGTTTATCCGTGTGCAGCGAGACAAGCGGAAGTCCTGGCACAATGATGGCGGGCAGCGTGCGCGACCTTAACAATGGCGGCGGCAATTTGCGGCTGCCGCTGCGCGATTGCGAGCCGCTGCCGCCCACGCAGCCGCCCGAGCCGCCCGACCCGCCCCCGCCACCGCCGGCGCCAGCAGCGCTCTGCTGCGCCCTGCAAAGAGAGAGAGAGAGAGAGAGTGAGAGAGAGAGAGAGATAGTGATATAATAAGTTAATGCAATTATTTATTAAAGCCAGCTGAGGCACAGCAAGCAAATGCAATTACTCTAGAGGGCAATGCGTACACTTAGAGAAAAATTGATATAAAAAAAAATAAATTAAAAAATACGTTTTGAAAAAATACTAAATAAATTAAATTAAAACCTTTTAATTGAACGTGGCTTAAAACTTAATAAAAGCCATAAATAAATAAAAGCCATAATAAATAAAATTATTGCATAAATAAATAGATGAGATTATTCATATTAATGGTAATATTACTTTATTAATTTGCAAAATGCTTAAACAAATATCAGTAATTTAAAACAATGTTAAAATTACAAATCAAACTAGTTTTTAATAAAAGGATATTTTTATTCTTGAATTTAGAATATATATATATATTCAATAAACTAATCTTAACATTTTTTGATTTTTATAAATAATTGCAAATGAAGTGAAAACAGGCGTAATAATTTATAAGCAACCTGTTTTTTACGGAAATAATATTTTAAATATCTCTCAATTTTTAATAATGGACTATTAAATAAAATAAAACTCATGTTATGCCTTACAAATATTTATATAAAAATATATCTTGATTTATGTTGACATAAAATGGTCTAAGCAAACAGATTTATTTAGAGCTCAGAGTTGAAATCATTTTTAAATAAATCTTTAAGCTTAGAAAGCTGCCCTAAAATCTTTCAGCCTTATTTTACATACACAAGTTTTAATTAAACTTGCTTACTTGAAAAATATGTCAACCACATAAAATAAATGTTGCCTAAACTGAAGGACATTTATAATAAAAATACTAAATGCAAGCCTTTAATTGTTATTGAATAACAAACAAAAAAGGCCATCAATCAATTAGGACATCTTTTTGATTTATTAAAAAATTTAATAAAATATTTTCCTTTTGTATTTTGTTGTTAATTGATGTGTAAAAACTAAATCATTAAGTGAAAATAGATGAGTCAAAAAGTGACTTGAAATGTTGATTATAAAAAACCAGACTAATTTCTATTTGGTTTGTCAACATAATTTTTGTATATAGTTAATTAAATTTTACAAAAAATCCTAATTTAGAAAGGAATTCTGCACTTCAGGAAAAACACAAAAAAAAAAATGCTTGGCTGCTTTTCTCCAAGTGATGAGGAGAAGTCTTCGTCATCGTCATCGTCATCGTCATCGACACCTCCTCCCACTTTGGAGCAGCTCCGTTGGAATTTCATTTCCGTTACATTTGCATGCTGCAAAGGCAGTGAAAGGGTTGAGGGGCAGGGGAAAGGGGTGGGGGGTGGGGGAAGGGGGTTGGGACTTGTGTCAGCTGTGAATTACATTTGATTGTTAGCGGCAAAATGATTTCTCTTGCACATTCGCAAAAAGCGAGCCGGCACGTTTGTATGCATACCAAATGCGAAAGCTGTCAGCGACACGAGGCCTGCCCCTAACCCCCTCCCCCTTTGGTCCTTTACCCCCTTTTAGTCCTTTCACAAATTGCTCAACTTGACGTATGATTGAATTTCTGGCACTCGATTCTGCTGCCCTTGCCACTGACTGACTGACTGCTCCCTCTGCCGACGTCGACGTCGACTGCGCTGCCTGCCACGCCCCGCACGCCCATTTTTTTACAATTACACGCATATGCTTTGCATTGCCTGCAGTCAAAGTTTCTTCTGTGTAAAACAGGGTATATTCGTAGTTTAGCAAAAGTAAAGCAAAATTATCCCAATATAGTATATAGACCATATTATTATTCACAATATATTCTTCCTGATCAGCTTTAACTTAGTTTATATAGAGTTAAAAGTAAATCTGTCTGTCTTTAAAATATGTTCTCTTCAAAATCACAAACTAATCTTTATAGAAGCTCAAAACCGATAAATATCTATTTCCAGTTCATCTTTTTTTAAGCACGTCTCATAAGCAATTTCAAACATTTACTAATTTTAACTAAGACTCTCTAAATTTGGTACCCTTTTCATATAAAAATATTTTTTGTAGCTTCTTAAAAATATATAAGTATCGATTTTCTCTAACAGTTTGTTGGGCACATCTCGTAAATATTCAGAGGTAAAGAGATTACATACTGTGTCAAGATACGTTTAAGCCACACTCAGTTATGGTGTTCTTCTTTTTGTAAATGCATTTTTGTTATGTCCTGGAAATCGATAAATATCGATACCCAACATTCATTTAGGGATGTCTCGCAGTTTGATTCTCTTACATCTTAAAAGGGCAAACATGTATTTGTTTGTACAATAACATTGCACATTTTCGATTAATTGATATATATCGATTTAAAGTAAGCCCTTTTAAGCTATATATTTTCAAAACCACATTATCTAATAGTAGTCATAAATAAAGCTTATCTCTTCTATTAGGAAAATTTACTGCAAGCATAAAACTTTCGATATTTATCGATTCTTGTCAGAGGCTATTTAAGCACCATTCGATTGCTTTAAGACTGAGACATATCAAATTCGGTGTACTTATATGTATTTATATTTAGCTATTTTATCTATAAGACATAATTTACAAAATCTTCCAAAACGATATATTTTGATAATAAATAAACTTGTTATTTTCTATAACCACACAACTCCTAGTCGTGCACACCCCATCAAAGACACTCCCACTATTTTTTTCGACTCTTCTTCATGTCTGACAAAATAGTTGACATTTGGCAACCGAAAAGAAAATCTGCAAGCGCTCAAAATAAACTCCGGCGTATCCTGCAGATATATCCTTGTGCGTGTGTGTGTGTGTGTGTGTGTAAGCCTTTTAAGTGTGCTGGCCGTATCGAAAGTTTGGCAGCCCAACTCCCTTCGAACCGAACACGAATTGTGCGCATTATTGATGATGCGACATCGCAGCAAAAAGCAGAAAAAAAATACTGTCGACTTTAAGTGGCGCCCCAGCGGGGCAGCAGCTCTATTGCAAGCTCTTGTGCTGTGCTGCAACAAACGCCCACAATATCCTAAACCCACCCACCCACCCTTCCCCTTCCCCTCCGCCTCTCTTAGCCTGGCTATGCACCAAGTTACAGTCGCAATATTTTTTTACTTTATTTTTTTTTTGGTGTCGTGTTAGCAATTTATGTGCGTCCTTGTCGCAGCCACAGCGGAAACAAAAATGCCAAATAACTGCTGCAACACTCACACACACAACACACACTCACACACACTCGCACACACACACATAATAAATAAATGGTGTTGTTAAGCGAAATTCGCACAATAGCTTTGAGCCGAGCTTTAGCCTGAGGCGGCTTTTGTTTATGGCCATATTATTATTTGCAGGCCCAGTCGAAAAGGGTTCGCAGTCAAGTGCGTTAAGAGCGGCAGGCTCGAATTGAGTCCCTTCCCCGGCCAAGCTGTTTTTTGTGGCACAGCAGGCGGCGCCTCGCCAGGAAGCAAGTTTCGGCGTCAGCTCGTCGGCGTCTGTTTTTTTTTTGTTTTTTTTTTTTGGTAGGCTGCTCATTTGTGGCAGCTGCCCCTTCGTGTGGCAGCCACTCGCATAACTCAAAGCGGATCTACATAATTGACTCGCTGCCTCTAACCCGTGCAACAACAATAAGAAGCACTCGGCACCTTCTTCGCCTCGAAGGCAACAAAGTTAACAAGTTCCCTAAATTACCGTAAAAATACTTTAAGAATGATGCGACATAAAAGTTTATATATATATATATGTGTGTGTGTGTGTGTGTGTGTGTTTTCTTTTTGATAATGTTAAGAAGGCCTAAAAATGGGTAAAGAGCTAAGCGAATACACGTTAAGAAAATATGGGTAAGATAATTAAGGTAAGAAACTCATGTTACGAAAAATAACTTAAAAAATTCAACTATATTATATTATATAAATGTATATTTAATCTATATTTATATCATTTATAATATTCAAATAAAAAAAGCAGAATGTTTAATTTATGCTTAATAAATAAAAATTATTTTAAATAAAGAATGAAAGTTACAAAAAGTAAGATTATTCAAAGTGTAAAACAAAATATAGAAAATATAGAATATATTTTTTTGATTAATTTTTAATCTGTCTGTAAAAAAGAATATGTGAAAATATAAAATCATATATATAATTTATTGTTATTAATGCTTTATAAAAACAACTCTTGAAATATATAATCTTATGTTTAATAATTCACCTAAGTTCAAATAAGAATTTAAAGGAAAAAAAATCAAAACTCACAAAGCTTTTTTCTAAATTTAATTTAAATTTTTAAGCAGTGAAATTTTATCTCTTGTGGTCAGCACAAACAATTTGGCCCAAACAGCTCATAAACATACTCATAATGCAATTTATGCGGCTAATAGACAAATAAACTTTAATAACTTCTCTACAAAAAAATGACTCGCTGCTAATGTGAATTTTTTTTTTGTAAATTCCCTGATTTATGTACATTATTATGCATGAAGTAATATGAAAAAATGTTTACTCATCCATTTTCATTCCATTGCCCTGGGGGCATTCGACTAAGATGAAGCTAATTTATTAAAAGCCAAAACGAAAAACAAGACTAGAGAAAATACTCAAACCCGTCATAAGCTTAAAGGAGAATCGTCAAAAAGTGTGTGGCAGAATAAAAAGGTCAAGGACTTAATAAATGTCAGACATAGTTAGCTGCATAAACTTTCCACATAGTCAACTTTTTGTCTATATTTTCCTTTTTGTTCTCTTTGTTGGTGTTGTTGTTGTTGTTGTTGTTTTCACTTGAAGATCTACAACTCTATTAAACCCATCTACAACAACAAAAAAAGGGGCATTAAAAACTTTTCAAGTGGTCAGCATTTGGGCCAGTAAAGTTAAAAAAAAACACACACACACACTTATATAGAAAATGGGCTGGCCACAAACAACAACAAAAAAATGAAAAGGGCGAGCTGAACACGTTGGCCAAATTACGTATACGCACTGTGTGCTCTGTAATCTAGCTTGTGTGTGCGAGTGTGTGTGTGTGCTAGGGTGTGCTTGTGTGTGTGTGTGTGTGTGTGTGTCGGCTGTGTAATTGCATTTGAAGCTGTGTTTACATGCGCGTGCATAATTAGAGCAAATGTTGCTCATGTAATCAAATCAACATGAGCAAAAGCAGGCGCCGGAAATGCAGAGAAAAATAAGTGAGAAACTTTTCGCAGCATGCGCCCGACTAGCAGATACCCTACTCATTAGTGAACTTGTATTTAGTCGCATGTTTGCATGCTTTTAAATAGCAAAAGTATCAAGTGAATTTATTATTTATTTAAAAAGGAAATATCCCTTAAATTAATTACTTATTGGCACTTAAATAATAATTTCTGTTTTCAATACAAGCTCATATATAACATAAAATAATGACTTCTGCTTTAATAAACTCAGTTTTAGTTAAACTTGAGTAGGAGCTGAACATCGATAATTATCGATTCTGCAAGACATAGCTTATCTTTAACAACTAGCTTTTATCTCTAAGCTGTGATTAAATATATTTGTCACATACTAAGGCAGAACAGTAATATACCCTTTTACTACATGTTCTCAATGAGTCCAGGGTATGGAAATGGCATCCCAAAGGCTGGCAACCTCTTTTTAACTCTTTGGCAGGCATTTTGTTGCTTTGATGCCATGACCACGCCCTTTCTTCTTACTTCACTTGTGTTTGGCTCAAGTTTTATAATCAAATTAAGTGGCGTCGCGTCGGCTGACAAAGGCAGGCGAATGCGAAGGGAAAAGGCGGTGGCAGGATGCAGGACATGCCGCATTAATGACTTTGCCAAAAACTTTAAGCATTTTAACAAGCGTCGCGACCAGAGACGAGTTCAGCTCACACATTTGCTGGATTTTTGCTGCGCCTAATTGAGTTTGCCGCTACTACAGTTCTTCTTCTTCTTCTTCTGCCTCTTCTATATTTTTTTTCTGTGGCACGCCCGTTTTCCACTTTCCCGCTTAGCACTTGCTGAACATGTGAATGCCCCAGCATAAAAAGCATTTTCATTACGAAGATGCAGCGAGGCAAACAATTTCAAAAATTCGCTTTAGAGCAAATGTTAAGCGGCACGAAACGACAACAGCGCGAATAAAGTATACAAAATGGAGATGAAGAGATGGAGAAGGGGAGAGTACGAGAGTGGAGAGATAGAGAGAGGGAGAGGGAGGTAGCTAGCTAAGAGACAGCGCTGGCAAGTGAACAAAATATTGCCGAAGAGCTGCTTTTTGGAGCGTTTTAAGTTGTGTACACAGCAAAAAAAATAAATTAATCTGAAATTTAATATCACAGTTTAACTTGAAATAAAAATTGAAGTGCGCATTTTTCCACTCAACATTTCATTTTATTTTCTTCTTTCATATTAAATGTTGTTCGGTTCGAATCTAGTGTCCTCTTCATATCATATTATATCAGAATTTTAACAGTGTATGCACACAATCCAATATTTACTATGCATGCATGTGTGTGAGGGAGCAAAGAAGCTTGTTGTCCCCCTCCCCCCGACTGTTTGAGTGAGCGATGCATACATTGCGTGCCCGCAGTTTCACCAGCAACTGTAGTTGCAGCAGCTTTGTCTTGCATTTACCGCAAGCTGCTTAGCAAATTTCGCAGGCAGAAAACCGCTTCTAACTGCAATTTGGCAGACGCCCTTCAAGTGGTTTTAACTTGCCTCCAGCTGCAACTATACCTGTCACACTTACACACAAACACACACATACACATAGGTGATTGGCGTGGCAATATCCGTTTATTTGCAGCGATTGGCAAATGGCAAAAGAGAATCGCAAGCAGAAGAAAACAAATCCCGGCTTGCGAATAAAAACGCTTGCAATTCCACTTCGCTTTGACTATCTTAAAATGCATTAAATTTATATGCCAAGTATCTCAGGTTAGTTTGGATTCTGTTTGTTTTCTTCATCCGGGTTGCGGGTAAAAGGTCAGCGAAGGGAACGACTATGAAGTCTGCAATCCGACTGGATCTTATTCTCTTGGTTGCATTTAATTTTAATGCCCGCCATTTGGTATTAATGTTTTACCCAGCTTAGCTACTTAAAAAGAACTAAAACGTGTGACCTTGTTCTGCTATTGAAAATCACATTTATCGAACTTCGATAGCATCAATAGAATTTTATGTTAAGAATTTGATAATAGATATAACACAATGTTAATGTAAATAACATGGCTGATCGTAGCATTTATCGAAACTCGATAATTAATTAACATAACAGTCCATACTTAACATGCATAACATACACGCCTTTAATATTTATATACATAATTATCTCGAATTGTATTAATAAATAAATAATATTAAATAAATCTGACAGTAATATATAATAATGTATCGAAATGTAATATAATATTTATGTAATATATAATATAATGGAATTAAATATAACATAGCAAGCGTTGCCTTCGATAACTACGTAAATCGCTCTTCGATGACGTACATACTAATAACATAACATAACGTAACATTAAAACTTAACGTGAGCCAGCTCCAATTAAAAACTTAGCCGGAACTATTCTGCCAACTCGTTAGGTGAAAATTATTTTTAATTGCTGCAAATTCTTTATGCTTGTTGCTATGTGTAGCTAGTAGCTAATGCGCTTTTGCGCGCTCTGCTGGAATGTAAAAAATGGCTACCTCGGCAAAATGCGATAAATTCAATATAGTCGGATTTGAGCGGCTTAATAAGGAAAATCCTTGTAAAGTCGCAAGTTGTGAAGCGGAAGGACCAAGTAAGAGGCAATAGAGCAAATGCAGCGACGACTAAACATAAAATGAAAAGTGAATTTCAAACTTTCAAGGCAAGTGGGAAGTGGGTGGATAAGAATTTTCAACTTACAGTCGTTCCTTGCGCTGTTGCCGCTTCCTCTTGAACGCCTTTTTCACGCGCAGCAGGAGAAATGCGGCACGATCCACGGACAGAGTGGTGCCGCTCTTCTTTGTGGCGGACGTCGCAGCGCCAACATCATCCATGTTGCGGTTTTTGGCTGGTTCGTGCGTGCTGTGTTGTTGGCTGTTAAATCTACGCTGTAGTTGATGCTGTTGTCGTTATATCCTGTATTTAAATTGAAATGTCAATGGACGCTGACGTTGAGCGCTTACGCAGCAGCCAGCTCGCTGCTGACGTCACTAAAACGGTGGCAACGCTGCCAGCGATGGCCGCTGTTGGCGCTGACATTTGTATGCGCTTAACGCGGATGTTGTTGTTGCTGTTGTTGTTGTTTTTGTTGCCTTAGCTTTTAACTCGTTTCCTGTGCGTGTTTTTGTTGTTGTTGTTGTTGCTGTTGCTGTTCTTGTTTTGTATTGCTACACTTTCGTTTTATTGTGCGTACTATTATCCCATGTGCGTTGTCTGGCGTAACATTATATTTAGAAAAATATGTTTATATATAAAAATACAAACATCTACATTACATGCACGTGCCCCTGTCACAAATACTCCCCACACCTACATATATTCCCCACACACAGCGACGCGCTCTCCCCACACCTGACTTGTTGTTGTTGTTGTGTATGCTAAGCAAATAATATTCTGTCTGCTTAGTCGCAAACAACAAACACCAAACACTCACGCACACTTACACACACACATGGCACCCATTCACGCATACAGACACACACTGGCATGTAATACACGTCTTACACTTTCTTATGCTTTAATGGCCGCCAGGCGACGCCTGAAATGTTGCCACACTTCTTTTTTGTCATTCTCATTCTCGCTCTCGCTCCCGCGCACACAGTTCGCCTGTTAATATGCGTTTATGTGATATTGTTTTATTTATGATTTCTTATTGCTGTTCTTATTGCTGCTTAGCGCGTTGCAAATTTACGATTTCGCGCATTAGCATAAGCAAGTTTTTATGAAGCGAGACCAAAACGCCAAACGTAAGGACCCAAAGCACATTTGTCATGTAGCGCATTTTATTATGCCAGAAAATAAACACGATTGCATATATTGGAAGTGCCACACCAATAGATACCCTATGTAAATAAACATGTGCCTAACTTTTTTAAAATATTAAATGGCTACTCAATAAAACAATATATGCTTAGGAAGATGATGTTGAGGTATATAAAAAATATTTTAAGCTTGTCTAACCATTGTAGCTAATATACCCATCTTTTTGGCTATTTTTAGTAGATAAAGGCTATACAAAAAAATTGAAATTCATGCAGTCGTTTGCCCTACTCACTTACGTCTGACAAATTCATGGATTGCCTTTTTCCTTTCTCACCCACATTGATTGTTGTCTTTGTTGTTGTTGTTGTTGTTGTTGCTGCTGCGTTTGCTTTGACAGCAGGTAAATGAGAACGTGACCAAATGTCTTGGTTGCTTTTCTATTTTCAACACTTGAACAGTTGACAGGACGTCTGTCAGTTGTCAACTCCACTGACGCCATCTACCTTACTCATTCCCTATCTCTCTCTCGCACTTTTTCTCTCTCTCTTTCTCTCTCTTTCTCCAAGTCTCGTCCTGCCTACCTCAGCAGATCAATTACGGATTAGCTGTCAATTTCATTTGTGTGTCAAAAGTAATCCATGCCAAGCTTATATGCGAAATTGAAATAGCCCCGCCACCTAAAGGCAGGCACAGTGGTCTCTCCTTAAAGAAAACAGGGATATCAGCGAGCTAATATTATTAAAAACTTCTCATATCAGAACTTTTCATTTAGCTTTTAATTTTTTTGATTAAAAAGAAAACAACTTTTGCTACTCGATTTAAATGATCTTCAAGAGTTTTAAATCCAAGAGTTCTCATAACGAGCGTTGCCTGTAGTTAAACGTGTCCTTACAGTCACTTCCTCGGGATTGTGTGTGAACACAAGTGGATTCTGACAAACATTTTAAGCACTGACACAGCTGCACACCTGTATGTTGTGTGTGTGTGTGTGAGGGTGTGTGTGTGTGTGTGTGTGTGTGTGTGTCTTGAGTGGCAGTTGCCTTGATAAAAGATAAGCAATTGCTGTCCAGCTGAGCTGTTCTGATTCCGCAGACAACCCGCAAAAGGCGCTTTAGCTTTGGCCAGTTAACTTAATATTGACTTACGGCTTTTCACAATTGAAAACTATTTACGAACAGGAACACAGCCAGGAAGGAAGGAAGCAAGGAAGGAAGAAGGGAAAGAAGGCAGCTTTAACCTGCGAGTAGGTGACAGAACAATAATGCCCGGCCTTGACCAATTTGTGGCTGGCAGGAGAAAGCCTCAACTCAGCACAAAATCCAACTTAATACCAAGCTGGCAATGCGACCTGCAGGATGGTCTAAGACAAATGATAAAAGCTTTTTGGGTCACTGATAAGGCCAACATTGATGGGCTAGTTAACTGAAATAATTACTTGCCGCCGGGCAGCTGTCGGATCCACTCGCAAGTGAAGCTCCAAATGGAAAAATTAACGGATTACAATCAGGAAACCAAATGGGAAATTGTGGAAAATTATGCACAGGCAAGTAAGGATTCAAATCGGAAAATTCATATATTTAGTTAGTAAATTAAGCAACTTTCACATTTATAAAACAATAAACGCAACACTTAATCAGAGTATAAATAATAATTAAAAATAAAGTCCTGCGGCTGCTGCTGCTAAAGTCCTGTTCACATGTGCAGCTGCTGTCGACATTTGAATTGCTGGTTTTTAATTACAATTTCCCCTCATTTGCAAGGCTGCCATAAACTACACCGAGTCCTATTTCAGGAGCGCATTTCATAATTTGCAGCCAGAGTTCAACGAGTCGGTTTCAATTAGGGCGGCGATCCCGTTGAACCCACTAAGTGGGCTAAAATGGAGCAGGAGGAGGGTTTGGGGAGTACCCTGACTAATTGCTGTGTGGCCGCAGCGAATCGTGTCCGGTTTGCATCGAACGAAGTCCTTTGACCCATTTTGATATGCCTGGCACCTTGCACAAAAGCACCGCCAAATGTAATTGACGTTTGCTTTATGAGTCTGAAGCCGAGCATTGAGTTAATTGAATGCCCCGTCACGGTCACTGGCTACACTGAGAACATTTTCTTTTACTTAATTTGTATTTAAATTTGGAATAAAAAAGGATTAAGGGAAGAACTTGTTAAGTTCTGTAAAATATAATCAATTTTGGTTTACTTCAAAACTCTTTTAAAATGCATTACTTAATCGAAGAAAATATATATTTACTTTCAGAACAAATAACACTCAAATTATTTTAAAAAAGGGAATTCATTTAATAATTTCATTTGCAACTTCATTTAAATTAATTGTTTATTTATATTTTATATTAAACCAGCTTTGCACGCCTAAAAGAAAAGTTTGCTTAATTTTTAAGCTGAATTTTTAAAGCAATAAATGTATTTAGCCCTTGGTTCGAATCTTGGCAGTCAACTATTTTTTTGACATTAATTTATTTTATTATATATTTTCTTAATTATTTTTAAATAAACACATTGATTTTTTCATAATTTTTTGCTCTCGTTTATATTTGGTCGAATAATAAAAAATTCAGTAATAATAATAATAAAGCGAAAAATAGTGGGAATAATGAAAAATAATAATAATAAACTAAAAAACTAAAAAATAAAAAAAAAATAAAAATAATTTATAAAAAAAAATATTAAAAGAGAAGATCTCTCAGCTCGAACTATATTTCACCAGAAATAAATATAGGAAAAATATAGAAAAAATAATAATAAATATAAAAATAATAAAACGAAAGATTTGTGAGCTTGAACTTAATTTCTACAGAAATTAAAGCAAACCTTTATAAGCCACAGAAGATTTAGCCGAGGTCTAAATTAAAACTGTGTTTAGCTTACGACTTAAATCGGATCGTGTTAAAAGCTTGATTTGTAAACCTTGTGAAAATAAACATAAACTTTTATAAATGCATATTTAAAATTAATTAAAGTTAACTTAGCAACACAAAGTTTGCTTTTCACTAAGTGTAGCATAACATTCAAAGGCCTCCGACTGTCATTTTCAGTGCAGTTTCAGATCCTGCTCCTTCTGCCTCTGCTCCTGCTCCTGATTCTGCTCCTGCTCCTGATTCTGCTCCTGCTACGGCTTTGGCTGCCGCTCTTGGTAGTCATTTCCAGGAGCCACGCCCAGTCGCATAAATTGCGCAATATGACATTAAAGTCAATCATTTGAGGCTCACAATCAGCTCTTACACAGCAAGGCTGACACACGCACACACACTCACACACACACACACACACAGACACACACAGAGAGAGATTATTTGGCTGGCGTCACGTGCAGTTGATTTATTTGCCATTACGTTGAGCGTGAAGCGTTGTGGTCAAAGAAAGGATGCCTCAATTAAACAACAATTTCCAGCAGAGCAAAAGGAGCAGGCAGCAGGCAGTCGGCAGGACCTCCCCCCTCCCCCTTCCTCCGTTGTCAGGCTCAAAAAGTCACACAAGCGCATAATGCGAAATCGTTTGACGTTTGTCTTTTCCATTTTATTTTTTGTTGTGTTTTTGTTAGCTGGAAAACTTGTCAACCAACCATGAAAATACGTGCTTTTATTAAGGACGCCAAAGGACCCGCCAGGACACATACGTTGACTACGCAGTCTCTTCCGTTAGCTACTTAAAAGCTGCTTTTGGCTCAGGTTAATGCTTTTACGCTGCTTTCCATAATTTTCAGCCAGGAAAAACCAATTTTTTTTTTTTTGACATTTTCCGCAACGACAACAAAGCGAAGTTTTGGGCGAGAAAAAAAGCAAGACGGACTACTAAATACCCTGTAAGCAGCTGTTAGCTTGTTGGCCACACTCGAATTTGACTTTAATGTTAAAAAAGTATTTTCATATATAAACGAAGTTTTAAATTTGGAATTTTAGTTTTAATTTTTTATAGCTTGAGACATATTTGTGTAAATTATTTTTAAAGCAATTTTGTTATCTAGATTTTAATTTATTTTAAATATTTAATTTAAATTTAACTTAACTTGAACTTTTTGGCATATCCTTTATCAACCTAAAAATTCTTACAGGGTATGTATAATAACAATATAGTGGCAAATGTGCTGCAGGCGCAACGGGCCGCTGACCGGCCGCTGACCGGCCGCGTGTCCTGACAAAGGACCAGGTTCAGGCCAGGTCAAAAGCGTGCCCCAAAAAAAAAAAAAAAAGAAAACAACGGAAATGAGTGCAAATTTATGCAGAAAGTAATTAAAAGTACCGTTGTCCCCGCCTGTTTTTCCTTTGGAGTGGGCGTAGCCGCCTTTTAGATGCTTTTACGATTTGATGGCAGGGCCATAAAAGGCAATTTTAATGAAGTTGCAGCATAAAAGCTGCACACTCAGTCTCAGCCAGAAAGCACCTTTTGCCATTCGCCATTTGCCCGGCAAATTATTTCTTTTGTCATAACTACCAGCCCCCTCCCCCCTTCCCCCTACCCCCCTTCCCTCTTCGCACTTAATCTCAAGGAGCCAACACCTTAAGCTAACGAGACTCCACAAGCCACTGGCCACGCCCCCTTTGTTGTCTGGCCAAAAAGCACAATCAATTTTATGGCTGGCCAGCACAACTCGTTTACGGCCAACCTTCTGTTCGGGCTTAAAAGCAAACAACAACAACAGCAACAACAACGGCAACGCAAACACGCCACAGGCAGGAAAAAGCACAGCTGAAGGAGTAAAGGGAGGGGGAAGGGCGGTTGGACTTGGGCGGGGGGGCCGCCCACTTAATTTAAAGACTAATTGTCAACATGCGGCCTCGGGGCACGCGCCGAGCTTAGCCAACAAATTGTTGGCCAGTAAAACAAGCAGCAACAAAAGCTCAAGATCCAATAATTTGTGCGGCTAAGCTTGGATCAAGAAAGGATATTTTAGTTAAGGCTCAAGCTGAATAAGTTGGATTGTTGGCTGTTAAGCTTTTGGCTGGAAAAGAACGGAAACTTAAGTTGGCTTAAAATTAAATTTAAAAAGTGTTTGTTATAAAAAAGAAAGCTCAGCTAATATAATATATATAAATAATAGTAAAGAAGCCTTTATGAAAAGGATAGTTAAGCTTAAATAGTATGGAACTTGGAAATTAATATTAAATAATAAATCTAACCACGCTCAAACCTTTTAATGTTATCTTTATTTTTACAAAAATTCCCAAACTTTAACTTAGTTTGTTTAGCTAACAAATTTATTTATGTAGTCCCAATTTATATTATCCTCTATTTAAATTCAAAATTTTCTTAAGCAATAATCCTTTATCAGTTAAAACACAGCAGCCACTTGACGTTCACTAAATTTGCTTATTGTTATTTAAGCTCTAAGCGTGAACACAATAAAAGCCATAAAAGCGCAAATAACTATCACAAGAATTCTTATCAACTCTTTGTGGCCGCACACACAAATTTCTTATCGCAGTTTTCAATCGAAAACTGGCCGCTTAATTCCTGGCCTTTTGTCTGGCTAGCCCCAGGAAAATCACAATTAACACGCAGCCCAATGCTTTTTATCCGAGCCGCTCAGGCAAACAAGAGTCTACCTAATGTCCTTTGGCACTTATTGTTGTAGCTGCTGCTGCTTGTGCTCCTGTGGCAGACACCAGTCGCCCATTTAGAAAGGACCCGACGGCAAAGTAGAATGTACGACCTTATCTCCTGACGCCCGACAATATTAACACTCGACTACAGACTGGGCCGCAAAGGAAGCCCATTTTCCAGCATAAATATAGCCCCAGCAGGCTAACAAAAATAGTACAAATAAATACAACTAAAAAACAAAGCATGCAAAACGAGAGCCGCAAAAAGGGGGCGTGGCGAGGGTAGCATAAATTATGCGTGAATATGCGACGTGTTAACAACGCCTCGAGTGCAGCCAGCCAGGAGCATCTAATCTCACGTACTTCTCGTATTTATAAACTTAACGGCAGCTGAGCATTCAACATTTGAGCGCTGAGCGTTGAATGGAGGCAGCAAGCAAAAACTAGAAAAAAACAAAAAAAAAAAAAAAAGCCAACTGTATAAACAACCAAAATGATAGACACAACTAGCTAATACCCTGTTAATTATTTGTCCAACATATGAATACCTTCTGTTTTGAAAAGCTTTGTTAATAACAATATAATTATAATTACATATGACAATTATTGCTTGCACGCCAAGCACAACTATCTAATACCCTGCCAATTATTTGTAAGCCATAAAAGTATATGTTGCGTATACTTAATATTTAAACTTATTTGAAAAGCTTTGAAAATATTAATAACTGTGATTATATATGGGAATTATTGCTTTGCGCATTGCCATAATGCCAAGCACAACTTGTTTATGCCCTTATTATTTATTTTAATAACAAAAAATAATCTAGTGCGTATACTTAATATTTAAATTTATTTGCAGAGCTTTGTTAATTGATATAAATGTGATTATATATATAAAGTATTGCTAGTAAGGCAATTTAGCATTAGCTTTAGCATGTAATAGAGTTAAAATAAATATATAAAAATATATATATATTTCTATCTAGTATTTATATATCTCTATTTAAATTATTTTAAATAATTCTCAATTCCAGGATATTCAAGTAAGCCGCTTTGTCAGCCTGGGCAACGAGGCCTGAGTTAGCTGCTTAAGCAAAACGAGTCAAGAAAAGACACACATATTCAGACATACTCACACACACACACACATACACACATATATATATATATATATATATATATATATATATATATATGTATTGATATTATGAGTGTGTTTTTCCGTCTGGTTTCGCAGCATTTATTTTTTAAGCTGCCAAGTTTTGTATTCCTTAGACGCTTTTTTGTTCAAAGCGTGTCGCGCTTGGAAATTCTATGCCACCATTGACACACACACATACCATGTCACACACACACACACACATGTACTTGTCAGCAATGTTAAAGTTTGTTTAGCTAGTTGGCCGTTTGTTTTTGGCTGGCTGACTCTGCCTTGGCCGTTTGGCTAATGCCAAATAGCTTTCGGGCAAAAGACAATTGAGACACCCACAAAAAAACACAAACACTCACACACACACACACTCATAAACACACACACACACACACACATAGATGAGGCTATCTGTGACAAGGGCAGGCAGTCAGTTATTCAACTAAGCGTCGGCCGAGGCACACAAAAAAAGCATACAAATAAAATGAAAAAAAAATACACTAAAGGCTGTGAACGACTGAACAATGCTCTGTTTATAAATAAAATAATAAAAAGTGATTTTTCAATTTTTTTTAAATTAGTTAAACAAGTTTTGCAAATGAAGAAATAGAATTGAAGGGAAGAAAGACATGTCTGCCCTTTTATACTCTATCCTTAGAGAAGTTTATTGCAGAGCTGCCTTTACATTTTGTGGCTAAAGCTTCAAAGCTTTGTTAAATATATATTGATTATATAATAATATATAAATTAAAATATATATGTTTTAAATTGAACTTCTCTAATGATTACTTCACCTAACTAATATGCCCCTTTCTGCATAGTGTATAGAAAAAGGTTACAGAGATTTTATGCCCCAATGCATGCAGCAGCCAACACACAAAGCGCCGCAACAAACAAGCGCAATTCAACAAACACACACACACACACACAACAAACACACACACACACAGAGGACGCTCTGCTGACCCCTCAGATATGATGAAATGGCGCAATAAACGTGCGACAGCCAGCGATCAGATGGAATCCCAATGCGCGCCCGTTTATGAAATCCTTGAACACAATTTCTAGCTACTCAATTGAAAAGTGCAACAACAACAACAAAAACAACAACAATGATAACAACAACAACAGCAATAACAACAACAACAACTGTGGCAACAATCAGCTCGTTGTTTATTATTTGCGGCTTTATTATGCTGCGGCGCCGAAGGGTGAAGCATTTGTGCAGCATTTGCACAAAGCGCAGCTAATCAACGATGAAATTCCATAGAATGTTGCGTATACGCCACTTGGGCCAACACCCAAAATCGAGCTGCTTTATTGTGCGCGCGAAGAATGTGTGTGTGGGTGTGTGCGAGTGTGTGGGTGTGTGAAATTCGAAATTATGGACTGCTGCTGAATGGCAATAAATAACTGCAGTTGGAAATGAACTTGAAATTGAAATGCTCGAGGGCCACATCAAAAATAACGTGAATTTGCATAGAGTAAATTATTTTTCTTTCGCTTTGTTTTGAGCGCATTTATATAAGTTGTGAGCGCAAGGAATATATTTTATATATATAATGCATTTAAAGGTCGCTTTGAGTATATCTTAAAGATAAGCTTTCGAAACTTGTTTGCATTTTAATGTTTTAATTTTTATCCCCTTTATTCGCATGATTTTTGACAGACAATTTTACCCAATCAAAAAAAGTTTTAAACTAGAATTAAATTCAAATTTTGTTACACGCATTCGATTTAAAATAAAATCGGAAAGTTCTAAATCTTTAAAATGTTTTTTTATCCGATAAAATTACATAGAGAGTTTTCTTAAAAAATATCTAAAAAATCCAAACCAACAAAGATGAAAAAACTTCAGGTATAGAATTAAGAAAGAGAATAAATTCTGATCAAAATAATTTCAAACATGAAAATAGGTTTAGCTTTGACAATGTAATAATAATTGGCAATTTATTATAATTATTCAAGTAGAATTTTAATGTTATCTAAAGTCCCTTGTGGTTCCTTATTTGACCACAGCTCATCGAATTCTCCGCTCTTGAATATTCTGTTGTTAAAAATGGCGAAATTTTCCCGTTCCTGCCTTTAAGAAATTATTTGTTTTAGTTCCCTTTTCTTCTGCAACAGGAAATTGGATCAGTCTGACAATAATTTCAACCTTTATATCAAAACTCTCCTTCACTAATATATTTTATACAGTCAAAAGAAATATTCCTCAACAGAAAACATGTCCGCATAAGACAAAAGTAAAAAGACCAAGATAAAAAAGGTTCAATAATAATATAAAAAGTTGCATACAGAAATGTTTTCTTTATATTTCACCCTTTGCTGCTCATATTTATTTGAATGGAGAAGAAATATAATCAAATATTCAAAAATGCTGCTGCCAAGCTATGCAGCCATCAGTCAGTCAGTCAGTCAATCAATCAATCAGTTACCCAGTCCAGGACTCTTTCTGATGGACAATAAATAATCAAATCCGCCTTCGTCTTGGAAATTTGATACAACTGCTCGTTAGCTGCAATCGAGATTGCAAACATTTTAAAATGAATTTCTGCGAAATTTAAATAAAGGGGGAGGAAAGTGGGTAGAAAACTGAAAACTGAAAGCTGAAAGCTGAAAGCTGAAACATAATCAATTAGACGGCTCTAATCCGCAATTTGGCTGGCGACAGGCGAAAATTGTCGACATCTTGTGCGGGCATAATGAATATTGAATGGACTCTGCCAAATTACCAAACTCACACACAAAGTATTGCATTGTGTTAATTGAAAACTAATTGGATGGCCGCTCGGAAGACAGATAATCAATTTGCCAAATGAAATTTCTGGGTAAACACAATTAATGTTTTCATAAATCAAATGTTACCAGGCTGTACCCACAAAACACCAAACCGAATGGAATAGACTTTGTGTATCTGTGTGGGTGGGTGGTGGCGGGGGCGGGGGCGCGGGGTGGTATGTGGGCGTGGAAACGGTCTGTGCCTAAGGCCTCAAGTGTTGAAGTTTTCTAAAACATGACTTGAACATAATTTTAAACGTATTTTCATAGCAATAATTCATTTTTTTTATACATATACATATTATATATACATATATATTTTTTAAACTCTATTATTTATTTAAAATTTGTCTGAAGGAAAATAATAAAATTTTTTGAATAATAATAATAGTAATAATATTAATAATAGTAATAATGATAATAATAATCATAATAATTATAATAATAATAATAATAATAATAATAATAATAATAATAATAATAATAAAAATAAAAATAA